>SJYX01015571.1:25370-83614 GCA_006410675.1 Oreotragus oreotragus
TGGACTATAAAGAAAGCTGAGTGCCGAAGAATTGATGCTTTTGAACTGTGGTGCTGGAGAAGACTCTTGAGAGTCCCTTGGACTGCAAGGAGAGCCAACCAGTCCATCCTAAAGGAGATCAGTCCTGGGTGTTCATTGAAAGGATGGATGTTGAAGCTGAAACTCCAATACTTTGGCCACCTGCTGAGAAGAGTTGACTCATTGGAAAAGACCCTGATGCTGGGAAAGATTGAGGGCAGGAGGAGAAGGGGACAACAGAGGATGAGATGGTTGGATGGCATCACTGACTCAATTGACATGGGTTTGGGTGTACTCCAGGAGTTGGTGATGGACAGGGAGGCCTGGCATGCTGCGGTTCATGGGGTCACAAAGAGTGGGACATGACTGAGCGACTGAACTGAACTGAACTGAATAAATAATTTCAGTTTTAACACTTCCACTCTCAAATGAATTCCTTGCTTAACAGATGACTTCTGACTTATTTGGATGATTAATGACATCACCAACTTGATGGACATGAGATTTGAGCAGGCTCCGGGAGTAGGTGATGGATGGAAGCCTGGTGTGCCCCAGTCCATGGGGTTGCAGAGCTAGACACGACTGAGCTACTGAACTGAACTCTGACTTATTTGGGAACTGTTATAACATCAAAGCCTAGTTTATAAAGCTTGACAAATGATGCCTCATATTTGAGTGTAATCTTGTGTTTCTAATGTTTTTTCTAAATTACCTTTTTGGATACCTAAGATTAATGAGCATGTAGGAGGTTATCTGTGCATTTAGTCGTGTTCCACTCTTTACAACCCCAGGGACTGTAGCCCACAGTCTTCTCTGTTCACAGAATTTTCCAGTCAAGGATACTGGAGCAGGTTGCCATTTCCTTCTCTAGGGGCTCTTCCCCACTCAGGGATTGACCTACATCTCTTGCATCTCCTGCATTAGCAGGAAGATTCTTTACCAGCTGAGCCACTAGGGAAGCCCAAGATTAATGAGTACACCTAAATAAATAATTTCACTGAGAACAGGCAGGCGAATGTAGATATTATCAAGGCAAGTAATTTGCTAAAAAATATTGGTTGAGTATCAGCCATGTGCCAGCCATATAGTAGTGAATGTTTATTGATCATCCACGGCCATTGGTTATAATATTTGTATAATCTATAGTTCAGGTGGACTAAAATATCCTAATTACATAAAATATAGGAAAAAATTTTTTTAGAGTTTATTTCTTTTTCAAGAGTAAAATGATTCCATGTTAGCCAGATGCGGGTCCATTTTCCTGTGATTAGAAACAAGTTTTTTTTTTTTTGCCTTTCATACTGTTCATGGGGTTCTCAAGGAGGATGAGATGATTGAATGGCATCATGGACTCGATGGACATGAGTTTGAGCAGGCTCCAGGAGATGGTGAAGGACATGGAAGCCTAGCGTGCTGGACCATGGGGTCGCAAAGAGTCAGACACCACTGAGCAACTGAATGATAACAACAAAGAAACAAACTGGGGCTTGCCTGGTGGGCATGTCACCCATTTTTGCTTGACCTTGATCCCTCCCTCCTTCAAGTGCACTTTCCTTTCTCCACTTCTCTGCTAGATCCTCCACAAAAGTGCTCCCACCTTCCACCTCCACATTCTCACCATCTCCTCATTACGCAGCCCAGCATCCTGCTTTTTACTCCCACTGCTGTCCTGAAATTGCTCTCTCAAATGTCACCAGTGTCAACAGCTGCTGATTCAATTCTTCCCTTCTAGATTTCTCTGCAACATCCTTGACCATGCCCTTCTTGAAATATCCTCTACCCTTGGTATGCCCTTGATGCTGTAGCAGCTGGGGATTTGTCCACCCCTCTGACACCTCCTTCCATCTTCTTTGCTCTCATGCCCTGATGGAAGCCTTCTTTAAGGTTTTCTTTTCTCTGTCTATACACCCTTTCTAGTAGATCTTGGGTGTTTCCTGAACTCCGACTACTATATATATGAAAGTGAAAGTGTTAGTTGCTCAGTCATGTCTGATTTTTCGCAACCCCATGGACAGTATCCCCCAGGCTCCTCTGTCCATGGAATTCTCCAGGCAAGAATGCTGGAGTGGGTAGCCATTCCCTTCTCCAGGGGGTCTTCCCAACTCAGGGATTGAATCCAGGTCTCCTGCATTGCAGGCAGATTCCTTACCATCTGAGCCATGAGGGAAGCCCTTTCAATCCTTGCCTCCAGAGTTGCCTTCTTCAACTCCAGCCCTCTGTCACTGTTTTTTAGCTGAATACCTCATCTCTCTTTCTCTCTCTCTTTTTTTTTTTTTGTATAAACATATTAAGAAATAGAACTTATTCCTTCTTCCTTTTACAAATGTACTCAGTCTTACATGCTACTAACAGTTTTATTAGCAACATTAAAACATGATGTCCGCATGAAAAGTAGCAAGGCTCTGGGGGTGCAGTAATACCACTTCCCAGCTTTCAGCCCATCAGAAAGAATATTAACAGGTGCATTGTTGGCACACTTAGAAGACCATAAAACTGATCACCTGGTTTTTTTTTCTTTTAGTTATTGACAAACCCAAACTGCCTTGAGCTATTTTAGATTAAAAAAATACAAAAGTTTGGATGGAATAACTTATTCTCTTACTGGAAATCAACTGTTGAAAACACATAGAAATTAAAAGATTATAATCCACCAAGTGATCATTCAGAAGTTCCTCGAACTGTGAGCCTTATGATACTCCCATGCCCAGCTTTGAGCCAGGCAAAAAAATTCAAGTGTGTACACCTTGTCTCTTGATGAACTTTGGAACTCAACTTATCCCATGAGAAACCCACTGACTCCTTCTTCCTGGTAGTCTCCTTTCCCAGGATTTCTGGTTTGGACCTGGCACCCTCTTCTCCCAGTTGCCCATGTAGTGGATGGGCATCGTCCCCATCTGCTGGTTGTCCGGTTCTGTCAATCCTCCTCTTGCCGTGTCGAGTGATATGTTTCACTTCCTGGTTTGCCCTGACACCCTCTCCATGCAGTCCCTCCTGGATTCTCTCTCTGAACTGGTCTCTCGAGTTTCAGTGCCTCCCCACCCTCCAATGTCCTCCTGTCTCACAAGGTCTCTAGGATAATCTTTTCAAAGAAGTTATATCACTGTGACACTGCTCTCTTCTCAAATGCTTTGTTGTGTTCTGACTCCATTTAGGAGCCTTATATTTGCTCTTCCTCAAACAGGTAACCGTGTCCTTCAAACCCAGTGGATTTGGTGATGGTCTGAATCACCCATGGCATTCCCCTCCCTGCCCCTTTGTCTCTGCTGTTCCAGCTACTTGAAATACCCTCCTTCTCACGTCCCTGCTCTTGTCATCCTTCCAGTCTCAGTCACACTTTCCATAAAGCTTGTGGTGATGCTGTGAAAATTAGAATAAAGCTTTGCACCTTTCCATAGCTGGGCTTGCTGAATGCTCTACAGATACAAAGTTGGTCGGGAGCATCACATCACACAGCAAGATGCTAGGACAAGTTAACATTGGAAGTGGTGGGGCAAAGCGGAGGTTGATTTAGCAAAGGCTACAGCTCTGCAAAGAGAGGGCATGAGAGCACATCTGGCCAGGATCATCTGGTGACTGACAAGGAGACATGGATGGCAGTCCAAAATGAGTCTGAGCGGGGACATCCCAGCTTCTCCAGGCCCTGCTGATCAGCTCGAAGGGACCGCTGAGCCTACAGGGGACATCCCAGCTTCTCCAGGCCCTGCTGATCAGCTCGAAGGGACCGCTGAGCCTACAGGGGACATCCCAGCTTCTCCAGGCCCTGCTGATCAGCTCGAAGGGACCGCTGAGCCTACAGGGGACATCCCAGCTTCTCCAGGCCCTGCTGATCAGCTCGAAGGGACCGCTGAGCCTACAGGGGACATCCCAGCTTCTCCAGGCCCTGCTGATCAGCTCGAAGGGACCGCTGAGCCTACAGGGGACATCCCAGCTTCTCCAGGCCCTGCTGATCAGCTCGAAGGGACCGCTGAGCCTACAGGGGACATCCCAGCTTCTCCAGGCCCTGCTGATCAGCTCGAAGGGACCGCTGAGCCTACAGGGGACATCCCAGCTTCTCCAGGCCCTGCTGATCAGCTCGAAGGGACCGCTGAGCCTACAGGGGACATCCCAGCTTCTCCAGGCCCTGCTGATCAGCTCGAAGGGACCGCTGAGCCTACAGGGGACATCCCAGCTTCTCCAGGCCCTGCTGATCAGCTCGAAGGGACCGCTGAGCCTACAGGGGACATCCCAGCTTCTCCAGGCCCTGCTGATCAGCTCGAAGGGACCGCTGAGCCTACAGGGGACATCCCAGCTTCTCCAGGCCCTGCTGATCAGCTCGAAGGGACCGCTGAGCCTACAGGGGACATCCCAGCTTCTCCAGGCCCTGCTGATCAGCTCGAAGGGACCGCTGAGCCTACAGGGGACATCCCAGCTTCTCCAGGCCCTGCTGATCAGCTCGAAGGGACCGCTGAGCCTACAGGGGACATCCCAGCTTCTCCAGGCCCTGCTGATCAGCTCGAAGGGACCGCTGAGCCTACAGGGGACATCCCAGCTTCTCCAGGCCCTGCTGATCAGCTCGAAGGGACCGCTGAGCCTACAGGGGACATCCCAGCTTCTCCAGGCCCTGCTGATCAGCTCGAAGGGACCGCTGAGCCTACAGGGGACATCCCAGCTTCTCCAGGCCCTGCTGATCAGCTCGAAGGGACCGCTGAGCCTACAGGGGACATCCCAGCTTCTCCAGGCCCTGCTGATCAGCTCGAAGGGACCGCTGAGCCTACAGGGGACATCCCAGCTTCTCCAGGCCCTGCTGATCAGCTCGAAGGGACCGCTGAGCCTACAGGGGACATCCCAGCTTCTCCAGGCCCTGCTGATCAGCTCGAAGGGACCGCTGAGCCTACAGGGGACATCCCAGCTTCTCCAGGCCCTGCTGATCAGCTCGAAGGGACCGCTGAGCCTACAGGGGACATCCCAGCTTCTCCAGGCCCTGCTGATCAGCTCGAAGGGACCGCTGAGCCTACAGGGGACATCCCAGCTTCTCCAGGCCCTGCTGATCAGCTCGAAGGGACCGCTGAGCCTACAGGGGACATCCCAGCTTCTCCAGGCCCTGCTGATCAGCTCGAAGGGACCGCTGAGCCTACAGGGGACATCCCAGCTTCTCCAGGCCCTGCTGATCAGCTCGAAGGGACCGCTGAGCCTACAGGGGACATCCCAGCTTCTCCAGGCCCTGCTGATCAGCTCGAAGGGACCGCTGAGCCTACAGGGGACATCCCAGCTTCTCCAGGCCCTGCTGATCAGCTCGAAGGGACCGCTGAGCCTACAGGGGACATCCCAGCTTCTCCAGGCCCTGCTGATCAGCTCGAAGGGACCGCTGAGCCTACAGGGGACATCCCAGCTTCTCCAGGCCCTGCTGATCAGCTCGAAGGGACCGCTGAGCCTACAGGGGACATCCCAGCTTCTCCAGGCCCTGCTGATCAGCTCGAAGGGACCGCTGAGCCTACAGGGGACATCCCAGCTTCTCCAGGCCCTGCTGATCAGCTCGAAGGGACCGCTGAGCCTACAGGGGACATCCCAGCTTCTCCAGGCCCTGCTGATCAGCTCGAAGGGACCGCTGAGCCTACAGGGGACATCCCAGCTTCTCCAGGCCCTGCTGATCAGCTCGAAGGGACCGCTGAGCCTACAGGGGACATCCCAGCTTCTCCAGGCCCTGCTGATCAGCTCGAAGGGACCGCTGAGCCTACAGGGGACATCCCAGCTTCTCCAGGCCCTGCTGATCAGCTCGAAGGGACCGCTGAGCCTACAGGGGACATCCCAGCTTCTCCAGGCCCTGCTGATCAGCTCGAAGGGACCGCTGAGCCTACAGGGGACATCCCAGCTTCTCCAGGCCCTGCTGATCAGCTCGAAGGGACCGCTGAGCCTACAGGGGACATCCCAGCTTCTCCAGGCCCTGCTGATCAGCTCGAAGGGACCGCTGAGCCTACAGGGGACATCCCAGCTTCTCCAGGCCCTGCTGATCAGCTCGAAGGGACCGCTGAGCCTACAGGGGACATCCCAGCTTCTCCAGGCCCTGCTGATCAGCTCGAAGGGACCGCTGAGCCTACAGGGGACATCCCAGCTTCTCCAGGCCCTGCTGATCAGCTCGAAGGGACCGCTGAGCCTACAGGGGACATCCCAGCTTCTCCAGGCCCTGCTGATCAGCTCGAAGGGACCGCTGAGCCTACAGGGGACATCCCAGCTTCTCCAGGCCCTGCTGATCAGCTCGAAGGGACCGCTGAGCCTACAGGGGACATCCCAGCTTCTCCAGGCCCTGCTGATCAGCTCGAAGGGACCGCTGAGCCTACAGGGGACATCCCAGCTTCTCCAGGCCCTGCTGATCAGCTCGAAGGGACCGCTGAGCCTACAGGGGACATCCCAGCTTCTCCAGGCCCTGCTGATCAGCTCGAAGGGACCGCTGAGCCTACAGGGGACATCCCAGCATCTCCAGGCCCTGCTGATCAGCTCGAGGGGACCGGCGAGCCTACAGGACTCTAATGTGTGGGTATCACACGTCTCCTGAGCTAAGAGGAGAGACAAGCTCTTCCACCTTCAGATTCACCCGTATGCACTTCACTTGGTCCTATCACGGTCTGTAATCAATTATTTATTCCCATCTTGGCCAAGTTTTGGCCACCTGATGAGAAGAGCTGACTCATTTGAAAAGACCCTGATACTGGGAAAGAGTGAAGGCAGAAGAAGGGGATGACAGAGGATGAGATGGTTGGATGGCATCACTGACTCAATGGACATGAGTTTGAGTAAACTCCGGGAGTTGGTGATGGACAGGGAGGCCTGACGTGCTGCAGTCCTTGGGATTGCCAAGAGTCAGACATGACTCAGAACTTGAACAACACATCTTTCCAAAGAGAATATGAGATTTTTGAATGGGAGACTGAATTTTATTCATTATGACCCCAATGGCTTCAGACACAACTGATGTGACCCCTTTTTCCCTCAAAAGGCTGGGCTGCAGTTCATCCGAGAGAGCCTTTCATTTCATTCATCTGAACGCACCTCTCAGTGTTTCCTGTCACAAGAAGAGTTTTAGAAGACTCCGTTCCAGAAAGGAATAGGCTTTGGGAAGAGAATTTCTCAGAGGAAGTCTCAAGGGGTCTGCTTAGGTTTCCCGGGGCCCAGACTGTCTGGGCTATGAGCCCATGAAGGGGACTGAGGTAGCCTTGTGGACACAGTGATTACACCCTGATTTGGGAATGACCCATTGCCAAGACTGGGCTTCCTGGGCATCTGAAGCAGTGGAGAGCAGACCACAGCCCTCTTCTTGTGGGTCTCAATGGTGCAGAAACCAGGAGAAGTGCAGAATCTGGCCTAGAGATGATCATTTATTTATACATTACTTTTCTGATCCATCCTCCAAGTAGCTCAATCGTCTAGAGAGTTGGAAGACTGGAATGAACAGATGTTTGTGAGGTTTCAGTTCAGTTTGGCCTAAAAGTGGAGGCATGAACCATGCATGCTTGCATGCTAAGTCGCTTCAGTCATGTCCGACTCTTTGTGACCCTATGGACTGTAGCCCGCCAGGCTCCTCTCCTCTGTTCATGGGATTCTGTGGGCAAGAATACTGGAATCGGTTGCCATGCCCTCCTCCAGGGGATCTTCCCAACCCAGAGACTGAACCCGTGTCTCTTACGTCTGCATTAGCAAGCCGGTTCTTTACCACTAACATCACAGGGGAAGCCTGGCATGAACCATACAACACATCAAAAGCCTTTCCGTTTATCAACTACTAGGATAGCAATCAGTTTGAATATTTCTATTACACTACTTTTGGGATTCACTGGGGGGGGCTTTACTAATGGCAAGTTTTAAAGACAGCAACATGAGGACTTCCCCAGTGGGCCAGTGGTTAAGAACGCGCCTTGCAATGCAGGGAACACAGGTTCAATCCCTGTCAGGGAGCTAACATCTTACATGGTGCAGAGCAACTAAGTCAGTGCACTCAGAGCAACTAAGTCAGCACACCACAGAGCAACTAAGTCAGCACATCGCAACTACTGAGCCTGAGTGACACAACCAGAACCTGTGTACCGCAACGAAAGATTTGCATGACTCTGCGTGCCACAGCTAAGACCCAACACAGTCAAATAAAACAATAAATTTTAAAACAAAATAAAACAAACAGCACCCCTCCCCACCCAATCAACCTTTGTCTTCTTGAAGATATGCCCTCCAGCTGCAGAACCATGGAGTGAATTTATACGAAGTAAATGGTGTGTGTTTTTTATTCCATAATAAAAACAGACGTATAATCTTCATCCCAAAGAGGCTAGGTTGAAAGCTTTGGCCAGAGACTGAGGAAGGGGACGTTGTGAAATTGTCACAAGCCAATGAGGAAAGAGGAGCAGGCTGCCCTTCCACAGTTGTGCTCATCCATTAAGCGCAAGGTCATGAAGGCAGCCCCAAGACTTCAGACAACCACAGGGGACAAGACTACCACACCAGTGAGAAGAAAGGCCAGGCATGCCCGTCCTGAGATGTGTACTCTCTCACAGCCCTATAGGGGGTGAGGAGGGGACATCTCCAGGCTGTCACCCAGCCCTGTTCAGCCAACCGATAGCTAATATTTATTGGTTATATCCCTTCTGGCAAGTATTGAACTAGGCCCTGGAGGCACAAAGATGAATAATACATGAAGACCTCCTTCAAGGAGTTTAGAGTTCTTCCAGGCTAACAAGTTAGGGTCCTTCTGAACGGGCTGGACACCAGTGAATGTTGTGACATACTGCACTCAGCATTACAGAATCACTGCTCAGTAGCCATCGAAGGACTGTAGAATGTTCTAAGACTAAAGGATCTTAAAGATCTTGTAGCAAATGGAGGCAAAATCAAATGATTGTTATAGTTGCTTATAATCTACCCAGAGCTAAACAAACGTTTAAAGGAGATCAGTCCTGGGTGTTCATTGGAGGGACGGATGCTGAAGCTGAAACTCCAATACTTTGGCCACCTGACGCGAAGAGCTGACTCATTGGAAAAGACCTTGATGCTGGGAAAGATTGAGGGCAGGAGGAGAAGGGGACAGCAGAGAATGAGATGGTTGGATGGCATCACTGACTCAGTGGACATGGGTTTGGGTGGACTCTGGAGGGTGGACAGGGAGGCCTGGTGTGCTGCGGTTCATGGGGTTGCAAAGAGTCGGACATGACTGAGCAACTGAACTGAACTGAACTGAAACGAACATTATTATCTGGTATAAGCCACACAGTTGATGAAGGTGAAAGATGGACAGAAAGTTAAGTGATTATCCAGGGTCTTATAACCACCTCATTACATCTGAAGTTAAAAATCACAACTCACACTCTATTTCTTGTTTAGTATTCAAAACCAATATCTTATTTTTTAAACTACACTGTTAATTGGGCTTACCTGGTGGCTCAGACAGTGAAGAATCTGCCTGCAGTGCAAGAGACCTGGGTTCAATCCCTGGGTCGGGAAGATCCCCAGGAGAATGAAATGGCTACCCACTCCAGTATTCTTGGCTGGAGAATTCCATGGACAGTGGTGCCTGGTGGGCTATAGTCCATGGGGTCACAAAGAGTCAGACAGACTGAGCTACTAACACTTTCATACTGTGAATAATAGAAATTATACATATGTGCATAGAGATGATGGGAAAAAATTGTATTGAGGAAATAACTGAAATGCAATTTTGTTCTGCAAAAAATTTAAAACACGTGTGTATGAGCTTAAGTAATAATTGATTATGCAAATAATATAATTAAGCAAAGATTTAGTTGCATTTTATAGAGTATCTATGGTAGGCAGAATTTTAAGACAGCCCTCTAAGATTTCCCTTGTGGATCAGCTGGTAAAGAATCTGCCCACAATGTGGGTTCAGTCCCTGGGTTGGGAAGATCCCCTGGAGAAGGGAAAGGCTTACTCACTCCAGTATTCTGGCCTGGAGAATTCCATGGACTGTATAGTCCACGGGGTCGCAAAGAGTCGGACATGACTGAATGACTCTCACTTTCACTATGATTTTCCACCTCAGTCCTACAGGTGTGCCTCTTTGTGCTGACTTCCAGCATGATTTAGGGGAAGCACTGACATCCTGATGAAGTCTAGAAAGCATAAGTAAGGTTCTGTTTATGAATCCTTTATTGATACTTAGTCCATGTGTACAGGACTACATGCTGCCCTGCTCTGTAATAGCTCATTATGAAGTTCGCTAGAAAAGACATTAGAATAAATTTGTCCACAGCCCCTATTGACTGACCAGGTATTTACATTTTACAGTGTTGCCAACTGTTAGGTATCCCCTAACAGACAGGGCTGTTTCATCAGCTCATTTTCCCAAAGGGACTTCACACAGGTGGTTCAGACGTTTTCAAGACATACCATAGTGAATTCTCCAAGTCAGCTGGGAGCATAAGACACAGGTCACATTTTTAGGTCTGAGTTAAATAGCTGTTTTTGAGGCAGGAGGAGAAAATAAGAGAGGAAGTGCCATTTATAGGGGATCCCATCTGGGATGATGTTAAGAAGTAGGACTAGATGCCTGTGTCCCTCTCCCCTACCAAATTCATATGTTGAAGTCCTAAGCCCTAGTATGTAAATATTAGGAGGTGGGGTCTTTTATTTAGGTTTAGATGAACTCATGAGGGTGGGGGACTCATGATAGGATTAGTGCCTTTATAAGAATAGATCTGAGAATTTGTCCTCTCCCCTGCATGCATGCATGCTAAATCACTTCAGTCGGTGTCTGACTCTTTATGATCTGATGGACTCTAGCTGGCCAGGCTCCTCTGTCCATGGGATTCTCCAGGCAAAAATACTGGAGTGGGTTGCCTTGCCTCCTCAGGGGATCTTCTGGACACAGGGATCGAACCTGCATCTCTCACATCTCCTGCATTGGCAGGTGGGTTCTTTACCACTGTGCCACTTGGGAAGCCCTTTGGCTAAGTAAGGACACAGCAAGAAGACAGCTGTCTACAACCTAGGAGGAGAGTCTTCACCAGAATCTGATCATACTAGTGCCCTGATCTTGAATGTCTCAGCCTCCAGATCTGTAAGAAAATAATGCCTGTTGCTTAAACAACACAGCCTATGAGATTTTGTTATAATACCTCAAAATGGCTAATGTGAATGTCTTTTATACCTCGCTACCTATGGGGGAAGTACTTTGCAGACAATTTCATTGCAGGAGTTATGCTGGAGGTGAGCCTGAAAGGCAGGAGGCAAAAGGAGCAGAAAGCAGAGGATGAAGCAACAAGGTCCAGTCTCTGTGGTTAATGAAACTTGCAGAGCTTTGGGCACTGATACCTAGTCTCAGATCTCTCACTTGCTGCTGCTGCTAAGTCGCTTCAGTCGTGCCCGACTCTGTGCGGCCCCAGAGATGGCAGCCCACCAGGCACCCCCGTCCCTGGGACTCTCCAGGCAAGAACGCTGGAGTGGGTTGCCATTTCCTTCTCCAATGAATGAAAGTGAAAAGTGAAAGAGAAGTCGCTCAGTCGTGTTCTACTCCTAGCAACCCCATGGAGTGCAGCCTACCAGGTCTCACTTGGGTGTTCACTAAATGTACATGTGATCCTACTATTTCCTCAGCCTCTCTCACAGTTAGACTGGGGCCACCTGGCTGAATTATGGCCGATGTGATGTAAGTAGAAAAGATTTAACCCTTTGCAGGTGGGACCCATTAGTATCCTGGGTGATCATCCAGCATTCTCTCTCTCCATTGTGATGACACCGGATCTTGTATTCTAGGTAGCACAGCTACCAAGTGGAAGCAGCCTGGAGCCCTGGGTCACTGGCTGGAGGAGACCCTTGTGGATGAGTTACCCTCACAAAACATTAGCCTTGGCTAAAGCGAGAAATAAGCCTTGGTTGTGAGAAGACATTGGAACTTGGAACTGTTAGCAATGTCACCTAGAGTTAACTACTCTGACATTATGGAAATCACTCAGACCTTCATAAAGTAAGTGAGGACTGGTACACCTTCAGGTAGGGCATGGAATTTGGAGTTGCATCATATAGGCTTGGTTTGATTTCTGAGTGAGCTTGAGCAAGTTTCCTCCTGTCTTTCAGCCCAAGATTTTTACCAATACAATGATAATCATAGTTGAACCTGCTTTCTAGGGCAATATTTTGCAAAATGTAATTTCATAGACTACCTATCCGGACCCTACCCAACCTAAATATTTGCAGTGGTGGGAGAGCTGGAAGTCTTGTTTGTAATAAGCTATCCCAGGTGATAGTCCTATACTTACTAAAGTTTAAAAATGTCTGTACTCAGGGGTTTTGAGGATTAGATGAGATCATATGAACAAATGCACAGCACAATATCTGGCATTTGGCAAGGGCTTCATAAATGGGAATAATTACTTTCATCATTAGAAATCATAGTGATATAAAACTCTTCTCAAGGAAGTGGGCAAGCACAAGAAAAGTAAACAGGGAGCAGACTTTGTGTTTTCTCAGGCTCATCACTCTGGCCTCAAAGGAAGCCAGGAGGGCAGGCACACTGAAAGTAAGCTGATTTGACTTAAATGGAGAGTTGAGGCAAATTGCTGTGATGTGGTGCATATTCAGAAACAAGTAACAACCTGAAAACAGAAGAAGGAGAAGGCCATTCCCCTATCAGCAAAATCCCTGAAGACCCCTAGGCTTTAGGAAAGTGATTTTTTTAAGCATTGATGGAAATGCATTAATGAGCATATACAAATGTGGTTGTCTGGTGCCCACCATGCCTGAAGCCCTGTTGAGAAATTATTGACAGCTATATTGCTTATTCCTGTAGTGGTTAGCAAATGAAATGCCTTTCTCTCATCAAGTAATTGCATTAAGGAGCTACTGGGAACATTGGATTGCTTTTCCGGAATAGGCAAGAAGTCAACTGCACTTCAACCAGGTTAACTGTCAAGAGGAGTTTGGCTCAAATTTCTTTTAGTTCAAACAACATATTTTTTTCCCTCATGCATATGCAAACAAAAATAGAAAAATGAAGTGAACTAATACTCAAAACACAACAGCACATTTGTAGTAAGTACTTGCATGTTTGTGAAACGAAATTTAGCAAAAGAAGTGTTTTTTCCCTACTATTTGGAGGGGAGATGAGGGATGATTTATGGACACAGTAGAAAGTCTTGGAAAGAGCAGCTGCAGAACCGGGGTGAGAAGGATCTCCAGTGACTTAAGAGGGGCAGCTTTGGGAGAATTCTGAACAGCAGGGAGAGTCACTGTATGCTTTGCTACAACCCAAGTGCAGAGAGAGAGATTTTCTAGTTAGGATGGTTTCCACTGGCAGCATTTTCCTGAAAATACAAAGTCCAACAAGTTTCTCATTTGAAAAATCAACTGAGGGATAATCACAAGTACACAGAACCGTAAAGGAAGTGACCAGAAAAATGGTCAGTTTTTGGTGAACCTGATATTACACAACTTCGAATCTTTGCCTGCTTTGTCTACACTTTCTTAAACCTATGGCCGCTAAGCAAGAAAGGAGTCACCTGGCCGTTTTGTTCACATAGTGTCAAATTCTTGGCCAGTCCTGCTTGTCAGCCACTTGCTGATGATGGGTATTGTTTTTACAACACACACCAGACGTGATGTTGCGAGTTTACATGTCCTCCTACCAGGATGGGTGGCCACCTCACTCGTGGGCTATGGTTCCAAGGCCCCTGGAAGCTGAGCCTGGTGGGTCCGAGTTGCTAGAACTTTTGACCTCATGGTCTCCAATTTCTCCTTTTTTTCTGCCATTTATGACAGTAACTCGCAGGGCGTACCGACACCGCATACAGCTCATCCCTCTCAGCTGACGAAACTCCGTGCATGAGGTCAGTGTTCCCTTTTTCTTCAGCTTTGAGTTTGCCCACCAGCCTTATGGTGGAGAAGAAAGGGTTCTGACATGGCAGGACAATAGGTGACAGAGCACAGGTGGGCATCAGGACAGGTTCCTACATCTTTTCTTGTTTGAAAAGACAGTGTTCTGGAAGGGGATGCTGGAAGAAGTGACACGGGGACATCGTGCGCCTCCAGGTGCCAAACAGGGAGGAAAACACCAATTTGGCCAACATGGGTGTTACGAGGGTTGACTCACTTTTGCTTTGAAGACAAAAAGCATTATGGGGCACTGAGTATGATCATGATCAATTATAAATCCTCACACAACTCCCTGGAAAATTAGGGATGAATGGGCAGGAAATATAAATGCTTGTGACAGGAAGCGTAGAGAAAGGGTGGCTTGTAAAATGGGAGGAACTCAGCATAGTGTCATCACCTGGAGCCAGCCAAGGACTCTCTTGTCTTTGGAAAGTCAATACTTCCTTGTACTGAAGTGGTAATATATTGGGAGCTCAGAGAAGAGGAGGCCTGTCTTAGGCACCCAAGGCATCATGAGCTGACTGTGCACCTGCGCCTCTTACTTGCTGAGAGGAAGCACCTCTTAAGCTTGCCGCCTCCCCCTGTGTGCTGTGAAAGGAACATCCAGTTTAGAGTTTGGTCTGCACTTTCCTCTCAACCCTTTTTTATAATAAGATGGTGGATAGACGACCTTGCTAGTCTTACAACATCTCTAAAGTTTATTTCTTTCAGTTTTATTGAGATATAGTTGACATGTAAGCCTGTATAAGCTTAAAGCATTCAGCACAATGATTTGATATGTGTATATATTCTGAAAAGATAACAGCAGTAACTCGTGGTTAATAAGTCAACCATCGCCTCACATAGTTACACATTTTTTCCTTGTCAGAAGAACTTTTAAGATCCAGTCTGTTAGCTACTTTCTAATATACAGAATAGTATAATTAGCTACAGTCATCAAGCTGTATATGATACCCTTGAATTTATTTATCCTATCATGGAAAGTTTGTACGTTTTGACTACCTTCACCCAATTCCTTCTCTGAATGTACTAACAAAGACAAGCGTGTCTGTGGACACATTGGAGAAGGTGGGGGAAGTGGCTCTGAGTGAAGCATGGACAAAGGGGTGTCATAAATGTCTTTGGGTGAGGAAGGATGGGAGGAGAAGGGAAAGTTGGGGAACTGTCCTGCAAAGTTCCTCTAGGATTCAGGAACCATATCCTTTCTGAATCAGCAGATAACTGTAAAGGAAAAATATCCTTGTGGCATAAGATGCCATAGCAGTCATAAGAAATTGAAAGAAAGTGAAAGTGAAATTCACTCAGTCGTGTCCATGGACTATATAGTCCATGGAATTCTCTAGGCCAGAATACCGGAGTGGGTAGCCTTTCCTTTCTCCAGGGGATCTTCCCAACCCAGGGATTGAACCCAGGTCTCCCATGTTGCAGGCAGATTCTTTACCAGCTGAGCCACTTGGGAAGCCCAAGAATACTGGAGTGGGTAGCCTATCCCTTCTCCAGCCCATCTTCCCAACCCAGGAGTCAAACGAGGTTGTCCTGCATTGCAGGTGGATTCTTTACCAACTGAGCTATCAGGGAAACCCCAAACCTAATGAGTTTCAAGAAACAAGGGTAGATAGTCCATATCTATGGATTGGAAAATTAATATTGTTAAAATTCTGTGTTATCCAAAGCCATCTACAGACAGTGCAGTTCCTATGGGTTGCCTGGTGGCTCAGATGGTAAAGAATCTGTCTGCAATGCAGGAGACCTGGGTTCAATCCCTGGGTTGGGAAGATCCCCTGGAGAAGGAAATGACTACCCACTCCAGTATTCTTGCCTGGAGAATTCAATAGACAGAGGAACCTGATGGGTCCATGGAGTTGTAAAGAGCTGGGCACTAACACTATGTATCTAAGTATCCATGGTATTTTTCAGAGACTAGAAAAATAATGCTAAAATTCGTATGGGACCATAAAAGACCTGAAAAGCAAAAGCAATCTTGAGAAAAAAGAAGAAAGTTAGAAATATTACGCTCCCTAACTTCAGAAGGTATTACAAAACTACAGTAATCAAAGCAGCATGATTTGACACAAAAAAATGGACACATAGATCAATGGGACAGAACCAAAAGCTTAGAAATAAACCGCTGTACTTATGGACAATTAATCTACAACAAGGGAGGTAAGAATATATAATGGAAAAAGACAATCCCTTCAATAAGTGGTGTTGGGAAAACTGGACAGCTATATGTAAAAGAATTGAATTAGAAAAATGTTCACACCAAATACAAAAATAAATCATAGCCATACTTTTTTGGATCTGTTTCCTAAAGCAAAGGAAACAAAGCCTAAAATAAACAAATGGGACCTAATTAAACTTAAAAGCTTTTTTTACTGCAAAGGAAACCACAAACAAAATGCAAAGACAAGCTATTGAATGACAGAAAATATTTGCAAGTGATATAACTTATAAGGGGTTAATATCCAAAATATATAAATAGCTCATACAATGAAATAAAAGAAAAAAATGATTAAAAAATGGGCAGAAGACCTGAATAGATATTTGCTAAAGAAGACATACAGATGGCCAAGTATGGATGAAAAGATGCTCAACATTGCTAATCATCAGAGAAATGCACATCAAAATCTCAATATCACCTCAAACTTGTCAGAATGGCTATCATCAAAAAGATCACAGATGCTGGTTAGGATGTGGTGAAAAAGGAACCCCAGGACACTGCTGGTGGGAATTTAAGCTGATGCAATGGCTGTGGAAAACAGTATGGAGGTTACAGAAAAATCTAAAAGCAGAATTACCATATGATCCAGCAGTTGCACCTCTGCATTTACATACAAAGAAAACAAAAAGGCTAATTCAAAGACATACATGCGCTCCCATGTTCACAGAAGCATTTTTTTTACAGTGGCCAAGACACAGAAGCAACCTAAGTATTCATCATCAAATGAATGAATAATGATGGAATATGTATACACACATACATACATATACTAGAATATTATTCAGCCATAAAAAAGAATAAAAGTTTGCTACTTGCAAAAACATGAATGAACTTACAGGGTACTATGCTTAGTAAAATAAGTCAGACAGAGAAAGACAAATACTGTCTGTTATCACTTACATATGGAATCTAAAAAATAAACAATTGTATGTAACAAAACAAAAACAGACTCACAGATATAGAGAACAAATCAGTGGTTGCCAGTGGGGAGAGGGAAGGAGTAAGGCGCATGGGGTAGAACATTAAGAGGTACAAACTACTGGGTATTAAAAAAAAAAAGCTATGAGGATATATTGTATAGCACAGGGAATATAGCCAATATTTTATAATAACTTAAATGGAATATAATCTATAAAAATATTGAATCAGTATGTTGTACACCTGAAACTAGTATAATCATATAAATCAACTATACCTGAATGCAATTTTTGTAATAAAGTGAAAAAAAAAAAAAACAGAAATAAGGAAATTCATACCCTTCTTCCATGGTTTGACTGCCCACTCAAGAGAGTCAAAAATGATGATATGGGATGAAAAATTTGGGTGACATTTCTGCAATTCATCTTGGTATTTAGCTATCCTCAAATTCCAACTATGAAACTTTCCTTGACAATGGTACTAGTGGGTGACATAGGTGATTTCAAGGTAACTCTTGGGTTTTATTGATAAGGGTGTGAACCTACATCATCTTTTTATTTCCATCTCTGCAGTGAGCAATGACTTCTGTCATGATGCACAGATGACAATCTTTCCCAAGTAAATCCTCTGTGAGAAAAGGGGAAGGGGTGGGCAGGCATATTTGATCTTTTCTCAGCAAATTATCTTTCTGAATCAGTGTCCTTCTCTAAGTAAGCCTTTTTCTGTGTTTCAAAGTTCTTGCCCAGTTTAATGGAAGTTCTGTTTATGTGTTTTATTAATTTATAGTTTTTTGATGTCTTAAGAAGTTCATTGCACTTTCTGCTCCCACTAAACATTTAGAAAGAAGAGGTTGTGTTTTGCCAAAGGCAAAAGGCTGAGCACCCTTTTTGACTTAAGAGCTTGCTTGGGACTCAAAACAGGATGTTCTGTTTGACCAAAAGAAATTTATTTCTCTGCTTTTAATGCTCTGATTAGCTCTTCCTTTTTGATGAGATTTGAGACAAATGCCATCAGGCAGGGTAAGGAGAGAGCTTACAGAAATTTGCACAAATGAGGTAAATATCCCACTCTCACGTTCTTTTAACTACAAAGAGTTGACATCTCTCTATGGCTCTATTAGTGCTGTTTTGTGTTTATTTCTTTACTGCTTTTCTCTGGCACTTGGAGGCTATGTTGCTGTCATTCAGTCGCTCAGCTGTGTCTAACTCTTCACAGCCCCATGGACCGCAGCACGCCAGGCTTCCTTGTCCCTCACCATCTCCCGGAGTCTGCCCAAGTTCATGTCCATTGTGTTGGTGGCTATGATTGGAGGCTATGCTTGAGTTCAGACAACCAAGCCAAAGGATTTTGGCCAAATGGTCCCCGTCCAGATTTAAGCACCAGGTAACGTTCCATGTCCTCAGCTCCAGACATACACATTCTTACTGCAACCATCTAAAAGAGGGTGATTAAGAGTCAAGAGTGGAGCGTTTCTTCTGAGAAGCAAATGAAATTCACCCACAGTTGTCACTTTCCCTACAACCTTGGATGGCGCAGCCATGGGGATGATATTTGAATACAGGTTCTTGTGCTTTGCCAGTCAAAACTCGTGCCTGCCCCATGGTCCTCGGGAGAGGCCCTGGCAAACGCAGGAAAGAAACACGCGGTCCTATTGACACCAGCACTCGGCCTTCAGTGATTTTGAAAGGAAAGCTCCCCAAAGGATTGTCGTGTGGGGTCAAGGTTGAGAGTCCAGATGACAGCACGTTTGGCTTCTGTAAGTCTGTGGGCCCCTTGAAGGCAGGGCCGTGTCTCAAGGCGTTAGTATCTCAGCCACCTGATCCAGAGCATCATGGCAGGAACTCTCACTAAGCCCCTGCACTGAAAGCACACCCACATGCCTGCAGAGCCTGGCACCCGAGCTGTGCCCTCCATCTCCGAATATTCTCAGAGCCTGCTTTCCTCTAGCTCAAATCAATAAAGGTTAGGTACAAAGATGGAAGGCTGGGCTGCTCTTCATTCATTTATTCCCTCCAGATCCTGTGCTCACACGGCTGATGGCAGAGGGTCTCTGCACTTGGACTGGGGAGAAACACAGAGAAGAGCCAGCCGATGGGGCTCAGGGCCCTGGGGCCACCGTGAGCAGCCTGCGAGCCGAGAAGACCCAGGTGGGGAGGCTGTGGCCCTGGCGGCATTCAGGGTGTTTCAGTCCCCACCCTGGACTACAGACAACCCTCTAGACCCGGGTGCATGTCCCTCAGAGCAAGGGCTGGAGAAACACGCCCTTAACATGGGAGGAGGTGAGAAAATAGCCCAGAGGTGGTGGCGTCTCAGAGGTCAGCAAAGAGGAAGGAAAAGGAGCGCGATGGGAAGGGTGGTGGAAGAGGAAGCTGCTCTCGGATCAGGCCTCTGCCTCAAACCAGCTCTGCCATCAGGCGATCTCTACACCTTTCCTGACGTGATGGCAACGACTGATGGCAGGTGGTCTCGAGTCTCTTCTGGAAGAATATCCTGAAGGTGTGATGGACGGATGGGACAGAGTTCACACCCAGAGTGCTCTCACTGCACACACACACGCACACACAGGTATACTCCCACTCACAGTGTTTGTGGGCATGCGTGCTGGGAAAGATTGAAGCCCAAAGAAGAGGGCGGCAGAGGATGAGATGGCTGAATGGCATCACCAATTCAATGGACATGAACTTGGGTGAACTTTGGGGGATGGTGAGAGACAGGGAGGCCTGGCGTGCTCCAGTCCATGGGGTTGCAAAGAGTCAGATACGACTTAGTGATTGAACGATGCACATTCACATGCACACACATACACACACACATACAGGCTTATAGACATGCACACTTCCACACACATGCAACACCCACACAGCTATGCTCATACACACACACAGACACACGCACATACTCCTTGACACGTACTTTGACCCACGCATACACTCTCTTGTGCACAGAAACACATCCATACAAACCAATCTGAGTCTAGATTCCACGCTTCATCTCCAGATTTTCAGAAAATGGTAACAGACCTGTCAGGAAACTAAAATAAAAATCATCTGGTGTGTTTTCATTGGCATCTGATGTGCTTCTGCCCCTGGTTTAGGCTTTCTCCACTGCAGAGGGCCGGGTACTTCGATTTTTAGGTAGGCACCACTTTCGGGGCAACAAAACATTAGGAGAAGAGAGCAAAGGCATTGATATTTATAAGGGTGCAAAAGAAAAAAGCTCTCACCCGCATCAGAAAGGGGAGGGGAGGAAGGATTTTTGGTGTGTTCTTTGAGAATATTTGTATAAAGAACTGCATGTTCTTGTTTACTTTCTGTGGAGCCCTGTGTCCTCCCTAGAACTCCTGGTGGTCAGAGTCACCAGCTACGGCCTCTTCAGATGAAAACCCGAGACACAGAGAATGCACACATGCAGTGGGGCAGGGGCGTCCTCCGGGTCTGGGTCTTCTCTCTGAGATCTGGGGCATTTCTGCATGATGTGTCTACCTTGCTCCTCACCGCTCTCTGACCTGACCTCAGGCTGCAGAGAGGAGCGGAAGAACATCCTTGGGGGGGTCACACCTGGAGATGCCCTTGTGTCCTGTGGGTAGCAGCTCTGGAAATTCGTGCAGAAATGGGGCAAACCCGCTCCTGCACACCAGGTTAGGGACTGGCCAGTCACGTCCCAGGGAGCTCTGCTGGAACTCTCTCCTCTGCGGCAATTCCAGGGTCCCCAGGAGAAAGGCGAATTCTGAGAACTCAGGTTCAGAGACAAACTGCTTTCCCATTTCTTATTCAGTATTGTTGGTCAGCACATTAGGCAAACTGATAGACGCCCATTTTACAGATAAGGAAACTGAGGCTTCGGTTTACTAGCCCAAAACAATACGGTCAGAAAACAGGAGAGCTTAAACTCAGATCTGCAACTTCTCAGTCCAAATCTACTCTTATTACCATTGATTCAAGGATAATAAATAATACTAAAAAGATATAATAATAACAGTTAGCTAACATTTTCAGTTAGCCAATTACCGGGTACCTCTTTAAGTGCATTTTGTTGTTGATCAGTCGCCAAGTCATGTCCAACTCCTTGCAACCTCACAGACTGCGGCACACCAGGACTCCCTGTCCCTCACCATCTCCCAGATTTTGCCTAAGATTTAATATTTACAACCATATTTAATCCTTGTTTAATCACTACAACTCACCCAGGTAGCTACTTTTAGAATCTCCAATGAACAGATGAGAAAATCGAGCTCCAAAGGGTCAAGAAACTTGCCCAAAGACACCTATCCATGAATGGAGAAGTGGACGCCTCAGCCTAAAGACCATTCTGCAGTTTAGAGGAAGCCCTGGGTGGTTAGGAGGCAGTCACCACCAGTCCCACCCGGGTTCCCCACTCCTTTCAGTTTCAATGGACATCATCACATGCATTTCCTTCTATCCCATGTGGGCTTCACCCACCAATCAATGACAATCTACTTTCTCCCCGAGGGTCTGATAATTGATCCAATTATGGGTTTGCTGCAAATGGAAATTAATGTCATTTGACCTTCTATTTATTTTTGCTTTCCCCGCTGAAATGGCTATTATGGTTACACACGCCATACACGGATTGTGGTAATGTTGTTTCTAAATTAATTTCCACCTAAGAGTTTTCGATTTTCACTTTTCGTGTTGATGGAGGCTACCAACAAGAAAACTGTGATTACGGGAAATGGTGCTCGTCCCTGAAGCACGTGGAGGAGGTGAGGAAGGGGAGGATCGGGAGCCTGAGAAAGCAGGGGCCCACTTACAAATGCATTCAGACAACCATTTCATTTCTTCAGTCACTAGAAAAAAAAAATCTTACGGGTGTAATGAAAGCGAATTTACAAATCCTCAATTTTTAAAAAAATTGTGTTTTACTTTTGCATTGAGCTTTGGGTTGGATGGAAGTAGTGGTTGGTGGACCCCTCTCACCGGGCCACTGTGAGTATAGTAACCCATCTCTCTCTCCCATAAATGTGTTGGAATCAGCCGGGGGGGCTGACTCCCTCCTAAAGCCCCTGAACCATGGGGGATCCGTGTTGTTGCAAATTCACGCTTTTGGAGGAGTGCATGGGGGCATATAACAGTCACTTCTGGTGTTATGTTGAGCAGGTCTAATTTAAAGTTGTAGACAAAAAGATTCTCCAGCCCCATTGTGGTGAGAAGTGACACACAGTCATGTTAAGTAAAATGACAGGGCGTGATGTCCTTGTGACAACAAGGGGACTAACTGATGCTCGTTCTGGTGTCCTCTGAGACCCTGGGAGCATCCTAAATACTGGATTGAAAGGCTGCGTTTGGAGACTGCCAGAACCAGGCTGCACTCTCCCAGTTCATTGTTTAGTCACTAAGTTGTGTCTGACTCTTTTACAACCCCACGGACTGCAGTCTGCCAGACTCCTCTGCCCATGGGCTTTCCCAGGCCCAGATTACAGGAGTGGGTTGTCGTGCCCTCCTCCGGGGGATCTTCCCTGCCCAGGGATTGAACCCACGCCTCTTGCATCGGTAGGTGGATTCTTTACCACTGAGTCACCAGGGAAGCCCTAGGACTGCAGGCATTTGTTTCTAAGGCAGCTTCTGTTCAAGAGAGCTGCAAACTAACCGTGCCACGCCTGTTCTGGAGAAACAGGCTCTTTTCCATTCTGATCAGAATCGATTGGGAGGCCTCCGAAATGCAGCTGCTGAGTCTGAACAAGCCAGAGAATAAATGGATGGCTCCTCTGCTCCAAGCCCTCTCTTCCCAAGACCTGAACATCCGGGGGGAAAAATACCAATCAGCCTTGGTGGGCTGCTGAATTTCCCTCTCCACCCCTACACCCTGGATGCAGCTCTGTGCCATCTTTCCAGGTCTCCAACAGCCTCAGGAGGCAGGCTGCAGGGGCATCTAGGGCTGTGTCCTGGCCTGCCTGTCATATCTGAGCAAGCAAGTTGATTCTAAGCTCTCAGCATGAGTCTGGGTGGCTTGCTGCTTTGGACACTCTTCTACAAAAACACAACCCTCCACAGGGACCCTTAAGTCCCAGGCAGGAGGGGACAAGCAGGAGGGACCCTGGGAAGCTTTAGAAATTAAAGTCCTGGTTAAAAGGACCCTTTTGCTTTACCCTTTGAAGGGTTTGAGGCTGGGACAGGGCCCTCTGAAGGCAGTGGCTTGTGGAGCCATTAGTGGACAGGCTCACCTTGGGAGGAGGACTTACCCTCCACGTTCTCACAGATGCAAAATCCATTCAGGTGGCCTCCCAGGGGCTCCACTTTCTATTCAAAGTCAAGACGCTCTTTTCTAGAATGTTCTTTCATGCCTAGTCCAACTGACAGCATCGATATGGGGTGCTTATGAGGAGAGACGCATTTCCCAGGTGGCCAAGTGGTAGAGAATCTGCCGGCCAATGCAGGATATGCAGGAAACGCAGGAGACATGGGTTCAATCCCTTGTTGGGAAGATCCCCTGCAGTAGGCAATGGCAACCCACTCAAATAGTCTTGCCTGGAGAATCTCAGGGACAGAGGAGCCTGGCGGGTGATAGTCCATAGGGTCACAAAGATTCAGATGTGACTGAACACAGACACATGAAGAGAGATATATGACTTGCTTCCAGGCTCCCCTCTCACCAAATCCCAGATGGTCTTTCAGGGAGGAAGTTTCTGGAACATTCTAACATTGCTGCAAGATGTCCATGAAACACGTACCCCAGTGAGAGGGTGGCCTGACTTGGGGAACCCTTTAGTGACTCACCCAAGAGACAGAAACTGCCCTTTGTGATTTGAAAAAGTAAGGCTGACACTTGTCACGTCCAAATTTGTCTCCTCCTTAGTGAGGGCTAGATCTGTATATATTAGGAAGAGGCCGTATTTGGGTTTACATCCAGCTAAAACAATTCCGTATCCGCACAGTCAATTCTGCAATAGGTCTTGGAGTGGCGAAATCAAGAACGAAAAGTTCTCTTTCCCAGTTTAGAGCAATTGAGCAGAGAGGTCTAAGTCAGGCCTTTTGTATCAGAGTCTCCTGTCTGAGGATGAGGTTCAGTTTTCATTTATCTCCTGTGTGCCCTTTGAAGTACAAGCCTCTGTTTGCTTAATGCCCTAAGCCAGTGAGACTCCGATGAATTCCTTTTACATTAAACAAATCCAAGTCTGGAAGGGCAGTAATACTTCTAAACAAGCAAACCCAGCCATGGCTTTGGCTTCTGCAAAGCTCAAGATGGTTATCCAGACCATTGCTAATGAAGCAAAAATCTAACGCACATCTAGCAAGGACCTGACGGAGGTGCCTGGAGACCCTCTGACGGGTTTCTGGCCATAAACCCACCTCCTCTTTGAATCCATCCTATTCACAAGGCAATCTGTCTCCTTCAGGGGCTGACAAAAAAAAGGGAGAGGGAGTCCGGAGAAAAAGCAGGCAAAAAAAAAAAAAAAAGGGAGAAAAGATGAAATAGCAAAAGGAAATGAAAAGAACTTTACTGCTCAGTTTCTTCTCCTGCCTGACCCAATTATCAGATTTTGCATTTAAGTTTAAGACAGTAGATCAAACAGCAAGAGGCACTTTGTACTTCTGCCAGGAGACCATATGATATCTTTCAGTGGCTCTCCTGCATGCCAGCAATACGGAACCATGCCTCTCTGTCGGGCCTGCATATGGGGCTATGTGCAAAAAAATAGCAAAATGCATGTGACTGCACTCATGGATGTTGTCCAGGATTCACGGCACTTTATCAGTTCAAGAAAAAAAAAAAAAGGCAAATCACAATCTAATTATAACTTTCCACAAATAAGTCAAAAGTAGAATGAGAATGAAAGAGAGACAAAAGGAGAGGGTCATGCTTACTCTGCAGAATTGATCATCTCCAGGCTTGTTTTTATGTGATACAGAACTTTTTAGAAGTTATGGGTCATATCTTTTCTGGGTATTTGGACATGGCTGGTGCTGGCCGTGTGTATTCTCCATGAAGGCCTGGATGGCAGACGCTAACGTCTCCCAGCCCTCATGCTTTGCCTCTTGAGAGAATTTGTCAAAGCACATCCTTTGTTGTGTATGGAGATGGTTTCTGTGAGCTGCACATGGTATTTAAGTGGGTTTCATGCCTTTGGACAAGGATTTGTCTTCGTGTAGCTAGACGAATAGATTCTTTGGAAAGGCTACGTCTCACTTCTGAGAATGGTGTTCAGTACTGGGAAATCATGATTCTATTCCAGGGCTGGGGTTTGCAAGGAGACAGGCCAGAGGGTGTTCTAGTCTTCACAGTAACCCTTTGGAAGCGCCGCAGATGACCTCTTCCCCACGGATGCGATGGATTTAGCAGCACTCACTCACTTCTCCAAATTAATACGCCGCGAATAGCCTTTAGCCCCTGCAGAAGAAAATGGCAAGCCACTCCAGTATTCTTGCCTGGAAAATTCCATAGAGGGGCCTGGCGGGCTATAGTCAATAGAGTTGCAAAGAGTCAGACACTACTGAGTGAGCACAATATTCTTTAGAAAGCATCAGTCTCCAACCTTTTTGGCACCAGGGACCAGTTTCATGGAAGACAGTTTTTCCATAGACTGGAGGGGAGGGATGGTTTCAGGATGATTTGAGCCCATTACATTGATTGGGCTCCTTATTTCTAATCTAGTACCACTGCTGGTCTCACCAGTGGTACTAGTCCATGGCCGTGAGGTTGGAGACCCCTGCTTTAGAGATTTCGCCAATCCAACTCTTTCTCTGGGTGAAGACAAGGAGTGGTGCATGGAAATCACTGTTTTTGTTCTGATCCTGGATGGCCGGGTGTTCAACGACTGGGCTCAGGGGTCACCTCCTGTGTGGTGGGCTGCCCATTGGTTGGAGGTCCCTTGAGTCTTTGCTGCAGTTTTTATGTTTATGGGTTTTATTTTTCACATCTGTGAACTCATCCAAATCACACAATGGCCCTCTGAGTTCAGCACAATGATCGCACCTACTTTACAAACTCTTCTAGACCCCATCGCACCCTGATGGAAAACATCAGCTCATGGAGCAAGCAGTGAACAATTGGTCAATCTAGATGAAAAGTGTGCAGAAGTTCTTTGTATTACTCTTGCAACTTTCCTGTATCTTCAACTCATTTCAAAATAAAAAGTAAAAAAGAAAAAAAAAAGCCTCAGTAGTTAAGCAATTCTGAATTTCAACACTGGCGCCACCGCTTACCAGCTGTTTATAAACTAAGGGTTTTGCATAGATAACCCCTCTTGATCTTCATAATCCTAGAAGGTGAGGTAAGCATTATATATTTATCCCAACTCTACACGTGAGGAAACTGAGGCTCCTAGAGGCTGAAGAACGTGTCAAAAAGGCCAGTGCTTATGTGCACCACGCTGGTTATGAAGTTTTAATTTACTTATTAACATAGCGTTAAGCTCCTTAGAGCTCTGGGGAAAAAAGAAATACAATGTTGGGTCAATTCCTTTCACCAAAGAAATCTTATGAAACACATAATAGGTTTCAATCAAGACTCTGACCTTAAGAAATGGAGTGTGTAACTTGAAATTCCTTTTCTTAATTCATTTTTAGATAGTACAGCAATAAGGAGATCCAGGAAAGGATTCCCTGGTGGCTCAGGCAGCAAAGAAACTGCCGGCAATGTGGGAGACCCAGGTTCAGTCCCTGGGTTGGGAAGATCCCCTGGAGAAAGGGCATGGCAACCCACTCTAGTATTCTTGCCTGGAGAACTCTGTGGACAGAGGAGCTTGGTGAGCTACGGTCCATGGGGTCGCAAAAAGTCAGACACAACACAACTAACAAGTCACTTCAGGAAAGGCTAAACATTTGGAATTTTAAAAATTTTATCCTTTCTTTTATTTATTACAGTTTAAAGAATAATATTTTTTTAACTTAAGAAACACTTTATCATTTTAATGGCCTTAACTGCTTTCTAGGCACATTTAAAATTTTTGTTATACTTCCTTCTTTCCACCCACCACTGATCCATCTATCCATCCATTCAACCATCATCCATCCACCAATATATCCATCCATCCATTCATCCACTCATCCTTTCACCAACTTATCCATCCATCCACTTATCCATCCACCAACTTATTCATCCATTGACTCATCCTTCCACCAGCTTATCCATCCATCCAACCACTCATTTATCCACCCATCATCCCACCATCTATTCTGATGGAATGTGTGGTGCATGTACTATGAACAAGGTCTTTGTAAAAGGAAACGTGCATATTTTGCCTTCAATGAATTGAAGAAGATGCATGTACAACCAGACACAAAGAGGGAGGGAAACTCCAGCAGCTTAGAGGAGGGAGAAATGATTCTTCTACGAGGCCTATGAATTGCAGCAATCAAACCTCAAGCACCACATATTGCACAGAACAAGCATAACAACATGCTGTGTGGTTCACCAGCCTCTTTTAAAGGATTTCTGTGGCCTGTACTGGATGGAACAGTACATTGCACTGATGTCTCTACTGGAAGAACATTTTCTGGGACAATTTTAATGATCTTTTATAGAGTTGTAACTTAGAGACCATAATTTTCTAAATATGATTCAAAATTTTTTTCCCTAAAATAACAGGCTAACATTTAAGTTGATGTGATATTCTCATATCCACTACCCAGATCTTTACTTACTTTATTCCACTTATATGACACCAGGATAAGCTCATTTTTCACTAGGAAAAAACAAAAAACCAAAAACTGGAGATTTCATTGCCCACTGCTCCAGCTTCCAAGTGATTAATGAAATATTGAACTAGAGAGCCCAACCATGATCTCTGGGGCATGGAATTAATACTTTTAATCTAGGGAAATGTCCATCTGGTTTCTTCCTCCATATCAATATTCTATAGCAAAATATCTTCAAATCTATGGTGATTAAACAAACAGAAGACTTTACTAGGTTCTGTGCCAAAGAACTTCTGGAAGGAGAAATTGATATCTGTTGGCCCCATTTATCCATTTATAATATTCATTGTCTTAAAAAAGCAAACATATGAAAATAAGCAAAAGCAAACCTGTTCTCCCAAAGTATGGGCAATGTGTAATTTTCGTTTTGCAGCTTGAGAGGTGAGGCAGCTGCTACCATCACCAAAGACATTTACCATTTGATAGAATTCCACTGTGAACCCTATCATAAAATATATGATCACCCTTGATTGATCTTTTTAAATAAGATATTTATACCTTAGGTTTGGTATTTATGACAGACTATCCTATAGATTGCAAGGAGATCCAACCAGTCCATTCTGAAGGAGATCAACCCTGGGTGTTCATTGGAAGGACTGATGCTAAAGCTGAAACTCCAGTACTTTGGCCACCTCATGCGAAGAGTTGACTCATTGGAAAAGACACTGATGCTGGGAGGGATTGGGGGCAGGAGGAGAAGGGGACGACAGAGGATGAGATGGCTGGATGGCATCACTGACTTGATGGACGTAAGTCTGAGTGAACTCTGGGAGTTGGTGATGAACAGGGAGGCCTGGCGTGCTACAATTCATGGGGTCGCAAAAAGTTGGACACGACTGAGTGACTGAACTGAACTGAACAGATCCTATAGTGAATGTGATTTCGTGCTGGCTCAGCAGATAAAGAATCCATCTGCAATGCATGAGTTACCAGAGACTTGGGTTTGATCTGTGAGTCGGGAAGATCCCCTGGAGGAGGAAGGCATGGTAACCCACTTCAGTATTCTTGCCTGGAGAATCCCATGGACAGAGGAGCTGGTGGGCTACAGTCCATGGGGTCACAAAGGGTCGGACACGGCTGAAGTGACAGCATGCACACATCAGCGCCTCCTGTAGTGGGTGGTGGGATGTGACTTACTATTATACTTAAAGGCAAAAGTGGTTTGGGGTTTTGGATGATCACCTCTGAAGGATGACAATGAGAATGGCCCTTTCAGTTGGTGGCATGTGGCCTTGGCTAGCAGTCATCATTTACTAAGCCTGTTCTCTTAGATGTCCTATGTCATCCAGTTGCATGTATAGGATTTGGGGATCAAAACCCCCGCTGCTCCCTTTGTCAACAGACTGTCCTGGGGGGTTTACTGACCTACCACCTTGACATCATGCTTGTGCTCTTTGTGAGCCAATGGACTGTAGTCCACCAGGCTCCTCTGTCCATGGAATTTCCCATGAAAGAAACCATACTGGAGTGGGTTGCCATTTCCTTTTCCAGGGGATCTTTCCAAACCGGGGATTGAACCCATGTCTCTTGAGTCTCCAGCATTGGCAGCCAGATGTCATATCCTTTGCCACTATTCCACCTGGGAAGCCCATTCCCAAATCCATGTCTCCAGCCCAGAACTCTTTCCCTGAACACCTATACCTAACTTCTTAGAGGATCTTGAGAGCTTACCTTGTATATTTCACGAGCCCCTCAAAACCAGTATGTTCAAAACCAAGCCTCCCACTTGGATGGCTTTCTGCAGCTCACAGAATGGCACCATGTTACAAGTCTCTTTTCCTACAGCTCTGTCTCTAGAGAGTAGTTTTCTGTCCTGCATCCTATTATGCAGAAAGAGAAGAGGCAAGTGCAGGGATCTTTAATTCCTGCCCCTTATCTCCTTGTAGGATATTCCCACCCTGGTTCCTGGGACATTATGTTGCAATGATTAGTGCATCTGATTGTCTCTTTCTGCTGCCCGGTAATCCTGCCAAGGATCTATTACTGTCTGTGCATGCTGCGTGTGTGCTGAGCCTCCTCAGTTGTTTCTGACTCAGGACTCTGGCCAGCCAGGCTCCTCTGTCCACGGGATTCTCCAGGTTGCCATGCCCTCTTCCAGGGGATCTTGCTGACCCAGGGTTTGAACCCACATCTCCTGCATGGCAGGAAGATTCTTTTTTGCACTGAGCAACCTGGGAAGTCTATTATTGTCTGTGCATGGAGGTAAATAAGAGAAGGGCAAATTCCTGCAGTTTACTAACCTGTTGACCTGAATTGAACAAATACATCTTCTTTCCAGGGCCTGCATTGATTACCTCATGGATTTTTTGGGTGCGGAGAGGGGGTGAAGGATCCAGTATGTCAACATGGGAAGTTTTGTGTGTGAATTTTATAGTATTACACAGATATAAACTCTTTTTCAGCAGGCCATTTATTTTCTCTTATTGTTAATCTTTTACATTTTGCATTTATTGATGTAAAAATGCTTATTTATAGATTCAATCCATTCTTCCATGGGTTCACGATTATAATCCTCTTATAAATCTCAAGCACACATTTAATATACAGAGAGAACAACAGTGGGCTCCTTTAAAGTCATGGAGCACTCTGCTTAGAGTGTCTTCATATTAATCCTTCTCCAAATGTCATCACCTCCCAGGGAAAATGGCTCATCTGACACTCTTGGCTTCTAAGAAGGGCTTTAATCTCCTTCTAAGGAGAGGAAAGGGCTTCCCCTGTGGCTCAGTGGAAAAGAATTCTTTGGTCAATGCAGGACACAGGAGACACAGGTTCAATCCCTGGGTCAGGAAGATCCCCTGGAGTAGGAAATGGCAACCCACTCCAGTATTCTTTCCTGGGAAATCCCATGGACAGAGGAGCCTAGCAGGCTATAGTCCATGGGGTTGCAAAGAGTCTGACACTACTGAGCACACACGCACGCTGCACACACACACACACACACACACAAGGAGGGAAGAACTGAGTGGTTTCATCGATCCATATACTCATATAGGCCACTTTGCATTTATTAGAAGAAGGCAATGGCAGCAATAAAAGAGATGACTGGGCAGGCAGCCTGCCCAGACCTTGCAGAAGGGAGAGTACATACCCTGGGCCCGTTCTCCAGGCTGAACTGGCAGAAAGGCTGACTGTTCCCCGAAAGGGCCACGCTCCTTCCCTGCCAGGAAGAGCATCTGCAGGCCTTGGGGACACGCCTATGAGAAGTGCCGGTACTGGACACGCCTCTTGTCTGTAGATTTCACTCCCCTGGGGGTGCAGTGGGGTGGCCGCTTTGAGAAAGGCATATGGAGCCAACTTCAGGAAGAACAGAAGGCAAACTTTCCAAATCAAATGAACATGATCGTGAACATGAACAAGGATGATTTTAGAGGCAAGCACAGTGATGTAGCTATAGAATAGGACAATAGAAAAGACAGGGTGCCTTTAGTCATGGATAACAGAAGCAATGAGAGAAATAGAACTGTTCTGGAGAGAGGAGCACATAAAAGCTGCTTCCAGGCTCCTGCGTCCTCAGTGACTTTTCACCCAGTTTGTCTTCTCAGGTCAAACATCTGAACCAGTGAGGGACTGGAGGAGAAAATTGGCCTGTTTGCTTATTACTGGACACACACACACATGACTGAGGAATGTAGGGGAAAAAACATGGAATAAAGGCACTAGTCTAATTTCTTCCACGTCGCTCACTGAAATTCCCCACTCTCTAATTTTCCTAAAAGCTGATTTTCACTTATACTTTGAATTCAGGCAAGTGGATTTGGGGAAAGTCATATTCCCTCTGAGGGGCATCCCAGGTGGCTCAGTGGTAAAGAATTCTCCTGCCAATGAAGCAGACACAGGAGATTTGAGTTCAATCCCTGGGAAGATCTCCTGGAGAAGGAAATGACAATCTGCTCCAGTATTCCTGCCTGGAGAATCCCATGGACAGAGCAGCCTGGTGGGCTACAGTCAGTGAGGTTGCAGAGAACGGAATGTGACTGGACACACACACTCTCTCTCNTGCCATTTCCTTTTCCAGGGGATCTTTCCAAACCGGGGATTGAACCCATGTCTCTTGAGTCTCCAGCATTGGCAGCCAGATGTCATATCCTTTGCCACTATTCCACCTGGGAAGCCCATTCCCAAATCCATGTCTCCAGCCCAGAACTCTTTCCCTGAACACCTATACCTAACTTCTTAGAGGATCTTGAGAGCTTACCTTGTATATTTCACGAGCCCCTCAAAACCAGTATGTTCAAAACCAAGCCTCCCACTTGGATGGCTTTCTGCAGCTCACAGAATGGCACCATGTTACAAGTCTCTTTTCCTACAGCTCTGTCTCTAGAGAGTAGTTTTCTGTCCTGCATCCTATTATGCAGAAAGAGAAGAGGCAAGTGCAGGGATCTTTAATTCCTGCCCCTTATCTCCTTGTAGGATATTCCCACCCTGGTTCCTGGGACATTATGTTGCAATGATTAGTGCATCTGATTGTCTCTTTCTGCTGCCCGGTAATCCTGCCAAGGATCTATTACTGTCTGTGCATGCTGCGTGTGTGCTGAGCCTCCTCAGTTGTTTCTGACTCAGGACTCTGGCCAGCCAGGCTCCTCTGTCCACGGGATTCTCCAGGTTGCCATGCCCTCTTCCAGGGGATCTTGCTGACCCAGGGTTTGAACCCACATCTCCTGCATGGCAGGAAGATTCTTTTTTGCACTGAGCAACCTGGGAAGTCTATTATTGTCTGTGCATGGAGGTAAATAAGAGAAGGGCAAATTCCTGCAGTTTACTAACCTGTTGACCTGAATTGAACAAATACATCTTCTTTCCAGGGCCTGCATTGATTACCTCATGGATTTTTTGGGTGCGGAGAGGGGGTGAAGGATCCAGTATGTCAACATGGGAAGTTTTGTGTGTGAATTTTATAGTATTACACAGATATAAGCTCTTTTTCAGCAGGCCATTTATTTTCTCTTATTGTTAATCTTTTACATTTTGCATTTATTGATGTAAAAATGCTTATTTATAGATTCAATCCATTCTTCCATGGGTTCACGATTATAATCCTCTTATAAATCTCAAGCACACATTTAATATACAGAGAGAACAACAGTGGGCTCCTTTAAAGTCATGGAGCACTCTGCTTAGAGTGTCTTCATATTAATCCTTCTCCAAATGTCATCACCTCCCAGGGAAAATGGCTCATCTGACACTCTTGGCTTCTAAGAAGGGCTTTAATCTCCTTCTAAGGAGAGGAAAGGGCTTCCCCTGTGGCTCAGTGGAAAAGAATTCTTTGGTCAATGCAGGACACAGGAGACACAGGTTCAATCCCTGGGTCAGGAAGATCCCCTGGAGTAGGAAATGGCAACCCACTCCAGTATTCTTTCCTGGGAAATCCCATGGACAGAGGAGCCTAGCAGGCTATAGTCCATGGGGTTGCAAAGAGTCTGACACTACTGAGCACACATGCACGCTGCACAAACACACACACACACACACAAGGAGGGAAGAACTGAGTGGTTTCATCGCTCCATATACTCATATAGGCCACTTTGCATTTATTAGGAGAAGGCAATGGCACCCCACTCCAGTACTCTTGCCTGGAAAATCCCCTGGACAGTGGAGCCTGATAGGCTGCAGTCCATGGGGTCGCAAAGAGTCGGACATGACTGAGCGACTTCACTTTCACTTTCATTTGCATTTATTATCTATTTCCCATGAAAGTGGAATTTTGGCCCTGATTACTCTAAGAATTTCTTCAAATCTCCTCTTTACCTCCATACATAGATAAATCTTTAGATTTTCTCAACTCTTTTTGATTCATTGCTTTTCAAAAATTTTCTTCTCCATTTTTGTAAAAGCTAAGTACTAAGAGATGAACTAACTGATTGATTGTATTTCTTATCAATACATCTTATGATTTTTAGTCATCTTAATGATCATGTGATTAAGATTGTGCAAAACCTGAGCAGTTCAAAGGGCAGAATGAGAAGAAATTGCCTCCACACAGGCCGACTGAAGCTGCCAATGTCGCAGAGTTCATACCAGCTGAAGCCTTGCCTGTACTCTGCCAAGGAACTCTTCTGAAACTAGGGCAAGCTTTGCATGAAACCCCGTTTTCAAATCGAAACCATAAAAAAAAATGGTGGTTCAGTGTGGTTTTTACTCAAAACCAGGTGATGCTTTGTGGTTCAGCCACGTTTTGACTTGAAGCCAGAGAGTGCTCACTGTGTTTAGTTGGATCTTGTTTTATGTTTCATGGGTCATTTGGTTTTGTTTCCCAAACCTGAAATCTGGGGTTCAGATGAGGGGTGCAAACAGAAGAACATGAAGGTGGAATGAAGTCTGGGGCAGATAAAGACGGCACCAGGCCTGTAAGGGCCACCCCACTCTCCTGGGTTACGGTCTGCTCCTGTTTTGTCTCAACATTCTTCCTGAAAAGAATTATCTGCACACTAACTAGTTCCTTGGGATTTTCTTTTAAGGAGCAGAATTATCAACATTGTGCAAAAATAGCAAAGCCTGTCTCACTTGTCTTTTCTATAGGTCCATTAAAAATGTTGTAATTTTGGGTCAGCCATTGAAATACTGGGGGAAAACGTTTTAAGCAACAGATTGTGACATTACATACGCGTGTCATGCTTTAAGCTTCTACTTTGTGTTGGATATGTTAAGTTGTTAAATTCTCACACTGTATCACAATAGTTCATAGAAGTGAAAACAAGGCTCAGAGTGATTGGACAACCTGACCGTAGGGCAAGTGTAACACTAGGTAAACCCAGCCAGCAAGCAGTAGAAGAAAATGTTCCTCCTTAATGGGCTTGCTTCATAGCTCAGTCGGTAAAGCATCTGTCTGCAATGTAGGAGACCTGGGTTCAATTCCTGAGTCGGGAAGATCTCCTGGAGAAGGAAATGGCAACCCACTCCACTATTCTTGCTTGGAGAATCCCATGGACAAAGGAGCCTGGCGGGCTACAGTCCACGGGGTCACAAGGGTCGGACACGACTTAGTGACTAATCTACCACCACCAAGTCTAGCTTTTTTCATGATACTGTGTTGCTTTGTGTGTGTGTGTGTGTGTGTGTGCGTGCGCGTGCACACGTGCATGCACGTGTGTGTGTGTCAGTCATTCAGTTGTATCCAACTCTTTGCAACCCCATGGGGTTCCTCTGTCCAGGGGATTTCCCAAGCAAGAATATTGGAGTGGGTTTCCATGCTCTTCTCCAGGGAATCTTCCTGACCCAGGGATTGAACCCACGTCTCCTGGGAGTCTCCTGCATTGCAGATGAATTCTTTACTGCTGGGCCACTGGGGGAGCCCCCAACAGGGACCTTCTGTATAGCAGAGGGAACTATACTCAATATTTTGTAACAACCTGTAAGGAAAAACTATATGGAAAGAATCACCAAATCACTTTGCTGTACACCTGAAACTAACACAACACTGGAAAGCAACTCTATGTCAATAAAAAGTAAATTAAAAAATATTTCCATAAAATACAAATTAAAAAAAAAACCTAACTAAATAAAACCAAATTGCTAATTTAAAGTTTGAGAGAGGTTGAGCATCTAATTGTTTGTTTTTTATGTGACTATGGCTATTGTTTGAAATGTTCAGAATCTTCAGCAAGAAAACACTGAATTATGCCCAGTGAATGACCTGTCCAAAAGGTCTACCACAACGACTTACTTTACATGGGTGAGTATGAAGTTGCTGCTTCTAGGTTAGTTTTCTACTGAACTCAAAATTCAGTGGTCCTCATGGGGGAAATCAATGGAAATACTATTCCACACAGTAAAAAAAGAAATGGACAAGTCTCTCTTTTAACCACCTTCGAGGACATGTCAAAAAGCTTAGTTTTATTGTGTAGTTATTTGTACTTTCACAGGAAGAAAAAACTATTGCCAAACTTGAGGATTCTATTTTTCCTGGAATAACAAAATGTCACTGGGAGACATCACTTTATTGGAAAGTTTTTATTTATTTATTTATCTTACTTGTCTACTGCAGCTTCACATATTTCATCACCGTGTGTTTATTGGTTAAAAAGCACTAAACTTTGCAACATTTGCTGCTCCTTTTGTGAACCAGATCAGCGCTAAGAGATTCCAATATTTAAGAACAGCTGTAGAGGGTAATTAAGGGACTGTCTGATGTTTCTGCCAATTCTGCTGATAAAGCGTGGGCTGCCTTATCATTTAAACCTCTACATGCTTCAAATCTCCCTGTTCTGATACTGAAGCAGGTTTTCCTAAGCCACCTGGATTCAAAAAGGAGTTTTTAGGTGGCCATAGATTCTCTCTGGCCAGAGTTCTCAGACAAAAATAACTCCTTTATTCATACTGGACCAGGTAAGCTCTTCCTGTCTTTTAGGAGATGGATGTTCTTTCACAAGCTGGAAAGTTACTCTTTACTAGCTCCATTGAGATTCCCACTCTCCTCAGTAGGCTGTGAGCACTGAAGCCATGGGTGGCTCAGACAGTAAGGAATCTGCCTGTAATGCAGGAGACCCAGGTTTGATCACTGGGTCAGGAAGATCCCCTGGAGAAGGAAATGGCTACCCACTCTGGTATTCTTGCCTGGAGAATCCCATGGACAGAGGAGCCTGGTGGGCTACAGTCTACAGGGTTGCAAAGAGTTGGACATGACTGAGCAAGTTTCATTTTCACTTTCAAGGCTAACTGGGAGCCATGAAGGCTCAAGGATGCTCTACATATTCCCTCCCAGCTGTGACTCACACAGTCCATGGGATGAGAGAAAGATGCTTTCTGGATTTGGCTGTGCTCTTAAACATATGCTCCAAGCTTTATATGCTGTAAACCCTCTTCATTTTTTTCCTGTAAGTTCTATGGTGAATACTTTTGTTTTTTTGCATAGGTTGGCACCTCAGAGGCAAGTACTGAATATTACCACCACCACACAGTATTTATTAACAGAAACCTTTCCATGGGTGCTTTACCAGCTGCTCTGCAAAGAGAATTATGTAATGTGTACATGATTTGTTCGGGGGCTTATGGTATCATTCAGCAGACCTTGACAAATAAATGTTAACATGAAAAGCACGGGGCTGGGACTTCTCTCGCAGTCCAGCAGCTAAGGCTCTGTACTTCCATTGCAGGGGACACGAGTTCGATCTCAGGTCAGGGAACTGTGATCCTGCATGCTGCACAGCATGGCCAAAAAATAAAATAAAGTTGTATTTAAAAAGGAGAACATCACAAGGCCGATTTTCAGCCAGTCCCTCTGGGGTGGTCCTCTTACTGCTCCCTTCTTTNGCAGGGGACACGAGTTCGATCTCAGGTCAGGGAACTGTGATCCTGCATGCTGCACAGCATGGCCAAAAAATAAAATAAAGTTGTATTTAAAAAGGAGAACATCACAAGGCCGATTTTCAGCCAGTCCCTCTGGGGTGGTCCTCTTACTGCTCCCTTCTTTCTAAGTGGTTGTACCAGTGACTGTGCCTGTGGTTCAACATTTTGGCTATCTTCTCTGAAAACCTATTTAACATCTGGTAGCGAAACTTGCTCAGTCGTGTCTGGCTCTTTGCAACTCCATGGACTAAACAGTCCACGGAATTCTCCAGGCCAGACTACTGGAGTGGGTAAGGCTTTCCCTTCTCCAGGGGATCTTCCCAACCAGGGATCGAACCCAGGTCTCCCGCATTGCAGGAGGATTCTTTACCAACTGAGCTACCGGGGAAGTTGTCTGGTAAGTCTATGTCATACCTATTTTTAAACCTTCTCTGTTTTTAAGTGACTTTGGTAGTACTTGGATGATGGTCAGAGTAATATAAAAATATCAGCTTGGAAAAATCAGGCTAAGTTTTCACTAACAATCTTTTCTCTCCTTGGTCCAAAAACAACATAATACAGAAAAGAAGGTAGGAACAAGAGTCAGAAGTGTTGGCTCTGGATGGAAGAGTGAGGTGTGGAACTCACCAGACGCTAGAACCAGGCGGCCTGGCTCCTAGCACAGCCTTGCCCTCCACTGGTTCACGGCCTGGGACAAGCTGCTTGTAGACAGACAGGATAACGATTGGACCTACCCTGCAGGTTATGGTCAGGATTAAATTAGTCAGTGTACACAGAGAGCTCAGAGCAGCGCCTGGCTTGACAAAAGGCACCATATAAAGATCTGCTCTTATTACTCTGATCCTAGCTTTGTCACTGAGGAGCAAGGCTTAGACCCATCTGGGTCTCCATCTCTCCATATGAACAATGGACTAAGTTCTCTGAAACCATTTCATCTTATTGTTTTCTGTCTAAATAAAGCATCTTGCAAACACCTAGGGGTAAGTTTTGGAAAGTTTTTTGGAGAAGGAAATGACAACTCACTCCAATATCCTTGCCTGGGAAATCCCATGGACAGAGGAGCCTGGCAGGAAACTTATCATCAAAATAGAATATTTTTCAGCTTGACTGGAGATATGTGTGCTGTGCTAAGTTGCTTCAGTCATGTCCAACTCTTTTCTACTCTATGGACCATATAGCCTGCCAGGCTCCTCTGTCCGTGGGATTCTCCAGGCAAGAATACTGAAGTGGATTGCCTTGCCTTTCTCCAGAGGATCTTCCTGACCCAGGAATCGAACCTGAGTCTCTTGTGTCTCCTGCATTGGCAGGCAGGTTCTTTACCACTAGCTCCATTTGGGAAGGCAGTGCTATTACTAATTAAGAACTATTGGGTTGGTCAAAAAGCTAATTCATATTTTTCCATAACCCACTGGGGTATGGAAAAACCCCAATGGGTTTTTTGGCCAACCCAAGACTCTAGGACAATAGGTATAAGCCAAACCAATGTGGTCCCCCACTTATAGCAGATGTCATGAGCCATATATAAACCAGGGACAGGGGATTCTGCTTTGAAGATATGAAGAGTGCATTTTCTTTTTCGGGTTCTAAAGGTGGCATTTAAATAGCACACAACTCAAACAACAGTTTCCAAAACATGTTGTACTGTTTGGCTTCCCACTTTTTTCAATTTCCCTCTTCATTTATTTCCAGGTCACTGGCAGAATAAGGATCAACATCACTAAAAAACAAAACAAAACAAAAAAAACAGACGCAGATTAAAAATCAGCTGTGCTGATTTTTATTTCTGCTGAGTTTTCTCTTATAAATCTACTTCTACCATCCCGAGGGAAACCATTTTCCCCATTACTGATGGAAAGTTAAGTCTTCTCATAAGGAGGATTTCCCTTCCAGAAATTCAAAACGAGAGAAAAAGTACCAGACAATGTGATTTTGTGCCAGCGAACAGCCCTTTCCAAAGATTTGAATGGAATAATTTGTTTTTCATGGTTTATAGGTAGCAGATAAAACCTACATGGAAAAATGGACAAGGAGAAATGGAAAATAAGACACAGAATCTGGACCCATATGCTTAAAAAGCAATTTATTTTATTTCAGCTGTGCCCAGAAATAACTTGAGGTTAACAAGTGAGTATTTCTACTGGAAGCATCAGCTACAATTAGGTCACCAACTTAGAGAAGACGTAGGCGGAAATTTAAACACCAAGTCTATCATTATAAAGGTACTTTATCAGCAGAACTGTCAGCTATGGATTGTTGACTTAAAATGATTAAGAGGCTAAAATATCAAAGAGGGAGATGAAGTTTGTGGAAAGGCCCCCGTTAAGATCAACAGCAGCTGAGGGTCTAAATAGGAGAGAGTTGTTTTACTAACACTCCTTGGGAAGTGAATTTTGAACTTCTTGATTTCTACATTAGTCTGATGTGAAAGAAACATAAGTGCTTCCTCTTGAAGACTCTGTTGTGGCCACACAGCCCCAGAGTCACACATTTAATTCTGGTGATAATAAAATGACCAATCTATTGTTGTTTAGGGTAACTGAGATGTGGAAATACTCTTCTGATTTCCCACTGAAAATTAGATATGAAAAGTCTATAACAGTACTATTCAAACTTCCTAATAAAAATAAGCAATAGGGACATCCTAGGCGGTCCAAGAGTTAAGACATCACGTTCCAATGCAGGCGGTGTGGGTTTGATCCCTGGTCGAGGACCTGGGATCCTACATACCTCCTGGCCAAAAAACCAAAGCATAAAACAGAGGCAATATGGAAAAAAATTCCATAAAGACTTTAAAAAAATGGTCCACATCAAAGAAAATCTTTAAGAAAGCAATAAACCAGTAAAAATACAGAGTTCTTTGATCTGGCATCAAGAATAGATTCTCTGTGGATTGTCTTAGCTCACCCAAGAATGAATTTTTTTTTCTTGGAAGTTTATTTGAGAGTCTGAAAAAGGTTTAATAGTTAATTTGCTACCTATCATTGGGTAGTTTAGTCATGGCTAGACTTTACAAAGATGTGGATCCACATAGACACGGAATTCAGAAGAATATTATTTCTGCTTACATTGAGAACTGAGTTTTCCTGGTGTGTTTCACTTGATCATGAATCTGATCCATTTAGTTTGATCCTTTAGATGTTCCAAACTATTAAACAATGACCTAGTTTTTAAAGTTTCCGTTCACCATGATGATACATGTTTAAGTTTCACAATGGCTGTGTTTATTTCCTTAGTGAAAATGTCCCGAGACCTGTTTTCTCATTATTTGTAGGTCATTGCCATCACTGCAGTGGGAGCCCCCATATCAGATTGCTCTTGTTAACATGGGGCTGTTGTTTGAACAAAAGTCCGAAAGGATGGGTCTTAGAACAGCTGCTAAACATGCTTCTCTAAAGGGAGACTGCAGTGCGCCTTACCAGCAGTTGGCTGGGCATGTTCACTGGGACGTGTGGAGGTTGAGGGCTTCGTGCAGACAGAAGGGGCTTCCTTTTGTCCAACATTCACTGAGCGCCTGGCTCCACTTCCCTTTGTCACAAGTATATCAGTGCTTATCTCGTGGAATCATTGCAAGTATACATTGCCCTTCCCCATCCCATTGAAGATTTAAGGTCTCTTTTGCCACGTATAAGGTATAGAGAGCTCTTTCAGGGACAGAATTTCTTTCAGAGTTGCTTTTTTTAAAAAAAATTAATTAACCGATTGGTGTTTGGTTGCGCTGGGTCTTCACTGCTGCTCGAGGGCTTTCTCTCTTTGCTGTGGTGCACAGGCTTTAGTTGCTCTGCAGCATGTGGCATCTTCCTGGACCAGGGATCAAACCCCCTTGCATTGGCAGGCAGAGTCTTATCCATTTTACCACCAGGAAGTCCTGGGACAGATTTCTAAATCCAATCTACACATGAAGCTACCACTGATACCAGATGTTAAGTAAAAGGAAGATTTGCTGTTGGTGAAGGTGTAGCTCTTACAAGGGTCCCAGGGTCAGCTCAAGACTCAGTTATGAAATCAGAAGATACTAGTATAAATGTGTGTGTGTGTGGTTGTACACGTGTGTGCTCACACGCTCATGTGTGCCTGAGAGAGAGACAGATGGATTGGTTGGGAAAGCTATCATCCACTAGACTCTTAGCTTCGTTGTCAATTTTTTTCCTTTACAATTTAAAAATTTAGCCTCATGAATAAAACTGTGATATTATCGCCACTTTGTAAAAAAAGAAATAAACTCAAAGGACTTAAGCCATCCCCCAAGATCTCACAACCAGGCAGTAATAGAACCCAGATTTGAAGCCAGGTTGGCACGTTCCAGTGTCTGCTTCATCATGCTGTTAACCAAGTAAATCTTCGGGAATGTCCCAAGCACCTAGCTCTCTGTTCTCTGCGGCTCTTCTCCACATCCAGCAGACTACGCAGGAAGAAGGCACTGAATGCAATGTTGTCAACCAGCAAGTGTGCGAAGCTGAATCTTGGGAAGATTCAGGCCTACGGGACATCCCAAATTATGCCCCAAGCATCTCTCTTGTCTTTCAATATGACTTCTAGGAAGGTTAAGCGTCAGAAGCTCTAAAGGCGATGTGAGTCACAGGAAGCGCAAAGCTGAAATACGGAGTGAGTCATTCTTTCCAGAAACAATGGCCTTTATTTCTCTAAAACTCTTGATAGACTTTTGTTAATCGGGGAAAAAGAAAAGCTAGTTAAATTTAATATTGTGACCGTTACCAATACATGCTAAAATAAATTGACTTTTATTTATTAAAAATAAATACATTTATGACTACTACTAAATGGCCTTCACTCTTTGATAAGTTATCAACATGTTGGATTCTTTGCTCATTCACACATCTGATAGCATGCCACATGCCTTCTGGGAGTAACGTAAAGGTTAATTACAATAAGTGTAATGATACAGTCTTGTTACTGTGTTGTCCTACATGGTCTCTCTCTTGTGTTCTGGACCTACAGCATACTTGGTTCTCAGATGGGAGGGAAGAGTTTTAGAAACTTTATGGAGTTGGAGTGTATAGAGCTCTGCCATGGTTGGGTGTGGAGTGAAGGATGGACATTCAAGTAAGTCAAGTCTGAAATTTTAGCCCTGGCGACCAAGGTCTACTTTCTAGAAAAAGGGAAGTTGGAAAGTGTGAGAAAATGATGCACAGTTTAGAATAATAATAATAAAATTTTGTCCCTGGCTTAGAGAACCAACTTATGGTTGCTGGCAGTGGGGGATGATCAGTGGAGAGGAATAGTTAAGGAGTTTGGGATGGACATGTACACACTGCTATATTTAAAATGAACCTACTGTAGATCACAATGAACTCTGCTCCATATTACATAGCAACCTGGATGGAAGGAGAGTTTGGGGGAAAGAATGGATACATGTATACATGGCTGGGTCCCTCCACTGTTCACCTGAAAATATCACAACATTCTTTGTTAATTGGCTATACCCCCATACAAAATAAAAAGTTTTAAAAAGATTGTGCCCAGGTGGTTTGGTAATTCCACCAGTACTTGGGAGACTTAAGAGGGGGAGTAGATAAAGGACATTGTGAGTTTTTACTAGCAGCCCTTCGTCACCAGGGCTAAAATTTCAGACTTGACTTACTTGAAATGCCCATCCTTCATTCCACACCCAACCGTGGCAGAGCTCTATAAACTCCAACTCCATAAAGTTTCTGAAGTTTGCCACAGCCCTTCTTTGAATGAGCGTGAGGACTTCAGAACTCTGCTGAGAGGTAGAAGGGAATTCATTTGAGTGTTGGGTTGAAAGTGCTCATGGTCCAATCACAGTATCTTGCAGTAGCATTGATGGGAGTGTAGGCACTGGGGAGACCTCCAGGGAATCAACTGCAGGATCCAGTCCATCAGTGTCTGAACAGTGATTATCAAGGTGCTGACTGGCTTGAGAAAAGGGTTGACCAGAGATCTCTGGGGTCACCATGAAGGAGTGAACCTGGTAAATGGGAACAAGTGGAGGCTACAGATGGAGGAACATTCCGGAATGTAAGATCTTGGAAACGGTACCATTTTTTTCGCTGCTAATAGCCTATGGTGAACATTAAAACATTCCAAAGCCATGGTCTCTCTAACCTCCATCCTGATTTCCTGCTCCAAAATTTAGAGGGAATCCCTGGGACACCTTATGGGAGTTCCTGCCACATTCCTTAGTGGGAGTATCTTCCTTTCTCATATGTGGACAAAGACTGTAATGTATGGGGTAGATGAGTATCTTATTCAATCATTTTACTATCCTCTATTACGATTGTTGTTTTAATGCAATCAACATTTCCTTCTTCAGTGAGGACACATCAGATGTAACTAAGTTCTAAGGAGATGTGTCTGTTATCAGGACATAACTCTCTGACCAGACTCTGCAGACCGGGCACGGCCCACTCTCCCATCTTCTAGATTTCCCCACAGTAACACTCAGTGCTCTTTCCATCAAACCACACCAGTCATGTGTCACAGGCTGACACTGTTCCCTCAAACATGAAAGTCAAAAGGTCAGGATTCAACATTATGCACCAAGTCGTTCAGTCGTGTCCGACTCTTTGCAACCCCATGGACTGTACAGTCCATGAATTCTCCAGGCCGGAATACTGGAATGGGTAGCCTTTCCCTTCTCCAGGGGATCTTCACAACGAAGGGATCACACCCATGTTTCCTGCATTACAAGTGAATTCTTTACCAGCTGAGCCACAAGGGAAGCCCAAGAATACTGGAGTGGGTAAGACTATCCCTTCTGCAGCAGATCTTCCTGACCCAGGAATTGAACCAGGGTCTCCTGCATTGCAGAGGGATTCTTTACCAACTGATCTATGAGGATAGCCCAGGTTCTAGTCCAGGAGGCTCCAAAATCAAGACCAGGAACAAGAAACTCTGCAAGATGGTCAAGGGATGATGTGGGGAATATAGCCAGTGAGCCATGGTTTTGTTTCCGAATATGCATGTCTATCTGGAACCTTAGAATGTGATTCTGTTTGGAAATGAGATCTTTGTAGATGCAATTGGTTTAAGTTAGGATGCAGTCATGCCAGATTAGGGCAGGCTCTGAAGCTAACGATGGCTGTCTTGGTGAGAAGAGGAGACACATATACACAAGAGAATGCTTGTGAAGACCGGGGCAGAGACTGGCAGAGACACGATTACAATGTGAGGAATGTCAAGGAGTACTGGGAGACACCAGGAGCAAGAAAGGATTCTTCCCTAGAGCCTTAGGAGGGAACATGCCCTTGCTGACACCTTGGTTTTGAACATCCAGCCTCTATAGCTATGAAACAATCCATTTCTATAGTTTTAAAGCAGCTCATTTGTGGTTACCTGTTACAGCAGCCTTGGATCCCGATACATCCTCTCAACCTGCTGACTTCTCACTGCCCAGCTAGGAAGCTCCTCCCTGGAGCCAGCCCTCCTGTAACTAACAGGACTGAAAGTCCCGGATGCCTCACCCCAGAAGGCTTCATGCCCAGGTAAGTGTATTTCTTCAGGCCGTCCTTGGCATGATACCGTTCTCACTGATGCCTTTGTTCCTTTGAACTTCACTCAATGGCTGAACCAGGAACATTGTTTTGACTACGCTGACGGTTTCTAAACTCCCCACTGTGTGGTTTCCAGGTCAGACGGTCGGGCTTTTCTTCTGTGAATCATCGCCAAGAGATTCAATTAAATCTCGTTTTGCCCGCCTTGTGGCCAGGGTTTCGGTGACTTAGTGAGAACAGGGGCACTTAGGGATTTACTGAGGAAAGCCAGACACGAGAGGGGAGCCGAGTGCTGACACGAGGCTGGGAACACGAAGATTAGGGGGCTTGGGGGGGGGTGCGGTGATGAATAAAGTCACCGGGAGCTCAGCCTCTTGGCTGCGTAGGCAGCTGTTGATTCCTGACTTACTATTTTAGGACCTGAAAGAGAAAGTGAGGGGGCTTTGTGAACTCACTTGAAAGAGACTGCATGTCAAGGGGGAGATGAGACATGTGTTAGCACCACCATCCTTTCCCCCACAGGAATGAGAAAGAATCACTAATGTGAGTCTGGTCGTGATCTTTACGGTGGGAGGCTTCCTTTGAAGTCTGACATCACACACACACACACACACACACACACACACACACAATCCTCATAAAACCAAAAAGAAAAAAATAAAAGCATCTCATCCTGACCAGGAGCGTTCTAGACACCAAGGAATACAGGGATGAGAAATGGCTATGGCTCTGCTGCAACAGGGATTCAGTGGAACCAGAAGATGCCCAGGAAGAGAAAAGAGGAAGACAGGTGTTTTTCAGTGGGTCTGGAGGATGCTGCCTTAGTGGGGAGGCTCACTCCAGGGGAGAAGGGTCCTGGCTGATGACAGGATAGCCTGGCTGAAGAACGACCCCCATCCTGAGTGCCCACATGGCCCCAGGCAAGTCATGAAGACTTGGAAGCTTGTGGCCTCAAGTGGCAGAAGGGCCAAGGCTCTTAACTTCTAGCTTCCTGGTGATGCAAGCAAGGTCTTGACCCTACTAACCATGGCAGTTGCTTCTGGAGGCTCCCCACGTAGAAGCCGGGGTCCTTGAGATGGAAGAGCTGCATGTGTGACCGTGTGGTATCCATGTGTCTAGACCTAGCATTTCAAAGAGAATCAGGTGTGCGTCTTTGCCTCAGTGGGGAACATGAGCAGATGTGATGGGTCATAAAAGTAGAGCAGAGGCACTTCCCTGGTGGCTCAGTGGTGAGCCATGGGTTCCACTCCTGGTCCAGGAAGATCCCACATGCCTCAGAGCAACTGAACCCGTGAGCTACAACTACTGAAGCTCACGGGCCCCAGAGCTGGTGCTTCGCAACAAGAGAAGACACCACGATGAAAAGCTCGAGCGCGACCGCGAAGAAGAGTCTTTGCTTGCACAGCTGGACAAAAGCCTGTGCAGCGCTGAGGACCCAGCATGGTCATAAAGAAAGAAATAAAAGTATTATTATTATTATTTTACTTTATTTTACTTTACAGTACTGTGTTGGATTTGGCATACATTGACATGAATCCACCACGGGTGTACATGAACTCCCAAACATGAACCCCATCTCCCAATAAAATTATTTTTTAAAAAGATAGATCAGAAGGACAGGTTTTAGTTGCAAGACTTCAAGACAGTGAGCCTCATTGCCCTGCTGTGGTTGTACCATGAGTCAGGCTCACACACACACACACACACACACACACACATCTGGGATGCCTCCTTTAATAGATACAACACTGGGAGACATACTGAATTTTTTGCTAGCATTTTTCATAAAACTAGATGAAATCTCGGCCACTCTTTCAGAGGAAACCTCACCTCTGGGCTTCCTTTGTGATCACAAAGACACCGGCAACTCGCGTATCAGTCCTGAGAGCTGGGTAGTTCAAGGGAATACTGGTTTATTCTGACCAACCCGGGGCTTAGAGAACTACTGATGCTATAGACTGAATGAGTGTGTCCCCCGCAAACTCATTTTAAATCTTGATGCCCCAGGTGATGGTATTTGAAAGTGGGGTCACTGGGAGGTGAGAAGGTAGAGCCCTCAAGGACGGGATTACGGTTCTCACAAAAGAGACCCCAGAGACCCCAGGGACCCCTGGCCCGTCTGCCATATGAGGACACAATGGAGACAATAAGCCTGTGGACCAGGAAGCCAGCCCTCACCACTGAGCCCTCCAGAACTTTGGTCTTGGACTTCCCAGCTTCCAAGAAATAAAAGTCTGTTGCTTATAAGTTGCCCAGTGTATGATATTTTCGATAACACACCCTGAACGGATTAAGATGGCTGAAAGCCAGAAGCGACCTTGGAGAACACCAGGGGCCTACCGCCTTGACTCTCCTCCTCTGCCTGTCTTGCTAACCATCCCAACCAATGCTTTCTGAACACTCCAGGTCCTCCTGCCTCCTCCCCCTTCCTACTCCCATCACCCCTCCCTCCAGATGAGATGCCCCCTTTCTCCTCTCTTCCCTTGGCACAGTTCTTCTAGATAAAGAATATTCCCATGTACCATGGCCTCGGCCTGGTTGGGTGTCCTGCCCTGTGCTTCCTGGCTGGCCCTGTGAGTCTGTTTCCTTTACCTGTCATCCCCGGAAGTGTCCTGGATGATATGGATGTCCAGTTCACCTCTGTGAAGCATCTACAGGCACTTGGCTGACTGCATCTTACCCTACACAGCTCTCCAGGTGTGCCAGTCACCCTACAAAGCACAGGATGATAACTCAGAGAGGCAGGGATGATTGGCATTCCTATTTTATAGCTGAGGACACAGAGCACAGAGAGGGCATATGACTTACAACAAGTAAGTGTGTGGGGTCCATTTACTTGATCTCGGTTGGATAGTGTCTCCAAAATGTATGCCCACCGATAGCCTCAGAGCACAACCTTCTTTGGATATAGGGTCTTTGCAGAAGTAACTAGCCAAAATGAGGTTCTTGGATTAGCTGTTGTTGCTGTTCAGTTGCTCAGTCATGTCCAAATCTTTGAGACCCCATGGAATGCAGCACACCAGGCTTCCCTGTCCTTCACTATCTCCTGGAGTTTGGTCAAACTCATGCCCATTGAGTTGGTGATGCCATCCAACCATCTCATCCTCTGTCTTCCCTAAATCCAGTGACTGATCCCATTGTAAGATGAGAGAACAGCATCCCACAGAGGAGAGATGAAGACGATGATGATGGAGACAGGGACTGAGGTGATGTGGCCGGACACCAGGGAACGCCTACTGCTGGCAACCAGCAGGAGGGAGAAGGGTGCCAGGAAGGAAGCCTTCAGAAGCAGGGTGGCCCTGACTCAATTTCAGACTTCTGGCATCTGGAACTATGAGAGAAAACACTTCCATTGTTTCCAGTCCTCTGCTCTATGATCAGTTGTTATGGCAGACTCAGAAAAGTAATAAACTACCTCTCAGAAAGAGAAGCAAAAGGTTTCTCGGCTGGGGGGTGGGGGGCGGAGACTGTGACATCCCCACCCTTTCCCTATACAGGGGAAAGGGCAGGCCTGCCTGTCCTTTCATGAGATGGTATTTTGGGAGAGACACAGGCAGGAGCCTGGGGACACATTCCCAGCAGCTGGACTTCAGGAAGATTGGAGGCAGCCACCTGGTGCCTCAAGTTTTATGTTTTACAAAGTGGAGCCCATGAGTGAACATGAGTTAGGCATGGTTATAGGCAGTGGGAGATTACAATAGACAGTGAAATTGATCAGGTCTCAATCTTTGAGGGAATCAATGATGAGTTTATGCAGAATTTTATACTTTAAACATGCTGCCCTATTTATTCAGGCTCCTCAAACCAGAGGAAACATTGAATGAGATTTAATACAAAAATGGTTCTTTGCATTATGCTTTTAAAATTCTTCTCTAGCTAACTTTCTATGGCCAGTGGTGCGAGTGGTGGAGAATCCACATGCCAGTGCAGGAGATGACATAAGAGATGTGGGTTCAGTACCTGGGTTGGGAAAATCCCCTGGAGGAGAGCACAACAACCCACTCCAATATTCTTGCCTGGAAAACCCCATGAACAAGGGAACCCAGCGGGCTATGGTCCATGAGGTTGCAGTGTGGGACACGACCGAAGCAATTCAGCATGCATGCACTGTCCTCGTGAAATTTACATTCTAGGGGAGACAGGCTATGACTAAATCAGTAAACAAGTGATTTCAGAGAATGACAAGGCATAGGAAGAAGAAAAATTCCCGTCTCAAAAGACAACGAGGCTTCACAAAATCAAACATTCTAAATAAAAACAAAACCTGAGTTGAGTGGTTTGCCCGTGATAAAGATCAGACAAACGTCTGCCCGGTGGTCCAGGCAGGAGCCTGCAAGCTCTGACACAGAAGGGCCTCGGGCTGACCCCGCTAGACTTATGCCAAAGGCCAGCCTAAGGTGCAGCCAGAATGTGGCCCATCCAAGTCTAGTTTCTCCATTTTGGGGCCAGCAATAAAAGAGATGACTGGGCAGGCAGCCTGCCCAGACCTTGCAGAAGGGAGAGTACATACCCTGGGNACACACACACAAGGAGGGAAGAACTGAGTGGTTTCATCGATCCATATACTCATATAGGCCACTTTGCATTTATTAGAAGAAGGCAATGGCAGCAATAAAAGAGATGACTGGGCAGGCAGCCTGCCCAGACCTTGCAGAAGGGAGAGTACATACCCTGGGCCCGTTCTCCAGGCTGAACTGGCAGAAAGGCTGACTGTTCCCCGAAAGGGCCACGCTCCTTCCCTGCCAGGAAGAGCATCTGCAGGCCTTGGGGACACGCCTATGAGAAGTGCCGGTACTGGACACGCCTCTTGTCTGTAGATTTCACTCCCCTGGGGGTGCAGTGGGGTGGCCGCTTTGAGAAAGGCATATGGAGCCAACTTCAGGAAGAACAGAAGGCAAACTTTCCAAATCAAATGAACATGATCGTGAACATGAACAAGGATGATTTTAGAGGCAAGCACAGTGATGTAGCTATAGAATAGGACAATAGAAAAGACAGGGTGCCTTTAGTCATGGATAACAGAAGCAATGAGAGAAATAGAACTGTTCTGGAGAGAGGAGCACATAAAAGCTGCTTCCAGGCTCCTGCGTCCTCAGTGACTTTTCACCCAGTTTGTCTTCTCAGGTCAAACATCTGAACCAGTGAGGGACTGGAGGAGAAAATTGGCCTGTTTGCTTATTACTGGACACACACACACATGACTGAGGAATGTAGGGGAAAAAACATGGAATAAAGGCACTAGTCTAATTTCTTCCACGTCGCTCACTGAAATTCCCCACTCTCTAATTTTCCTAAAAGCTGATTTTCACTTATACTTTGAATTCAGGCAAGTGGATTTGGGGAAAGTCATATTCCCTCTGAGGGGCATCCCAGGTGGCTCAGTGGTAAAGAATTCTCCTGCCAATGAAGCAGACACAGGAGATTTGAGTTCAATCCCTGGGAAGATCTCCTGGAGAAGGAAATGACAATCTGCTCCAGTATTCCTGCCTGGAGAATCCCATGGACAGAGCAGCCTGGTGGGCTACAGTCAGTGAGGTTGCAGAGAACGGAATGTGACTGGACACACACACTCTCTCTCACACACACACACACACACACTCACATATTCCCTCTGAGGTGGCTGTTAACATGTCAAGTTACCTCAAGAGCCACTTCAGCCACAGAAGAGAGCTCCTTTTACGAATGAAAGAGAAAATAAAAACTGTGATTCTAACTGAATAAATATGGAACTTGTTTTGACAATCATTGGATCACTAAATGCTTCCAGAGCAACTAGGAAGAACAGGGTTTTCTTGACCATTGACATTCACATTTTTCTTAAATTAAAAATATAGCCAATATTTTAAAGTAACTTTAAATGGAATATAATCTGTAAAAATATTGACTCACCATGTCATACACCTGAAACTAATATAATTTTGTTCCAGGCAAGAATACTGGAGTGGGTTGCCATTTCCTTCTCCAGGGGATCTTCCCGACCCAGTGATCGAACCCGGGTCTCCCGCATTATAGGCAGACGCTTTACCATCTGGACTAACAGGGATGCCTAATTAACCCCAGTTCAACTAAAGTAAATCTTTGAAGAAATTTTATAAACTTGGAGATAGGATATTTACTCAAGATGTAAACTGTCTAAATAAAACGATACTTTATCTTTCTCCACTGGTGAGTATAGAATGAAAGTGTTCCTATTTTAAACTCATACACATATGTATCAACATTTTTATGCTCATAGAGAAATTGCTCAATAGATGTAAGTTGACCTAAAAAAAAATCAGCATTGGTGTTTTGTATCTATATGAGATGGTGGATGTTAGCTAATCTTATTGTGATAATAATTTCACAATATGTGTAAATCATTAGGCTGTACATCTCAGACTTACACAGTGATGTATATCGATTATATCTCAGTAAAGCAGGGCAGAAAAGAATGGAAGAAAAGAAACAAATAAACAAAAAATGGCCTTCACTCCCAGCCTAAATATTGACTGAGAACCTTTGTTCTTGTCCACCCTCAGAGACTTCAGCCAAATTCTGAGGCGGTTAGTTTGGTTTCCTGGCTGGAATTGCAACACCGATGGGGCAGAGTGTCTTGTAGCTGCCGACAAGCCCGTGAACAGGGTGTCAGGAAGTCCGGGAAAGCATGAGTCAGCTCGGCCTCGGCACCCTTGGCACTGGGGCTCCAGGGGAAACTTGACCAGTAGCCGAAGTCAACACAGGGCGACAAGCAAGCCGTGCAGATGCAGGGAGGCGGGGGGCAGGCAGCTGGCTCGTGAGCAAGGGCTGGGGAGGGCCTGCCAGTGTGTCCCCACGATCCCCACACAACCACACTCCACCCTTCCCAGCAGAGCTGGTCCAGCCCTTTCGGCTCTGACCACAAAGGGTGGAATTTAATGACCTGGGAACTAACTTCTTGCTGGTTTTGGTAAACTAAAAATGATAGAATGAGTAATGCATTAAAATCATCTTTTTCCTAATTGAAAAAAAAAAATTTTTTTTAAAGCATTACAGTTCTGTTGGAGACTTGGTGTCTTTGGAATACAGAGTATAAATTTCTGGGAGATAATTTGAGATTTAAATATGCAAGTGCTCTAATTGACTCATTGCCCTGAGCTGACACGGGGCATGATTTCCAGAAAAGACTTCCAGGAACTAGGTGTCTCTTAGCTCTTCCCGCCTCCTCTCTGCCTCTCGGGACGCATGTGTAGGTATGTCTTTGTATTCTTGATTTCTTCTATCACTTCTCCCTTCTAGAATATTGCTGCCCCACCTTCAGTGTCGGCTTGAACACTGAGAATTATTTGAAGCTTTTGGTCTTTTTTTTTTTTTTTTTTAAACACCTTGAACCTGATATATCTGCAGCCTGCCCCCAGGAATGCAGAGTAATAGAAACTCAGACTTGGTAGAATCATGGAGCCAGGGGAGCCCCCATCTTACCGGGCAGGGATTCACCCTAGTACCACACCCCTAGCGTTTGACCCCACTTCACCAGGTTCCATCTCTGCTTCTGCCTTTCTGCCCAGCTGGGGAGCCCAGATGTATAACTCTCTGCAGAGGGGATGAGGAGGCAGTCAAACTGAGGGCAAAGTGAGAAAAGCCCACAGTCTGGTGTGGGAGAGGAGTTGACATCAAGGGAGATCTTAGGAGAGGTTTCGCCTGCAGGGCTGCAGTCAGAGACTGGGGGGCTCCTAGCCTAGCAGGCTGGAGAGGTGGTTCCCCAAATTCTACCTCACCTGCCTCTGGGCCATGGCTCCTCCTTCTTTCTCAGACTCCAAAGATGAATCTGTCAAGTCAGCCTATCACACACCTCTAGACGTTTCTGGGTGTGCAAGGAACTTGTAGACCGAAACTTTGGCCTAAAAGCAGACTTCTCGGAACAATATCGAAACAAATAACAATTAGCTTGAAAAAGAATACCAAGTCCTCCTCCTCTCTCTCTCCTCGCCCACTTGACTTCACAACCCATCTCGTCTCTATTAAAACCGTAAGTGGAAAAAAAGCTAGTTTCACAAAGATCCCTGTAAATTGGCTGTAAATTACCTAGTAATTTGAGCATTTCTGCTTTACTGCTTTCGCCGGAACTTATCACCTGTCTTTACATTCCGAGGCTAGGAGGTTAAAAACTAAAACAGGAAAAAAGGAAACAACCAAAAAAGCCCAACAAACAAAAAGACCCCAAAAGTAAGATTTTAGATCTTGAGAAATAGGACATAGATACTATCAAAACGTTTTGCAAAATTACAGAAATATTGCTACATTTTCCATAGGGTTCACGTTTGAGACGAAAAGCTCATTTGGAACTTATGATTTCTTTGAAAAAAATTCCCTTAACCAAACCAAAGACATTTACTTGGGAGAAGAAAATGACTAACTTGTAGTTTCCACAATGAGAAACACATTCCCATGGCTTCTGGCCACTTTCTGTCATTATGTGATGGGCTTAAATTGCGTTCAGTTATAATGAGTTAAAAATANTTTTTTTTTTTTTTTTTTAAACACCTTGAACCTGATATATCTGCAGCCTGCCCCCAGGAATGCAGAGTAATAGAAACTCAGACTTGGTAGAATCATGGAGCCAGGGGAGCCCCCATCTTACCGGGCAGGGATTCACCCTAGTACCACACCCCTAGCGTTTGACCCCACTTCACCAGGTTCCATCTCTGCTTCTGCCTTTCTGCCCAGCTGGGGAGCCCAGATGTATAACTCTCTGCAGAGGGGATGAGGAGGCAGTCAAACTGAGGGCAAAGTGAGAAAAGCCCACAGTCTGGTGTGGGAGAGGAGTTGACATCAAGGGAGATCTTAGGAGAGGTTTCGCCTGCAGGGCTGCAGTCAGAGACTGGGGGGCTCCTAGCCTAGCAGGCTGGAGAGGTGGTTCCCCAAATTCTACCTCACCTGCCTCTGGGCCATGGCTCCTCCTTCTTTCTCAGACCCCAAAGATGAATCTGTCAAGTCAGCCTATCACACACCTCTAGACGTTTCTGGGTGTGCAAGGAACTTGTAGACCGAAACTTTGGCCTAAAAGCAGACTTCTCGGAACAATATCGAAACAAATAACAATTAGCTTGAAAAAGAATACCAAGTCCTCCTCCTCTCTCTCTCCTCGCCCACTTGACTTCACAACCCATCTCGTCTCTATTAAAACCGTAAGTGGAAAAAAAGCTAGTTTCACAAAGATCCCTGTAAATTGGCTGTAAATTACCTAGTAATTTGAGCATTTCTGCTTTACTGCTTTCGCCGGAACTTATCACCTGTCTTTACATTCCGAGGCTAGGAGGTTAAAAACTAAAACAGGAAAAAAGGAAACAACCAAAAAAGCCCAACAAACAAAAAGACCCCAAAAGTAAGATTTTAGATCTTGAGAAATAGGACATAGATACTATCAAAACGTTTTGCAAAATTACAGAAATATTGCTACATTTTCCATAGGGTTCACGTTTGAGACGAAAAGCTCATTTGGAACTTATGATTTCTTTGAAAAAAATTCCCTTAACCAAACCAAAGACATTTACTTGGGAGAAGAAAATGACTAACTTGTAGTTTCCACAATGAGAAACACATTCCCATGGCTTCTGGCCACTTTCTGTCATTATGTGATGGGCTTAAATTGCGTTCAGTTATAATGAGTTAAAAATATGAATGAAATCTTTAAATTAGTCAAAATAACATCATGCCTTAAGCATCCTCCCCTGCAAAGAAAGAGAGGATATTGGATGGCAATTGACCTAAGGATCATTTCTGAGGATTGATCCCAAACCTGACAGCCCACATGTAACTTCAATTCAAGTGATGCAACTTCATAATTAAAATAAGAAAAAAGAAAAAAACTGCAGGCCTCTTATGGTTGCCACGAGATAGGCCAGTGTAATGGCTTTGAGCATGTCTCTTCCTGCAGCATATCTGGCCTTGAGTCCACAGAGCCCCCCGTCAACATCAAAGGAAGCTGTAGGAGCTGGTGTGTGGAACCCCAGATAGCCCTGGGAAGGGGGAGGACCCATCCTCTGCCAAGAGGAATTGCTAAAATTAGATGGTGAGGTAGTCCCAGCGCTGGAAGGCATCTTGCTGATCATCTGCTTCCATCGATGATAGAACCCGTCAGACCTTCCAGACCTTCAAAGAGAAGGGCTTATGCAACCGGCAGGAATGCCTTTCTGTTGGAGATCCTTCCCTCCCTCTATCTTAAGCTCTTCATGCTGATACTCAAGTCAATTTCCTCTTGCTTCGGGGCTCAGTGCAGATGGCGGGCAGCCAGGCCCTGCATTTTCCTCTGGGCTTTCTAAGACAGTTTTTCTTTATAATCTGAGACCATAGTTTGGCCTTCCCCCTTCATCTGGGATGCTGTCCTGCAGTCTTTATTTTGGTTTCTGGGTGCATTTGGGATGCACATGAAATCCTGCAAGGAGGACTGGAAAGGTCAGGGCCAGACTCACGCTGGGGCTGGGTGAGCGAGTGGTCACGTGCCCAGCAGCATCTTTGTTTTTACTGTTCTGTCTCTAAGTCGTTCTGACCCCATGGACCGCAGCACGCCAGGCTTCCCTGTCCTGCACCATCTCCTGGAGTTTGCTCAAACTCATGTCCACGGAATTGGTGATGCCATCCAACCATCTCATCCTCTGTCGCCCCCTTCTCCTGCCCTCAATCTTCCCCAGCATCAGAGTGTTTTCCAAGGAGTCAATTCTTCCCATCGGGTGGCCAAAATATTGGAGTTTCAGCGTCAGTGTCAGTCCTTCCAATGAGTGTTCAGGGTTGATTTCCTTTAGGATTGACTGGTTTGATTGCTTTGCTGTCCAAGGGACTCTCAAGAGTCTTCTCCAGCATCACTATTCAAAAGCATCGATTCTTTGGCACTTGGCTTCTTTATCTTCCCCTTGTCTCCCTCTCTACCCATCTTGCCTCGCCCTAGTGACAGTATCTGAAATGCCTGTCACTCAAGATTTCAGCTCAGGGGTAAGCACTGCCTCTCCTTTCATGTTTCTCTTCAAAACTTTGGGTCTGCCAGGAAAGGGTTAAGTCCCTTAAAATTAATATCTTTGCTGCCCTGATTTCCTCTCTAGGAAATATTTAGGGCAGCAACATGGGCTGGGAGAGGGGATGGGGACGAGAGAAAAGGGACTTAGGAAAAGGGGACCTGAGTGGGGACCACATAGATCAGGCCCACTTCCCTGAGAATGTCCCTTGTGGCTTCCTCGGCAGGACCACACAATGTCCAGAGGCCACTGTGTGACTCGTAGAGATAACAAAGGCAGTTCCTGGCAACATCCGCTCCATCCTCCCCCTCGCCCCCCACCCCATCATCCGTCTTCCTCCCCAGAGAATCTCTCTTTGGCTTGGGGCACCAAGAACCTCAACTCTGCTGAGCAGGGATGGAGCCAGATCCTCGTGAGTCCAGTCTGCAGCCCATCTTGTCAATTTCTTTCTTCCCAAGACCCAAACAAACCACAAACCCTCTTATCCCCTGAAATATCCACCCATGAAGCACAAACAGGGGATCTGTGTTCCAAAGCAAAACTTTTCTCTTTGAAGGGGCCAGCCTTTACTGCTTCTGCCCTCCAAATGGTAGGTTTAATAGACCTGACCCTGAGGCAGGCATATGGTAGTAAGCAGGTCTATTACGGGGTTGAATTGGTGACTTGCGGTGGCTGTCAAGCATTGGGGGCCTTGAATTCAGGCCTGTGGGTGAGCAGGGCACACACACAGCTGGGCAAGAGAGGCCCTTAATCTTCTGCCAGCTGGACCCAGAGACAGGCCTGGGAGGCTGGATTGCTTCGGGCTGCTCTTGGCACGGGTTCCAGAAACAACTCTGGTGGCAATGTGGGGCCGTGGCTCCAGGCCTGCCCCAGAAAAACACACTGTCAGCATATGTTAACAGGCTGCCTTTCCTCCAAAGATCACAAAATGCATTCCATTTAATGTCTGTTTTGCAAGTGTTACTATCTGTGTTTTATGGACAACAAAACCAAGATACAGCAAGGCCTTTGAGCTCTGCTATGTGAGGGTGAGTGCTGAGGGGCTGACCTGGGGAGACCTGTGCTTCCTGAGTCTCAGGCGGTTGCAAAAACAGCTCCCTCATCCTCTCCAAAGTTCTTCCAGAATGGTCTTCCTGGCTGGCAGATCTCAAGGATTGATGGGAGTTAAAAAGAACACGTGTGTTCCAAACTCCCTGGAAGAGAGAGTGGTATTAAAAACACACACACCCAAGCCAGTGTGTGCCATGTGTGGACCTGGATGAAAGGGGTCGGCTGCTTCAGTACTGGGCTTTGTGACCACATGTGCTGAGGCCTTCATGCCCCAGGAAGCATGTGGAAATGAACAGAAGGCCTGGCTCCTTCTTTCCTATGAAGCATAAGACCATGCAGATTCTGGTCTTTCTCCTGTGCAAAATGTGTGTATCAAGTCACTTCACTGGTGTCTAACTCTATGTGACGCTATGGACTGTAGCCTGCCCACCTCCCCTATCCATGGGATTCTCCAGGCAAGAATACTGAAGTGGGTTGCTATGCCCGCCTCCACGGGATCTTCCTGACCCAGGGATCAAATCTGTGTCTCTTGAATCTCCTGCATAGGCAGGTGAGTTCTTTACTTCTAGGACCACCTGGGAAGCCCTTTTGCAAAATGTGACCATCCCGTAAGACTCGATTTTCTTAGGAACTCACCACTGACACCAGTCAACAGAAAGAAGAACCTGCTAGTCTAGTGTTAAGTGAAATTTTCCAGCTGGCTCTGTTTTATTTCAGCTGTCTCTGCTCACGTGGAACTTCATCTTTATTGGGCAAAACAAGATAACCTTCCCTCCTAAGACCTCAGAGCCATATTCACAATATTTGAATCTTACACAAATTATTCTTTCATTGAAATTTGAGTGATCACTAGAGTTAGGAACTAAAAGGTAAGACACCAAGACATCTCAAACCAATAGGCTGAAAGATGTCTAAGGGACCTTTACTCAGGGCAGTATAATAAGCTATGTGTGCTCAGTTGTGTCTGACTCTCTGTGACTCTATGGACTGTAGCCTGCCCACCTCCGCTATCCATGGGATTCTCCAGGCAAGAATACTGGAGTGGGTTGCCATTTTCTGTCTCCAGGGCGTCTTCCCAACCAAGAGATCGAACCTGAGTCTCCTGTGTCTCCACACTGGCAGGAGGATTCTTTACTCCTGTGGCACCTGGGCAGTCCATGGGTCGGAAAGAGCTGGACATGACTAAGTGACTGTTTCTTACTCAGCACAAGGCCATAATCAACTCCAAAAAAGGCAAATGAAATCTACTGACTTTTTCAAATCTATATGGAAGATCAGCCCAGAATTTTCACTGGAAACTAGTACTTACCAACCAGTCGGTAAACATTTACCACATGCCTCCTGTGTGTAAGCTTCTGTGGGCACAAAGATTCCACGCAGGTTCCCATGATCCAGTGGTTCCTGTCCTTTGCCCTTCTATAATCGGCAATAACCATTCTCAGTAGTTGGGAATTCTTTGTTCTCTCTCTCAACTGTGTCTCACATCCCTGTCTTCCGGAGTGGCCTCCTAACTTGAGTTCTGTTCTGAGGGAGCTGGAGTTTGGGGCAGCTCTTGATGATAGCCTTGTACATACAAGGAACAATTGTTAGTTACCAGTGGTGGAGCCACTTCTTCCAGTGCCAGGATGAGCTGGGGGTAAGGCAGCAGAAAGCAAAGGGCAGCCTCCAGTGTGTCTGAGCCTCAACTGTGGATCATTTCCTCCCAAATCTAGCCCTCCCATAGTCCTCCTTGCTTCTACACAAACTGTAACTTCCAAATGGTTTAGAAGAACATTTGATTCTTCCTTGCCTCTTTTTTTTTTTTTTTGGTTATGCCTTA
>SJYX01015571.1:91522-102126 GCA_006410675.1 Oreotragus oreotragus
AGGACATTTTTTTTTTTAACTTTATTTTACTTTACAGTTCTGTATTGGATTTGGCATACATTGACATGAATCCGCCATGGGTGTACATGAACTCCCAAACATGAACCCCGCTCCCACCTTCCACCCCACATCATCCCTCCGGATCATCCCCATACATCAGCCCCAAACATCCTGCATCCTGCATTGAACATAGACTGGCAATTCGTTTCTTACATGATAGTATACATATTTCAATGCTATTCTCCCAAATCATCTCACCCTCTCCCTCTCCCTCAGAGTCCAAAAGTCCGCTCTACACATCTGTGTCTCTTTTGCTGTCTTGCATACAGGGTCCTCATTACCATCTTTCTAAATTCCATAGATATGTGTTAGTATACTGTACTGGTGTTTTTCTTTCTGGCTTACTTCACTCTGTATAATTGTGCTTCTTTAATATTTAGTTTCTTCATCTTCTGACCCTCCCTTCCCCATGACCACTAGCCCCAGTCTCCAACAATCATTTGAAAGGCACTCAAAAACCTAGGGTGAGTTGGATCAATGGCAAGTGTGTGCTTAGCATATTCTTTGGAGGGAATCACAGACCAGGTTTGTCTCAGCTCTGCCCTGAGAGAATTCCTTGAGGAAAAAAGAGGAAGAGCCAGATCAAGGAAACATTTAAGGAGAAAAAAGGAAAAACTTAGGTTGTGCACATCTTTCCCAGCAGATTTTCTAACTATGCTATACCAAAATATTTGCTGAAGGTGAACTTCAAGACTATCAGGGTCAATCTTCAGGAGTGGTGGGCCAAGGATGTGCTGTTTATTCCACCACTTACACTTTCTTTTCCTTCATTACAGGTATGACAGGTGCCTAGAGGTGGACTCAGTTCTAACTGCACTGATGATGGACTAGTCATTCAGTTCAGTTCAGTTCAGTTCAGTCATTAGAGGCTGTGCAAAAGGAAGGCTTCTGGAGAAAGATGAAATTGCACTTATATTAGGATGCCAAACTGGACTTTGCCTAAAAACAGCCATGGATCTAAAGGGGAAAAAAAATAAAGAAAAACAAAAACAAATGCAAACTTGAGGCCCCTCCCTCCACTGTAATAGAGAAGCTGATGCTTGACTTTCAGGAGAGCTGGTCGTGTGTGTGTTGAATTACAGGCATTTATCGGTGATCACTAAAGAATTTTGAACAGCATCAAAGGGAAACATGATCGACCAGAAGTCAAATTCTACTGCATCTCTTAACCCTGGGCCAGCTCTGCTGAGTCGATGATGTATTTTATTTTTGATGATGCATTTTATTTCCATGATACGTTTTGTTCTTGAAGTCTCACAAATAGTTGCTAGTGAAAGGCAATGTGAGGATAAATATCTCTCATAGACCATGTGTTTGAACAGTCCAAACTGGGTCTGTGACATTGCTGAGTGACTCTGAAATTAATCCGGCTTCGTGTGTTCTCTGCCATCCGGCAGTCAATCCACAAGGGAGGAAGTAACATTTTTGCATAAATTAACTGTGCGTTGCTCACCACCATGAAGCTGGGGTGCAAGACCATGCAATTTGGTCTGATGCTTGAAAGAAAATGACATTCTGGTCAATGCAGCTTTAGTATTAATTATACATCATCTTGCCTGGAGAATCCCATGGACAGAGGAGCCTGGCAGGCTACAGTCTGTGGGTTCGCAAAGAGTCCGANTTGGTCTGATGCTTGAAAGAAAATGACATTCTGGTCAATGCAGCTTTAGTATTAATTATACATCATCTTGCCTGGAGAATCCCATGGACAGAGGAGCCTGGCAGGCTACAGTCTGTGGGTTCGCAAAGAGTCCGACGTGACTTAAAACTAAACAGCAAGAGCATATTTCATTATATTATTATATTTCTTGGAAATTGCACATTGACCTACAAGCACACAAGGCAATGAACAGACATCTTTGAAAAATAAGGGCTACCAAGGTCGTTCAAACCCTTCCTTGAGCCAGGCCAGCTGGAGGGTAATGGGCATTCAGTTAATGCAGAGCCACCTGAGCTGATTAGAGATGGCTTTGTTCAACTCTGTTTCCAGCCTGAATCAACAACTTCTGTTGAAGTAGATGAAATGAAGCTTACTGAGGAAGAAAATGGAAGATAAATGCTTCAAGAATGGCTGTTTCTAGGCTCCAGGTTGGATTAAAATCTATTTTCCAGGTTGGATTAAAATCTTGACACTAACTAAATGCGAACTGTGGCCAAATAGTTTAACATTTCTATGTTTCATTTCCTCCTATGCAAAAAAAATGAGCATCTGAGTGTATGCTGCTCCCAAACCTAAAAGTTCTATCCGTGGATGCTGAAGAACTATCAGTGGTTTGTTAGACAAACCACACCCATGTATAAATATTCTAGATGAAAATCTCCCCTGAGTGTTCACACAGAGTTTCATAAAGAGCCGATTTTGAGAATGATAGCCTACATTAGAATAGTTTAGGGAAAGCATTCTAGTCTGCAATAGCCTGAATATTACTTGGTGATATGAAGTTGGAGTCTCTTTCAACTCTGGCTTTAGGGCATATGAAAACCATATTGCATGGTCTGGTTTCAGGGTTTTATTTTCCCCTCTACATTTAGGCCAATAGCAAGGGATTATTGCTCCATAAACTTCAGAAAAATACTTTTTAAAAACACCCCATACCATAGATTTGGGGAGACTGATAACCACTGCTGGAAATGTAATCTGTTCATTCATCTCCTTTTCATTATCTTTTCCATCAGAATGTTTGAATAAGCAGAGGCCCAAAGCACTAACAATTCCTGTATTTAGAACATTCCTACTATACTTATCATATAAAGGCACAGTCTTTGTTTATGAGAATGTCTTTATCTGTTTGTATCTTGGAGTTCCTCCCATTCCTAGTCTCTGGAATACTTCCTGGTAGAGAAAGATAGTCAACAAAAGTTTGTTAAAGGAATCAATAGATGAATGTACCATCCTGAGTAGAAAATACATACACACACACACAGAGCTCTACACAAGAAACAATTGATCTTGGCAACTCTGCTGAAAATCTGTCTCCTTCATCAGCTCCAAGGCACAGGGAAGACCACTACTCATTCATGAGTTGTTACTTGGGAGAAAATAAATATATAAACCAGACATTGCTTCTCACTGGTCCAGGATATGTTCATGTGTTGGGTTAAGGTGGATCACTCAATGAGCTGAAATGGAAAAGAACTCAGAACAACTTGATGTTGGTCAAAGGAAGCAAAGGATGAGTGATGATCAACCTACATTAGCCAAAATGCCAGAGGAGGTTTTAGTGCCTCTGACAGTCACTGCCTCAGTGACTATCAAAAAAAAATTCCTGCTGATTGTCAAATGGAATATAGCATGTTCACATTTTAATTGTTTCAACAGTGAATGAAAGCAAAGGAGCATGTATTACCAGAAAGCAAAGAGAAGGCTTGCTAACACCCCTGCCATTTTGTTTCAAAGTATAGTAAAATTTTGGGCACTCTCGCTACCCCAACTAGTTTCTTTCCTTAGCTTTTATGTGGGCAGGGTTGCTGTAATTTCTCTGTTCAAATAAAGTCTGTAGAAAGCCACAAAAGGAGATCTGGACCCTACAGCTTAACGAATTCTGGAAAGCAGCTGGCTTGTAACATGAGTCATTCCAGCCAAGGCTTTCTCTTTTGTATGTTTCTCTCTGACCTAAAGAGTAGGTTATTGGATGTCTTCTGGCAGGTGCAATGGGATTAACGAGGTAGTTGTTCAGAAGCAAACTCTGAATTAGGATTTTTTTTTAAGAGTTTACTAAAGTAAATATGATCATTAGCTTAATCTCCCATATCTAACATATCAAACACGAGGTTCACATTTAATAGTGAGGCTTAAAAATATTGGTCGCTGTGTGCATCTATTATTTGTGTATAGATCTCTCTGCTTTTCTCTAAGAGTTCAAGTGTTAATGACGAAATATCTAGTACATTTCTATTTATCAGGATCCAAGTTCAAATATCCACATACTTTTTCCTTTTCTGCCATAATACGAGAAAACCAGCTGAAATATGAATGAATTTACAGTGAGGTGGCAGGGAGGCTAAAGTCACTTTTAAGGGATATGATAAGATCTGTGGAGATTCGGTCACCCACATCTATAATTCTGGGCCATGATAAACTAATAAATTTTCATATGATAACTCTCAGGTATTTCTGGAGGTAACTTGGGTTTCTGAATCATGGAAGAAAGATTAACTTACATGCCAACTCTGTCAATATACGTAGGACTCCAATATGCTTATTTTATATGCATATATATAAGATACAGGCTAGAATCTGCTTGTATATGTCACCACCACCAACACATCATTCAATTTCCCAAGGGAAGGATCTTATAAAGAGAATTTGGGGAGGAACTGACACACAGTGGTTGGTAAACAGACACAGAAAGGGCAAAATAGAAAAGCTTCTTCCCTCTAGAAAGTAGAAAGCATCAGATTGCAGATCTAAAGTTCTGAATTCAAACTTCAGCTCCTCCTCACAGAAACTAAGCCTGACCTTGAGCAAAAATCTAACCTTGAAGAGATCCATTTACACATCCATACACTGAGATGAGTAATAATACCAGCTTTCTGTCCTGAAACAGTGAGGAATGTAGAATGAAGCTCTTTGTATGCTTTTAAGTAGAATATAAATCAGGCGTGGGATACTTTCTTTTGGTAAAGTGCCAGCCAACAAATATTCTAGGCTTTGTGGATAAGATCTGTACCAAAACGACTCAACTATGAAATTTTAGCAAGGGAGCAGCCACAGACAACGTGCCAATAAACACCTATTCACAAAATCAAGTGGTGGTCATACATGCCCCACAGGTTATAGTTTGCCAATCCCTGATATAAATCGTAATTCTTATTGTGACTGCACAACATAAGTGTCCACACTATTGCATGTCTGCAAATGGATTATCCCAATCATAATGTACATTTTGACATCATTTCTGCTCATTAAAGATGTCCTGTCCTTTTCCTGTCCACGTGTGTTTGTAAGTAAATGAAATTGAATGGAAGTCTACAGGTACAGTTGAATTTTCATCTTGGTGCTCTAGGGCAGAAAGCTAGGCTGCGGCAAAGCATTTGAGAGCTGATACTTGCATGTTTTGAAGTCTTATCTAGGTACGTCTAATTCATAGACATCTTTAAATATTCCTATAAATCTAACTTCTAACTGAATATCAACTATTTTGTTCATTCGATACTTATTCATGGATCCATAATGAGGAGGGAAAGGCTGCCACAATGAAAGGGCAACTCTGAGAAGCTGAAATGAGAGGGAAAGAATATCAGAGCTGAGTTATTAAAGGGCCTCACCCCCAAGCTGGAGGCAGGCTAGAATAAAAAAAAGAATTAAAAAAAAAAAAGTGAACCTGGTGTTCAGTGATGGTAAATGCATTGGAATGCACTATGGGTTGGAATGTTCATTGGTGTACCCTTTCCAGAGGGTAACATGTCAGTATCAAAGCCCTTAAAAAGTGCTTGGAGCCTCTGAAACAATGTCCTTTTCTAGGAATTTATCCTAAGAAGTAATCAGAAATGTACCCAAAGATTATGTTCAGAAATGTTCACTCTAGCATCAATCATTATAGTGACATACTGGAAACAATCTGAATTACCAAAGATTTAAGGCTGGTTAAATAGATTATGTGTCATGCAATAAATAAAATAACTTTTTGAGTAATTTTTAATGGTACAGAAAAGCTCATACTACTGTTTAAGATATAAAAGTTAGTTTAGCTACTTAATATTCTATTAATACAGTAAGGACCCTATATTCAAGTGAATTCCATTCCAAGAGCAAGTTCATAGGTACAATTTGTTCATAAATCCAACAAAGTTAGCTTAGGCACCCAACTAACATAATTGGCTATATAGTGCTGTACTGTTTATAGGTTTATAATAGTTTTAACACAAATACTATATAACAAATATAAAAATTAAGAAAACATTTCAATCTTACAGTACCTTGAAAAATACATTAAAGTATATTAAAAAGCAGAGACATTACTTTACCAACAAAAGTCTGTCTAGTAAAAGCTATGGTTTTTCCAGTAGTCATATATGGATCTGAGAGTTGGATTATAAAGAAAGCTGAGCACCGAAGAATTGATGCTTTTGAACTGTGGTGTTGGAGAAGACTCTTGAGAGTCCCTTGGACTGCAAGGAGATCCAGCCAGTCCATTCTAAAGGAAATCAGTCCTGAATATTCATTGGAAGGATTGATGCTGTAGCTGAAACTCCAATACTTTGGCTACCGGCTGTGAAGAACTGACTCATTTGAAAAGCCCCTGATGCTGGGAAAGATTGAAGGCAGGAAGAGAAGGGGATGACAGAGGATGAGATGATTGGATGGCATCACTGACTCAATGGACATGAGTCTGAGTAAACTCCAGGAGTTGGTGATGGACAGGGAGGCCTGGCCTGCTGCACTCCATGGGGTCACAAAGAGTTGGACATGACTGAGCGACTGAATTGAACTGATAGTACCACAGCTGGTACACAGGGGCTGGCATGGAGTGAACAGGCAAGAAGAGCTACTGACGGGAGGAGGGGAAGGAGGTGGGAGATGGCAGAGCTGAAGGGCTGTCAGCCATAGGAGACGGAGGGCAAGCTGCAGTGTCACGCATGTCTGACATCGATGGCAAGGTTCTGGCTCCTTGCTGAAATCGGATGCACATTCGCATCTTTGAAAGTTTGCAGCTTGAAGGTTCACATGTAGGGAACTTACTGTAACCTATATGGGAAAAGGATCTGAAAAAGACTGCATGTATATATATATTATTTTACTGTACACCTGAAACTAACACAATATTGTAAACCACATATACTCCAATAGAAAATAAATATATTTTTAAGAAGGTAGTTTATAAAGTAATACTTCAAATGTGATGTCAGCTAAAATGCACGTTAAAGGACACCAAAATGTCAACAAGGAGCACAAATAATTATTAGGCTTACAGACAAAGCAAACTTCTTTATACTTTTCTAATTTTTCACAATTTCTCCAATTAACTCTTTAAAAAAATTTTATTGAAGTATGGTTGATTTATCATGTTGTGTTAGTTTCAAGCGTATAGCAAAGTGAATCAGTTACAGGTATACATATATCCACTCTTTTTAGATTCCAATCAGCTTTTGAAATACAAAAGAAAATAAACTTTATTTAGAAATCAGATTCAACTGAATTCTAATTAGCTGGATGTTTTTTAAAAAGAAATGGACTGTCTCTTCAGGTATTTAAAAGTACAGTTTTCACACTGAGGACCACACAGAATCAGTCTAATATTTCAATCCTCTGTAGCTACTGAATTACATAGTGGTAAGTCTTGTTCCACTGATGCCATACAGACTGCATTAGGAATCAGACAACTTTCCTTCTGGTCCAGGATCAAGTCTTAGCCTTAAGCACATTTCATAGATCATTATCTCAGCTTCTACACCTATAAAGAGGAGCTGATCAGCTTTGCTCACTTTACCTGCAAACAGTCGGTATGTAAACATGAAAAAAAGACATAGAATGAAAAAAAAAGAACAGCGTCCTCTACCTCAATCAATAGTTACTCAAAACTATAGGTAGCACTTAGGCAGGAAATTGAAGTTAAAGATTTTAGAATGATGGTAGGAACAGGTAGAAACAAAAGTTTTCTGGTCAAGTTCAAGTCAACCATACGATCCAATTTGCCTTCCTTTTTCTGCAGTTTCTACTGTGGAGGCAACTGTGGAGGAAAATGGGAAATGAGAGCTCCCTTCCAGGAACCAACGTTATACTGTCTTCAAACCCATCTGCAAAGGTGAAAATATTTAACTCCACCTCATGGTCAAATTCCAGCCTCGCTAATTAGAACCTGCCTAAAATTTCATGGGGAGGCCCTGCAGGCTGAGAGCCTTGGCCGTGGTAAGGAAGGGATGGATCGTGGTCAGCCTAGCTCGCTGCTCTCTGAAACAGTGACCAGTCTTGTCACTGCCACTCAAACCTTTTGAGACACTTCCTATCAGCCTCTCTTAGAGGCAGCTTGTTTGTTACATGTGAATCAGTATCATTAATGGTAGCTCTCCATTTTTTAACAAAATACACTTTCTTATCCATTCACAGACCCCCAGAAAGGCTCCCCAGGTGGCACTAGTGGTAAAGAACCCACCTGCCAATGCAGGAGATGCAGGAGATTTGGGTTTGATCCTTGGCTGGAGAAGATTCCCTGGAGCAGGAAATGGCAACCCATTCCAGCATTCTTGCCTGGAGAATCCCCCGGACAGAGGAGCTTGGTGGGCTATAGTCCATGGGGTCGCAAAGAGTCCAACACGACTGAAGTGACCTAGCATGCACAGATGCACAGATCCCCATAAATTGTGATACCGTTTAGAAGTCATTCACCATTTGAAGGAAGAAGATTTTCTTCCCCATCTCTCTGAAGATGTTCACCATGAATTTATTTTCAAATGAGAGGGTCAAAAAATAGATCTCCATACGTATGATCTGTTCAGCTAATCCCAGTGTGCGTGTGTGTGTCCGTCCTGGAGTACTAATAAAAGAAGGGTTTGTTGTTACATCGGTTTGGGGAACAGAGTTAAAACAGAGAAAGCATTATTTCCTATAGACCTTCTGAGAGCCTGTAATGTATTCGATTGACCAAAAATTTTGTTTAGTTTTTACATAACATTGTACAGAAAATCCAAATGAACTTGTTGGCTAACCCAATACCAATAGTTGTTACGACTCTTCTAGAGGGGCTTTGCAGGCAGCAGAAACATGTCTGCCATAAGCATCTCTAGGAACAAGGTTCTGAGCACCCTTCTTTGGAAAACGTCCCTTTGGTGATGCACCTTTCATCCTCTAGATGAGGAACGTGCCCAAGACGGCAAGGTGACTTGGCCGGACTCACAGAGCGAGTGAGTTGCAGAACCTGGATTGATGCAAAACCACTGTGAGGTGTGTTTCCCGTTGCCCTAAAGATTTTGTCCCTGCGAGGAAAGTGTACATTTTCTATGGGCCCACTATGAGTGAGAAAATATCCCTGTGTTTATGGAGGCTTGTCCCTACCTGTCTGTTTACCTGGGCTACAAGCAGTCTCTTGATTGGACAACAGAGAAGGCGGTAGGACATTTGAGAGGTGGCATCCTTCATTTGATCTGAGAAGTTTGTCCCAGGATGGGTACGGGGACACTCAGAAGGCCCCAGGGAGGAGACCCAGAGAGGCTAGTACAGGAAAAGAAAGAGGAGGAGAGAAGCAAATCACCCTATTATGCACTTTGCCCCTGTTCTAGAAAGGGGATGTTGCCACCCTTTCCTCCTCCAGCACATGGTAACTTTATCTTAGGACCCAGATCTTCAGGGATTTCTGTACTTGGTGTATGTTGGGGACCATTCCATAAACCTGATTCCCATGTATAATCTGATTTTAATAGAAGTGTATAACCTTATTTATTTTAATTGAAAACCTGACCCAGGCTCCAAATGACTGACTCATCACTGCTCTTTAGGAGAGAAGAAACTTTACAAGAAGAGATGGACATCCCGCAACCTTTGCTGCAGATCAGCCCTTCACCTTGTGGTCATCCCCCACATGAAGGGGATGGGGGCTTGGAAGACAATGCCACATTGAGAGCAAGCGGGATACAGTTAACTACAGCCAGGCCTGCACTTGCAGACTCGCCAAGCAGACACTGTTTCCACTTGCCTAGCCCCCAGTTCTGTCTCCTCCCCAATGAGTGGCTCTTTGCAGTCATTTGGGGATCAAGCTACTTAAGCTGTTCTGAAGCCTGAACCACCATCGAGGTTACCCTCAGTCCTCAAATAAAACTCGCAACAAAGTCAATTGAACACACACACAATGGTTTCTGTAATTGCTCTTGGGCTGCGTGGTGTGGAGTGAAGCAGGGGTTGGAGTCATAAAGACCCAAGCTTAACTCTCTGCTGGGTCATGAAATAGCTCTCAACCTTGGGTGATCCCTTGACCTCTCTGAACCTCGGTTTCGTCATCCCTAAAATGAGGACAACACCCACCCCATCAGGTTCCGGTGAGATGAATGGACGATGATACAAGCAGAACACTCCTGTCATCCAGGGCTTAGAATACAGTAGATGCCCAAGAGATGCTGGTTTGCTTCCTCCTTCCTATATGATCATCAGGCACACCCAGTAGGCCATCGACATCTGTCTAGGTAAACCCTGCCATCAGTTTTCTCACACTTGTTATGAGCACCAATATTTCATTCAGGAATGTGATCTCTTAGACTGCAAGGAGATCCAATCAGTTCATTCTAAAGGAGATCAGTCTTGGCCTGATCATCACATTCAAACCTGAGCAACCACTGCCTCCACTAGCCTCTGTGTATCTCATTACCAGTTAGTCAAGTTCTTTCTACCTAGGGTGGGGTGGAGAGTCTTAATAAAGCAGCTCTAGTCTTTCCAGGCCCACGAATCAAGGGTCAGTGCAGTCATTTCAGAACTTCATTTCTGGGGCCAGGAAGATCCAGTAATCAAAAGCCCAAAACAGGAGCCCGGGGGCCTCCCATGCCCCCCACCCCCAGAGAGCCCATGCATCCAGATTGCTTTCTTGCCCACCCCCCCGGCCCCACCCAAGGCCCTTGAG
>SJYX01015571.1:105149-129714 GCA_006410675.1 Oreotragus oreotragus
AGTCAAGGCTATGGTCATGTATGGATGTGAGAGTTGGACTGTGAAGAAAGCTGAGCACTGAGGAATTGATGCTTTTGAACTGTGGTGTTGGAGAAGACTCTTGAGAGTCCCTTGGCCTGCAAGGAGATCCAACTAGTTCATTCTAAAGGAGATCAGTCCTGGGTGTTCTTTGAAAGGACTGATGCTAAAGCTGAAACTCCAGTACTTTGGCCACCTCATGTGAAGAGTTGACTCATTGGAAAAGACTCTGATGCTGGGAGGGATTGGGGGCAGGAGGTAAAGGGGACGACGGAGGATGAGATGGCTGGATGGCATCACTGACTCAATGAACATGGGTTTGGGTGAACTCTGGGAGTTGGTGATGGACAGGGAGGCTTGGCGTGCTGCGATACATGGGGTCGTAAAGAGTTGGACAAGACTGAGCAACTGAACTGAACTGATAATGGAAAAGAACCCAGAAAAGAATATATACATATACATATATATTTACATATGTACATATTTACACATACTTATTTAAATGTTTATATATCACACAATAAATATTTTATTTTAAAATAAATATTATTATATTATGCATATGAATATATTCTTTTCTAGATTCTTCATTCTATATTCTTTATTCTATATATACAGCTGAATTGCATATATATAAACACACACACACATATATATAGAGAGAGCTGAGTTGCTTTGCTTTATACCTCAAACATTGTAAAATCAACTATATTTCAATTAAAAAATAAATTAAAAAGCAATTTGAATGGCTTTCAGGTTTGGAGGAACATAGGGACTAATTTTGCCTGGACACCTTCAGCTCACATTTCCATAGCTCTCTCCACTGTCTTTGGGATGAAGTCCTACCCCCCAGGCTTGGACCAACCTGAACTAGTTTAGCCTGGTCCCACCAACCTGTCCTGACCTCTCTACACCACATTCCCCTTGAGTCAAAGTGATCGACTCATCACTCAGCAATTCCTGCCTTGCCTATGCTGTTCCACTTTCCTGGCTAACTTTTCTCTACTCTTCTCTGAATGTTTAAATCCTAACTTGGCCAGAGGCCTCTGTGATGACAGCAGCCACACTGTAACCTGCCAGTTCCTTGAGCTGCCATTGCACCACTGCGGGTACCGTTCAATCCCTTGCAGTTTTATGATGTCACCCAGCTATTCCACCGCCTGTGTCTTTCCTCCCCAACGACAGGGTAACTGCTGGAGGCAGAAGCTACACAGGCCTCCTGCATGTTTACAGGAAGCTTGGTACACTATTGTCAACACGCACAGCAAGTTAGCCACACACTGAGATAAAATGTTCATGCATAGCAATAAAAGTAAGTTAGCATGTGTTTTTAAAAGTCCTAAAGTTCTTTGGAAAATGATTGAGATCACCTACACTTGGGCAAAATGTTCTGGAATCGCAGTCAGTGAATGAGGTAAAATTCCTTGAGATCCCAGGGTTTTGTAGGTCATATGGAGTCATATGGCACACCCATGCCCCAGAAAGATGAGTAAGATGCTGTTCTCAGCAACCATCCAGGAAACGGGATTGATAGACAACATGCCCAGCCAGCCTCTTGCCTGGTTAATCATAAGACCAAACCTACAGACGCCAAGATCATCACCAGAACAAAGGACAGTTAATATTGCCTTTGGACTCACTGGGAAACCCATTTACTGCTTGGCTGACACAGAGCACCAACTTTCTCCTGCACCTGGAATATTCTAGCAGAGGATTGCTTATCAGTCGGATGTCATTTTCATGGCAAAGCAGGCCAGTGTAAGCAGACAATGGGCCGTTTGCATACTTTGGGGCATCCTGGGATCCTGGGGTTTCCCAACCTTAGATTTTCCAAAGATACAAAACATCAACACAGTCATGCCGTCCCCCTCAATGATTCAATCCCGTACATGTGGCAAAGAAAGAACTGAAAAAGTATCACTCCCTAAATCCTTTGCATTCATAGGTGGTTTTGAAACAGAAATAGTGTGACTTCTATTTCAAACTCTCTATAGAAAGTTTTTGTCATTTCCTCCTTGACCTTATTCTCCAGAGAGCCTGGAATCACACAGAACGGTCTCTTGTTCACATGTCATCACAGAAGCATCCATTTACCAGCACCCAGGAATCCTGAGCTGTGGCGGTGCCTGGTAGAAAACACAGTGATTTCATGGTTGGGTTGGATTTGCTCTCATTTAGATTTCTGAGGGATGTTCCTGAGGGGCTTTGTTGGGTTCTTTGCAGAGTTGAGGACTGGGAGAAGAAAGTTAAAGGCAACGAGACTTGAATGGATTTGGTTATGCAAGAGCATTTCCATGTACCCCAGAGAAATGCCTTCTTAGTCTCACTGTCATCTTGATGATGAAGAAGAGGAAGCTAAATGTCCGTCTCTGTTTTAGAATTAAGCCAGGACTCATTCTTTGTGGGCTAGGCCAAGGCGTAGGTAGAAATCTTGATTTAAAAAAAAAAGTGACTAAATTAATTGAGACTGAGAATGCCTTGAATCTGCCCTGTAGCAGAAATGCAATTAAACTACCACTTTCACTTTAATTTTTTATAATTTTATTGGAGTTTGGTTGATTTAGAATGCTGTGTTAGTCACAGGTGAACAGCAAAGCGAGTCAGTTACATAGACAACTGTCAACATAGACAACTGTCAACTCTTTAGATTCTCTTCTCATAGAGACCGTTACAGAATATTGAGTAGAGCTCCTTGTGGTATAGAGCAAGTCCTTATTAGTCATCTATTTTATATATAGTAGTGTAATCTACAACTTTTAAATGAGGACTTTGCTTCTATGGAGTCTCACAAAAGGGTCTGTCATGGCCTTTGGGAAGGTGATGGGAAGGCCATTACTTCTTGCCCGTATGAAGGGACTCCAGCTGGTTTGTGACTCACCACCAACCTCCCTGGATCCAGATGGAGGTGGGGAATGAGGTGCACAGAGGACTTTGAGGTCTTGTGTTATTCCCAGCTTACCTCCGTGCCGGCTGACCCTGTCACCTGGGAAATTGTCGGGGAGTTGGGAACGTACGTGGCTTTTTCTGAGAGACAACTCTATGGCTGGCAGAACCCCCTGGGTACCTTGTCCTTGGGGTTAGGGCTACACTTAGGCACGTGAACTCGAACCCAGGGGACAGCCTGTCTGAGTTGGAACTCAAAAGCCTGGGCACTAATTGGTGCTTCAGTTTCCTCATCTGTAAAACAGGGTTCACAACAGTATCTACCATGTGGATTGCTCTGAAGATGACAGGCGTTCTCATCTGCAGTCATTAAAACAAGGCCTGGCATATTACAAGCACTACATAAAGTTTGGGAACTCAATGAGATAGTCCTACCTTCTGGGCAGTAATCTTGGGGAAATTTTGTTTGTTTGCTATTTGTGAGGTAAGCAACAATCACAGAAACCCAAAAACAGTCACGTAAATGGGGCACTAAGGGGTATTCTGTGTATTTGTGGGTGTACATCCTTGTGGCTCAGTAATAAAGAATCCACCTTCAATGCAGGCGATGCAAGAGACAAGGGTTCGATCCCTGGATCAGAAAGATTCCCTGGAGGAGGGCATGGCAACCCACTCCAGTATTCTTGCCTGGAGAATCCCTTGAAGAGAGGAGCTTGGCGGGCTACGGTGCAGTGGGTTTCAAAGAGTCAGACACGACTGAAGTGACTGAGCATGCAGAATATGATAGAAATATGCCAACTCAGTCAGTACAGCCCTCCCCACTTCAAACTCTAAAGTCGCTGAGAAATAGACCGTAAAATCCAGTGGAGACATCAGGGGTGTTGTCATTTTGCTTGTGGAGATGGGTTGGAGGATGGGGCTTGTTGCTGAGACCAGGAGTCCAGCGGTCTATGCCTAAGTGTGGATCATGGGAAAGCACCCCTAAGGACCAGGAAGCCAGCCATGGGGGCCTGAATTCTTCATCCCTGCTGAGCCCTGAAGTGGGTGGTGGTTAGACAAGGAGTAGGTGTTCTGGAAGGCTGGCCCGCTTGGGGTAGCATCCCAGGAGACCAAAGCCTAAGGGCAAGTACCCATTCCAGGCAGCCTGGTCCCAAGGGCTTTCATCCAATGCAACTCTCCTCTCACAGGGAAGGGGGAATGGAGGGAAAAGGAAGGTCAGAGCCATTATCTCCATGTTTCCAAGAGGATGTTACAGGCTGGCAAGAGCTCCAGAAAGAAAAGAAAATGAAGTCGCTCAGTTGTGTCCAACTCTTTGAGACCCCATGGACTATAGCCTAGTAGGCTCCTCCGTCCATAGAATTTTCCAGGCAAGAGTACTGGAGTGGGTTGCCATTTCCTTCTCCAGGGGATCTTCCCGACCCAGGGATCGAACTCGGGGCTCCCACATTGCAGGCAGACACTTTACCATCTGAGCCACCAAAAAGCTCCAGGAGCAGGTGAAAAATGGTCTCCTAACCCCCTTTTCCTGGAAAAGACCCTGATGCTGGGAAAGGTTGAAGGCAAAAGGAGAAGGTGGTGGCAGAGGACGAGACAGTTAGGTGGCATCACCAGCTCAGTGGACATGAATTTGAGCAAATTCCGAGAGAGTGGAGGACAGAGGAGCCTGGCGTGCTGCAGTCCGTGGGAGTCGCAAAGAGTGGGACATGGCTTAGCGATTGAACAGCAGCAATGAAACCCTAATGCTAACATGGGACTCAGTGAAAAATGCATGTTTTTATTTTCGGATGTCTTCTACCTAAGCATAGAAGAGTCAGCTCATTGGAAAAGACCTTGATGCTGGGAAAGACTGAGGGCAGGAGAAGGGGCCACAGAGGAGGAGACAGTTGGATGGCATCACCGACTCCAAGGCCATGAGGGCGATAGTGAAGGACAGGAAAGCCTAGGGTGCTGCCCTCCATGGGGTTGCAAAGAATCAGACACTACTGAGCAACTGAACAACAACAACTTAAGTACCAGAAGCAATTTACTGAGGGATCGTCATTTGTCTCATCTGTGCTGGGCACAGATTCAGGGGTGGCTGAGGTGACCTCTGGGTAACAGTAACTTTCCTGAGGGAGCTGCTTGGCAGTCCTGTGGTTTGTGCGCAGCACTGAAGATAGAAGCGTGGCTGGAGTGGAAGGGTGTGTACTGGGTGTGTGCAGTCAAGGGATGGTGAGAATTGGGGTTGTGAATTAGATGGTTGAGAATTAGAGAATTAGGAACAAAGAGATTCCTTCTTGGCCTTGCTTTTGATGGAGTTGGTGGTCCTCTCAGACCTACCCAGAATGGCCTGAAATGCATTTGGTGTCAAGGACAGCCTGCAGCTGGTTTACTATAAATAGAAAACATATGCATATGCAATAGGTAAATTATTTACTTTTTACAGATAACAAGCAGCTCCCCAGGACAAAATGCCTGTAGGGTTTTTGTAGATGTCAGCAATCACCCATAAGCACCATCTCCCCACTGCAGCAGCGTCCGCAACATCATGTTTCCACCATTCAGAGATCACAGGTGTAAATGACCTCAAATGCAGACGACCGTAAACCATAGTAAAATAATCTGGCAGCCACAAATTTTGAGTATTGTATTATATATATTGTCCTAGAAGTGGTTGAACTCCAAGCCTCTGTATGTTCATTTTGAGTGAGGGCTGTTTACACTCCCAGCAGGCAAAATTCCTGATTATTTGCAAGCGACTCTTATGAGTCAGGCGTGACAGGTTTGAAACCCATCCGTCCTTGCTGTAGGAAGACGAGGATCGTCTTCACCCACAGAGGTTTCCCTTCTCCTTCTGGCATTCTTGGTCCTGCCTGCCCAGTGTGGCAGGCAGATGGGCTGAACCTGATGCTACATGGTAAGCAGGGGACTGCCAGTGACCTGGCTTGCCTTTCCACAGTGAGGCCGAGGGTCCTGGGAGCCAGACAGGCTTTTCCTGCACTTTGTGTCCTGGTAGAGCACTGCTACTTTCTCTCTTGGGGGCTCCCCACGTGCAAACTCATCTAGATCTCAATGGGACAGAAGCTTGCGGATGGCAAAAAGGTAGAGGGGGTGATGCGCCGGAATCAGGCCAGAATCATCTGGTCCACAGTGGGGGACTGCTGAGAGTTCTGGAGGGAGAACTTGGGGAGCACCCATGAGTGTCAGAAGCCCTGGGATGTCAGACTGCTCCTTTTGTACATATAGATAATATATAGTTGACATCCAAAATATAAATATACTAGCTACATCTTTATATAGCAGATGCTGATATGTATTATATTATTATGTTAATATGTTATATTAATAAGATACATTATTACAATGAGCATATTAAAATTATAACTGCTGCATACTTTGACAAGGAAAATCTATTTTTGTCTTCCGATCTACATTTATGACCTAAGTCAGGTAAATATACCTGGTTTACTTTAATCTTTTTATGCAGACAGTCTGTTATGCACTGTGGTTTCAGATGTGCAATAATTTGTACAATGGTTTATTCCCAAGTATGCCTTAAGCAGAACAAATGTTTTTTTTCTATATAGTTCCTTGCCTTAATAAATATGTAATATAAATTTAAGCAAACTTCTATTTTGTATATTTGTAAACTACAAAGTAAAAAAATGAACATTTTGTGGAGTTTGTATTTTGCATACTCAAGGTGAGAATTAAGTTTTAAATAAACCTATAATATTTTATCTGAGCATTGTTTTTGTTTTGTGTTGTTTTTCCCCGGGAAAAGCACATAACAGAAACTGCAGTTTAAACCCAGTGGGTAAGGCACAGGAAAAGCACCCCCCAAAAGCTGACTTTATCTCAACAGATTAAAAGAAGACTTTTAAAAGACTACTTAGCTTTACAATGAGTACTGTCTAATGTGGGGTGAAAGCTCTGAGGGTTTATGATCATAGGATTAAACTTACCTAGTTCAGGTTTCTCTTTCAAATGTTCATTAAAAGATACAGGAAAGCAGTTTCCCTACCTGACCGAACTTCCAGGTAGAAACAGCTCAGTCATAATTCAGCTTGTTCAGTTTACTATGAGAGTAGTCATTAAACATCCATTTTTCAGTTTCACATTTTAAAAGATCTTTATGGTTTGGTCTTTAAAATCAAATGAAAATGTAAAAGTCTTTCCCAGGCCTGGCCTTGCACTCCGAACAATTTGTATAACAAAAGAACCTCCCCACAGCGGACAATATCAAGAACAGTTCCACAGTGCCCTCATGAGGATTAAAGGATTCACTTAGGTTTTGTGTGTAACAGATACATTACTTTTAGAGCACCAAAAGAGGGTAGAACCAGAGTTTCTAGCAAATTTTTAAAACATCAGTCCTCAGATAAGCCAGCCCCATTGTTTCAGTCGATTGAAACAAAAGAGGCAACGATGATGCAGTCACAAAACCAAGGGTACTGGAAATTTGAGTACGTTTTAAACCACGTTTTTGTAAGTTGGTAGCATATTTCTTGAATTACTAAAGTTTAAAACTTCTTTTACGGTGGATACCCAAGAATCTGAAGTTCGTTTGTGGCTGTCACAGAATGGAAAAAAGCATTTGTGACTCTTGTTGACATTATGTATTTGTAATGGTGATGTGGGTGACTAATTAACATTGTCAAGCGGACAGAAGCTGACTGGCATTTTCTGTAGACTGCTTATTACCTGTCCATTATAGCTGGTGTTCAGAGGTGTGTTGGCACTGTGGGTACATTTTATAAATGGAATGAAAAACAGAAATTCGTAAGAGGTTCATGGATCAACACAAAGTATTTTCCTTGGCTTTTAAGAGTCCAGCATGGCTGGAAACGTGGCATGTGCCTTAGCTTAAAAGAAAACAGGTGCATCAATAGGATGGAATTTTATGTGCCCAAGAGCATATTCAAAGCATATTTAATGACATGCAAAAATGCTCACGGTATGTTAAGTGGAAAAAGCAGGATATAAGACTATAAACAGAATGATTCCAGTTGTGTAAGTTCAAATGTGTGCATTGAAGGAGAAGAAACAAAGTTAAGAGTAAAGACCGGAAGGAAACATCAAGACAAGATACTAACACTGGTGTTCTTGGGTTAAATTTTTTAGTTTCCAGCTATTCCAAAATAAGTACCTATTTTAAATGGAGAAACTTTAAAAAAGGGTATAGGTGCAACTATTTAGGCTTTATTTTTAAAAGAGCAATTAAAGTTATTTAAACAGGAAGTCTACATTCTGTTACTCTTTCCTTTGTATTAAATTATGATTCCCGCTCTCGGAATCCACCTTTCTCTTATACAGAGGTTTCTGGCACGTAGTTTGTGTATGAAAAGTGTTCATCAAAAGCTTGTTTTACCATTTTCCTATTTACTAAGTGCCTATCGTCTCAGGTGGAAGAAACACAATAAAATACCAAGACCTAGTAAATGTGTTTAAATTTTCTTATGTCAAAGGGAGGAAGTATTGCATTACCTTTTTCTAACCTGAAGCTTCGGTATCTAAAGTGAGATTTTCTAAAAATGTAACAGGACAAAACTATTCCAGAGGCACGAATAGCTGAACTATTTACTTTAGTACCTATCAGTTCTGAGCTCCTAGGTGTACTGTCATTACTGCATTACAGAGCTGTTTATACTGTATTCAAGAGTACTGGAGTGGGTTGCCATTTCCTTCTCCAGGGGATCTTCCCGACCCAGGGATCGAACTCGGGGCTCCCACATTGCAGGCAGACACTTTACCATCTGAGCCACCAAAAAGCTCCAGGAGCAGGTGAAAAATGGTCTCCTAACCCCCTTTTCCTGGAAAAGACCCTGATGCTGGGAAAGGTTGAAGGCAAAAGGAGAAGGTGGTGGCAGAGGACGAGACAGTTAGGTGGCATCACCAGCTCAGTGGACATGAATTTGAGCAAATTCCGAGAGAGTGGAGGACAGAGGAGCCTGGCGTGCTGCAGTCCGTGGGAGTCGCAAAGAGTGGGACATGGCTTAGCGATTGAACAGCAGCAATGAAACCCTAATGCTAACATGGGACTCAGTGAAAAATGCATGTTTTTATTTTCGGATGTCTTCTACCTAAGCATAGAAGAGTCAGCTCATTGGAAAAGACCTTGATGCTGGGAAAGACTGAGGGCAGGAGAAGGGGCCACAGAGGAGGAGACAGTTGGATGGCATCACCGACTCCAAGGCCATGAGGGCGATAGTGAAGGACAGGAAAGCCTAGGGTGCTGCCCTCCATGGGGTTGCAAAGAATCAGACACTACTGAGCAACTGAACAACAACAACTTAAGTACCAGAAGCAATTTACTGAGGGATCGTCATTTGTCTCATCTGTGCTGGGCACAGATTCAGGGGTGGCTGAGGTGACCTCTGGGTAACAGTAACTTTCCTGAGGGAGCTGCTTGGCAGTCCTGTGGTTTGTGCGCAGCACTGAAGATAGAAGCGTGGCTGGAGTGGAAGGGTGTGTACTGGGTGTGTGCAGTCAAGGGATGGTGAGAATTGGGGTTGTGAATTAGATGGTTGAGAATTAGAGAATTAGGAACAAAGAGATTCCTTCTTGGCCTTGCTTTTGATGGAGTTGGTGGTCCTCTCAGACCTACCCAGAATGGCCTGAAATGCATTTGGTGTCAAGGACAGCCTGCAGCTGGTTTACTATAAATAGAAAACATATGCATATGCAATAGGTAAATTATTTACTTTTTACAGATAACAAGCAGCTCCCCAGGACAAAATGCCTGTAGGGTTTTTGTAGATGTCAGCAATCACCCATAAGCACCATCTCCCCACTGCAGCAGCGTCCGCAACATCATGTTTCCACCATTCAGAGATCACAGGTGTAAATGACCTCAAATGCAGACGACCGTAAACCATAGTAAAATAATCTGGCAGCCACAAATTTTGAGTATTGTATTATATATATTGTCCTAGAAGTGGTTGAACTCCAAGCCTCTGTATGTTCATTTTGAGTGAGGGCTGTTTACACTCCCAGCAGGCAAAATTCCTGATTATTTGCAAGCGACTCTTATGAGTCAGGCGTGACAGGTTTGAAACCCATCCGTCCTTGCTGTAGGAAGACGAGGATCGTCTTCACCCACAGAGGTTTCCCTTCTCCTTCTGGCATTCTTGGTCCTGCCTGCCCAGTGTGGCAGGCAGATGGGCTGAACCTGATGCTACATGGTAAGCAGGGGACTGCCAGTGACCTGGCTTGCCTTTCCACAGTGAGGCCGAGGGTCCTGGGAGCCAGACAGGCTTTTCCTGCACTTTGTGTCCTGGTAGAGCACTGCTACTTTCTCTCTTGGGGGCTCCCCACGTGCAAACTCATCTAGATCTCAATGGGACAGAAGCTTGCGGATGGCAAAAAGGTAGAGGGGGTGATGCGCCGGAATCAGGCCAGAATCATCTGGTCCACAGTGGGGGACTGCTGAGAGTTCTGGAGGGAGAACTTGGGGAGCACCCATGAGTGTCAGAAGCCCTGGGATGTCAGACTGCTCCTTTTGTACATATAGATAATATATAGTTGACATCCAAAATATAAATATACTAGCTACATCTTTATATAGCAGATGCTGATATGTATTATATTATTATGTTAATATGTTATATTAATAAGATACATTATTACAATGAGCATATTAAAATTATAACTGCTGCATACTTTGACAAGGAAAATCTATTTTTGTCTTCCGATCTACATTTATGACCTAAGTCAGGTAAATATACCTGGTTTACTTTAATCTTTTTATGCAGACAGTCTGTTATGCACTGTGGTTTCAGATGTGCAATAATTTGTACAATGGTTTATTCCCAAGTATGCCTTAAGCAGAACAAATGTTTTTTTTCTATATAGTTCCTTGCCTTAATAAATATGTAATATAAATTTAAGCAAACTTCTATTTTGTATATTTGTAAACTACAAAGTAAAAAAATGAACATTTTGTGGAGTTTGTATTTTGCATACTCAAGGTGAGAATTAAGTTTTAAATAAACCTATAATATTTTATCTGAAAAAAAAAATCTATGCATTAAACTAATTATATTTTATTATTAGGCTTCCCTTGTGGTTCAGCTGGTAAAGAATCCACCTGCAATGAGGGAGACCTGGGTTCGATCCCTGGATTAGGAAGATCCCCTGGAGAAGGGAAAGGCTACCCACTCCAGTATTCTGGCCTAGAGAATTCCATGGACTGTATAGTCCGTGGGGTCGAGTTAATACAGCTATACAGCTTCCCTGGTGGCTCCTGAAGTCTAAAGAATCCTTCTGCCAGTGCAGGAGACATGGGTTCGATCCCTGGGTCAGGAAGATCCCCTGGAGAAGCAAATGGCAACCCACTCCAGAATTCGTGCCTGGGAAATTCCATGGACAGAGGAAATTGTCCATGGGGTCACAAAACAGTTGACATAACTTAGTGACTAAACAACAAAAAACAATTATATTTTATATAATAATATAGTAATATAACTATGTATTAAATATTTTATTATATTATATATTTATATTAACTGTGTGTTTTACATAATATAACTATGCATTAATATACTAAATGTGAATATATATAAACATATATTTAGCTTGGCATATAGCTGCCTAGCAAAAGACCACATTTCCCAGCTTCCCTTACAGCTAGGTGGCCCCTAGGCGTTTGTTTGGATGGTGGATTGTGAGCAGGGGTGTTGTGGCAAGTTTCTGAACCTGGTCTTAAAGGGAAAGGATATACCTTCTCCTTCCATATTCTTCCTTCCTTCTGGCTGGGATGTGGATGTGATATGAGGGACTAGAGAAGCCATTTTAAGCCATAAATTAAGAACCACATGTTAGAGGGGAAGAGACCTGGTTTCTTGTGATTATGAAGATTCCTATACCAATCTACCTAGACTTCTAAAATGGAGAGAGAAGCACACTTCTATCTTGTTGAAGCCCAATAATTTGGACTCTCTCTGTTACAGCAGCCAAACCAATCCCCTGATACAGCACAATGTTGTCATCAGCCTGCTATTAATAAGTAGAGCATGTCTTGGGTAATAGTTGATCGCTTAGCATTCCCCCAAAGACTACAGAATTTCAGTGCACTTTCTGCATCTTGTTCTTTTCACTTTTTAAATAATGACGATCAGTTATACGGTAAAGTTCCTTACCAGTGCGAGAAACCTAAGAGTAAAGGTATTACATCGTGACATTAGTGCATCGGGGGGGGTTATTTTTTGATTTCTGTTTTCTTTTTTAATTAGGTGTGGCTGTAAGTTAAAGCTGACTTTTTAATATTGCTTCGTTCAATTTTACATTATATTTGGTGATACTGAAATTCTCAGCATCCAGTAGAACTCTTTTTTTCAGAGAAGGATGGAGCATACTTTCTGGAATGACCACAATGTTTGGAACATCAGCAATGGATTTGATCTTTAGAAACATCCAGAAGCCATTTAATACAGAAACTAGTGATAAATAAGGTAGCTAATGAAGCCTGGTAATGCTTGTCTGGGTCAAAAATGAGGTGGATCTAAAAGTCATGAGATTATCTTACTTGCTTTTACCAATAAACTGCCCTGAAAATCATTTCATAACAGTAGCTTCCAAAAGGTTTAAAATAATAAGGCAGCTGTTGGAATGATGGTATACTTCCCCCAGGGGACTACTTTGAAGGACACTGCAATTATAGATGTGTAAATTCCAGAATACATAGTTAAAATCAGATCTATTAATTTCTAGTCACCATCTTTGTATTCATCTGTTTATGATCATTTTAAAATGAGATAGCCCATTTAGAAATGGCATCGCTGAGGTCTGCAGAGTAAGCAACAAAAATAATCACCCATCAATTTGGGCAAGTGCCCACAAAAGAAAGTTCCTCCTTAAGTGTATTTAGAGCTCTCCATTGGCCATCCCCACAAGAGTAGCAGTATTACCCCCTCCCCGCAGTACCTCCTATGACCTAAATCAGTCTTAGGAGACAGCCAATGTTCCCCATCGGACTGCATCTCATCAATCTTACCTGGCTCACGTCAGCACATCTCAACCTCTCCTTTACCCCTAAGAATCAACCATCTTTTGACTTGAGTTTTCACTCCTTTATTTCATCGTTCCAGTTGAGTTAATTGTCTATACCTAGATTGTCCAGAACGCAGAGGGCCTTCTATTTATCTGGATCAAACGAAAGATAAAACAGCTAGTGGGAAGCTGCTGTATTGCACAAAGAACTTAGCTCTGCTCTGTGAGGACCTAGTGGGGTGGGAGGGAGGCTCAAGAGGGAGGGGATATATTATACATATAGCTGATCTACATCATTGTACAGCAGAAACTAGCACAGCACTGTAAAGTAACTATACTCCAATTAAAACTTTATCAATTTTTAAAAAATATATATTGAGTGAGTTCCCCCACCAAAAAAAAAATAATAATAATAAATTAAATGGTACTCAAAAAATACTTGTTTTCTTCTTTGATAGTCAATAACTAAATAAAGGAAAACCAAAAAAACAACAACAAAAATAAAAGAACTTCAACCACATGAGGCCACATCTGAGATAAAAGAACAAACGTCACAGAAATGGGCACAGGAGCTCCCTAATAAGAGGTCAGAGGAGTGATTTCCTGCGGAGAACTACTCAACAGAAGAAAATTGGAAGAAGTTTCTAGGGGAAGAAGTGAAAAAATGACAGAACTCTCTGGAAATCCTTAAAAATAGGTAGATTCTTATTCACCCAGCGCAGTTACTCATCAGGAACACTGCAACACTAATGAACGGGTGTGGTCTGTTTCTAGCCTGCCAGAAGCGAATTTGAAACTTCTCGGTAGCTAGCCGCCCCAGGGATAATCGGGACCCCTTGAAAGCTCGGTGGTCTCCTTCTGCTGGATTTTCAATTAGCCCCAGTAGGAGCTGTCTTCTGTGGCTGGTAATGTTGTGTGTGTGTGTGTGTGTGTGTGTGTGTGTGTGTGTGTGTGTGAGGGGGGAGGGGTAATGTTCTTGTGTGTGTGTGTGTGTGTGTGTGAGGGGGGAAGGGTAATGTTCTTGTGTGTGTGTGTGTGTGTGTGTGTGTGTGTGTGTGTGAGGGGGGAGGGGTTATCCTTTTGAAGCTCAGAGAAGTCCCAGTGACTGGTTTGAGGGCTGAGTTTTACAGCTTGTGCGAACCTATTTTCAGGTTACTTCTCAATTACACCCTTGCCTTGGAGGGTCAAGTCGTTTGGTTTCCAGCGAATCCTGTGGTTGTACCTGTGGTTACCCACCGACTTCTCATCTGCTTTGCTTATCTGATAACAGGCGAAGGGGGAAAGAGCTTTTAATATCCCCCAAAAGGGGAAGATTGGTAATTAGCTATTCACCGCAGGGAATCAGGCCAGGTTAGCCTGCTCCAAGCAAGAGAACAATCTGGATGTTGGACTTGGCTGATATTTTCAAATTTGCTTCTGTTATTCCTCTTTTATACATGACTTAGGTCTTCGGGTCTTATCTGGATCGCCTTTTCTTTGTCCTGCTTTTTGAAAGCCAGGTCAAAGCATGCCACACTGCAGGGGAAAGAGAAACTTCCGTCTCTCTTAAAACTGTCTTTTGCACGACAGCTTGTACATTTCAGGCCCCGGTGTGAATCTGCGCACCCCTCCGCCGGGAGAGTCGTCCCTTCATCCCTCGTCGCGCGGCAGCGAGGGGATCCTTTAGAAAAAAAAAACGAGTGAAGTAACTGAAAGAGCGGGAGCAGAGGTAACAGCCAGAAACGGCGAGGACGCGAGCGGCAGGGACAGGAAAGGAGGCGGTGGCGCGCGCCCTGGCGCGCTGCGCACTGCAGCGACGGAACTTCTGCAAAAGCTGCCCGCCCGCGCGTTATCAGCGGCGCGCAGGCCTGTGGTTTTCTCGCTCTCGCAACCCTGCTTTAACTGCCGGTTTATTTTTCGACAAACAGGATGCCTCCATCTGAGGCTGTCAGCATCCCAGGCTCTTTGAGAGAAAAGAGGTAGTCCAGCCCCACCCTACAGGCAAGGCCTAGGGCGGGGGTGGGGGGTGGAGTGTCTCAGCTTCAAGGGTCTTCCCAGAGAGGCGACAGCCCTGCAGGTGCAGCGGCTGGGAGGACTTCAAGGAGGACCAGGAGGCTGGAGCGAGTGCAACCCGCCTTCCCTCCGCCACCCCGCCCCTCCCTGCAACTGATTCTACTGCCCAGTCTTGCTCTGCAAGCACCCCGAGGCAGAGAAGCCCAAATGAGGCGAGGGGGGGAGCACAGGCTGGAGACAGAAGAGGGTGTTTCTTAAACTGTAATCTGCAGGAAAATTTTCATTTGCAAGTCAACTGGAAAGTGCACGCCAGTCACCTACAGCTCTTGTGAAATCTATAGACTCTGGTGGCTGCAGGTCTGGGACCCCCATCTGTAAGTCTGCACTTTTAAACCCTGCTCCCAGTGATGCTGGTCTGCTGGTCCAAAGACCACGCTGCAAATGGCCAGGCTCTGGGAGATGGCTATCTTGTCACTCTCCGTGCATTTCTTGCCGCCAGTCTCTGTATAGACTACAAGGTACATGCAGAGGAATCCGCATTTAGAAGGAACCCTAATGCAGGCCCTCCAGTTTCAGCCCAGCTGTATTTATTCCTGTGGCTTGGGTTTAACACTGGCCACCTTGCTAATGGAGAAGAAACTTGCTTTGTGTTCCAGAGGGAAGGGAAGCTTGAATGAGCCAAGAGATTTCTTCAATCCTAATAGGCAACACCTTCAGGGATTCAGGGAAGATGATGTTCTGAGCCTAGAGTTAGAGGGGGGATGAAAGTGAAGTGAAAGTTGCTCAGTTGTGTCCGACTCTGCGACCTCATGGACTATATAGTCTATGGAATTCTCCAGGCCATACTGGAGTGGGTAGCCTATACCTTCTCCAGGGGATCGAACCCAGGGCTCCCACATTGCAGGCCGATTCTTTACCAGCTGAGCCATGAGGGAATACTGGAGTGGGTAGCCTATACCTTCTCCAGTGGACCTTCCCGACCCAGGAATTGAACCAGGGTCTTCTGCATTGTGGGCAGATTCTTTACCAACTGAGCTATCGAGGGAGCCCCAGGGTGAGATGTAAAAACACAGCCTCCCAAACCCAACTTAGTCAAGGTTTCCTGTTGATGGAAACATTTACATCTCACAGTTGGAATTCAACGAATGTCCACATTTTCCAGAAGCTGTGCACTTTTGGGTAGCAGTAAGAATTTGGAGCCCATATTTGAAAATTCTATACCCAACTTGATCTCAGACTTCCTTTAGGATCTTGCAGTATGCTCTATAAAGTATATATTTTTGAGTCACGTTGAATTAGCACTAAGACTTAGATTTTGAGAGACTGGACTAGGAAATCCACAGCATGTGAATAAGATGGCAAGAGAGGGCTCACAATCTAGAATGTGTAGGTCTGCCAAAGGCGGTGCTGTCAGATGTAGAAAAAAATTTCTGCTAAATTTTGCTAAGCTCTGAAATTTCATGAAGATTCCATTTTGACTTCATCAAAACCAGTCAAGGGCTCCCTGTTGCCGAATATTTCTCAAAGTACGACTAAGATTACAGGGCAGTTAAAATGCAGACTCTTGGGTCCTTGAATCTTATTTCTCAACGGCATCCAGGAATCTGCATTTTAACAGACATTCCAGGGGATTCTGAGGTGCTGCCTGGTCTGCAGTTCAAGTCCAACATTCTTACGGCAGCGTTCAAAGTTCTGCCTTCAGTTTCCCTGTTCACCTATGCGCAGAAATGGCCTCTTTGTTGCCTGTGAGCCCTCCTTGACCCACTCTGAAAGCCTGTCTCCTTTTCATCTTTTCATCTCCTCCATCTTCCCAGCTCTATATAAAATGACTTCTTCTTCTTCTCTGAGCCCTCCTCAGGTCGTGATTTCTCATTCAGCAATCAGTTCTTTTCCCGCTCTGGAATGACTCTTGGGTTGGGCTGGGCTGTTCCCTCCTCCTTTTGTTCACTGCCTGTTTCTGATGCTTGGCTTTGCACCTCGCACTGGACACTAAGCTTCTGGAGAGATGTTTCATGCTATATGATCTTTGCATTCCAGGCCATTTTGTCAACACGGTGTCACCCACACCCCTCACGTGTTCAGTAAATTTACTGATGGGTCATTACTGACAGGTTTTACTGTGTGTGATAAACCTGGCACCCTAGGTCCCAGGATCAGAAGGAGCTGGGAAGGGAAAGGGTGATGAAAGCATTGAGAATCTGGTTCTATAGTCACAAAAGACACAGAGGAAGTGAGAAAAAGGGAGTGTGGACCCTTGCTCATCTGTCTGCTGTGTGACTTGGGGAAGGAATTTCCTTTTGTTAATATAGTTTCCGTTCTACCTGAAATCTAGACTATTAAATCTATGATCCAAGGGGCAGCTGCTTGCTTTTCACTCCCACTCCCCATTGCTAGATTTCTTGGGTGGCCTCTCCCCACTGTCTCTTGATCTGACTTTTTTTTCTTTGTCCTGTTGGTGGTGGTCAATAGCCCAACTCCAAGCTCAAGCTGGAAGAGATTTCAGTGTATGACATACAGATTGAAAGAATGGTAGTAATTTAATGATTTAGCTGAAAGCTGTAAGCAAACCTCTGTTTTAATCCTGACATGGCCAGGGTTATTACTGGTCATGAAATCTGGTTTTTCTTTCTTAACCTTTCTAAGCTTCGTAATGCTGGTTTTCGTTATCTAAATCCTGAGCCTCCGTGTTTTTATCGTCAAAGTCAGCGTAACAGTAATAGTTCACAAGGCGCTGCAACAATGTGCAGAGACTGCTGAGAGATTCGAGCCCCCAGTAGCTTCCGGTAACCCTGGTTCCCTGCTCTCTAACCCGAGTGTGGATGAATGTCTGCTCATGTTCTAGGCCATTCCTTGCTTCCCACACCTTTACCATCATCTTATTTTCAGACCCACTGCTCTCCTGGCCCACCTTGCTGCTGCCCTCCAGTCCACAGCTTCTCTCTTAAGGGAATCTTCTAACCTCTGAGGGAAAACCTTCCTTCTCAGGCTTCAGACACAGCCGTGCCGGCATCTGGTCAACCTCAGTGTGGTAGTGCCCCTGACTCTGCTCCAAGAACTCCTTCTCCTGGTGTCCTCTTTCTGGCCTCTGCTCTGGGGTATCTCAGTGCTTCCGTGGTGGCTCGGATGGTTAAGAATCTGCCTGCAGTGCTGGAGACCTGGTTTGATCCCTGGGTTGGGAAGCCCTGGAAAAGGGAATGGCTACCCACTCCAGTATCCTTGCCTGGAAAATCCCATGGACAGAGGAGCCTGCTGGGCTGCCGTCCATGGAGTCATAAAGAGTCAGACATGTCTATGTGACTAACACTTACGCTGTCACAAATGGCAGCTTATATTTTGGGGGGTCCTTCCCTGGTGGCTCAGATGGCAAAGAATCTGCCTTCTATGCGCGAGACCTGAGTTCGATTCCTGGGTTAGAAAGATCTCCCAGCGAAGGGAGTAGCGACTGACTCCAGTATTCTTGCCTGGACAATCCCATGGACAGAGGAGCTTGGCGGCTACAGTCCATGGGGTCGGAGTAACTAACACTGTCACGTTCAATGTCCCTCCAGTCTTGACTCTTCATACTCAGTTCTCTTCTGTCTTCTTTCTTTTCCTCTGACACTCAAAGCCCTTATGATAGTCTCCAGATCACCTCTTTACAGTAATAGCTCCTTCCTCCACAGAGAAAACCGATTAGAATTCCTTTTTATAATATTAAGATGCCTACAGTGGATACTGAACCATGGAAGTCCTTGGCGATCTCAAAGTGACATGCTTTCTAAGGCCTTACAGGTTCCCCATTTACCCTTTGACACATACCTGTTCTAAAGGCACAGTCATTTTCCCAATTTCAAAAAGCAAGAAGGGTTGCACTTTTTAGAAAGTAAAATGCTAAAAGGGAATGAAGGGCAGAAATATGTCTTTACAACCATCATTTTGGTGGTTGGATTTCTCAACTATTCGTATGTGGGACCTGATTATCCAATACTTGGGCCACCTGATGTGAAGAGCCGACTCATTGGAAAAGACTCTGATGCTGGGAAAGATTGAAGGCAAGAGGAGAAGGGGGCGACAGAGGATGAAATGATTCAGTAGCATCACAGACTCCATGGACATAAATTTGAGCAAACTTTGGGAGATACTGAAAGATAGAGGAGCCTGGCATGTTGTAGTCCATGGGGTCGCTAAGGAGCTGGACGCGGCTTAGCGACTAAACAACAAGCGAATTCTTTGTTGATGGCGAGGATGTTCTGCGCCATCACGGATGTTCAGTAGCTGCTCTGGTCTCACCCCATGGATGCCATTTTTACGACTCCCCACCAGCTGTGACCACACAGGGATCGAACTTAGGTCTCCTGCATTGTAGGCAGATTCTTTACCAGCTGAGCAAACAGGGAAGCCCCAGAATGTCTCTAGACATTGCCAAACGTGTCCTGGGGACTACCCCCACACCTCTCACCCTCTCTCTCCAGTTAAGAACCACTGATTTAAGATATTCAAAGGTGACAGGCATAGAGAAGAAAATAGGAAAAGTAAGGAGGAGGGACTACTCTACCAAGAAGTTCCCTATATATGATCTCAATAAAAGAAAGGATCTGAGCAAACAAACCCATGAGGAAGGAACCAGGAGACCAAATGTTAAAGAAAAGTATGCCAGTTACAAAGATAAGAAGGCATTTATCTCAACAGAAGATCCACTAAGGAACATTCTTGAATGGAGCAAAGAATGAGGTCTAACCTTCAGGGAATTCCTCTCCTGCACAGACATGGCATATGGACAAAGTTGGGTGCTTCCATGTGCCCAAAGTTCAGGCTTTGCTAAAGGGGATTTATGTGCAGAGGGACTTTTGGGGAATGGTTAGGGGTGATCTGGAGTACCAGACCCTACAATTATTCAACAGATGCCCAAAGTCTTGGAATGGAAGGGAAAGCCATATAATACAACATCACCTGCCCAACATTTCCCTGAAGATAATGCTCCCCTAAATTGACAGATGGGTTTCCCTGGTGGCTCAGATGATAAAGAATCCACCTGCTAATGCAGGAGATTCTGGTCTGATCCCTGGGTCAGGAAGATCCCCTGGAGAAGGAAATGGCAACCTACTCCATATTATTGCCTGGAAAATCCCATAGACAGAGGAGCCTGGTGGGTTGCAAAGAATTGGACAGGACGGAGCAACCAGACAACAATAATCAGCTGAAGGATATAGGGACATGGTGCTGGGCACGATGGGTCTGAGGTCCAGCAGGACAGTCCACGTGCATGCCCAATCCCTGACTTCACCAAACAGGCAAGACCTAGAACTTGAGGCAAAATCTACTGTGTGTTATCCACCAGCTGTTTCTGATGTTCCAACACTTCCCTCTTCCGAACAGGAAAAGAGATAGTTAAGATTTCCCGTTTAAAAAAGTTTCTCTGAGCAGATGACAGGAATACAGAGCATCTTTTCTGGTCTTTGTTTTTGTTGTTGTAGAGGTAACCCAGTGGGAAATGGACTGGACCTCATTTTCAGTCCTGTGAGTACGACTCTCTCGGTCATGGGCATTCCTCTCTCCACATATGTACCCTATTTAAAGCACAGGAACAGAAAGAAACCCCTTGACTAAGTAGCATTTTTCAATGCTTCTTCTTACACTTGCCTAGCCTCCCACAAAGAACATCCATGGGATGTCTAGCTCGACACTCTTTGGAGAGAAGTGGAACCAGCCCCTGCCACTTGCTCTTCTTTGCTCCAATATGCCCACACATTCCTTCCTGTTCTTAGCTGATCACAAGTTTTAAGGGGGAACCAAGTCTGGGTGGAGGTCCTAGTTACTTGCTCTCTGCCGTGGTTGTATAGGTGTGACCAGGGTACAAAATCAGGCGTAGGAGCACAGATATGCTGTGGAGGGTTAAACTGTCACTGTGGACTCTTGCTCATACCCACTGGAGTTTCTACAGCTCAGCAGTAAGTACAAGGCTGATGGAGCGCCAGCGTTCTATCTACTTATCTGTCCATCCATCTATTCATCCATCAGTCCACCCCTCAGTTCATCTATCAATCCATCCAACATGTGTTGAGTGCCTGCACACTGCCATGTATTGGGAATAAAAAGAAAAAAGAGAATGAGAAAAGCTTCTCTCGAAGAAGAATTTAGAGTCTCTAGGAGAATGCTCCCATGAACAGGAAACTTTGAATTATTGATAACATTTCAGTGGGTGCTACAGTAGCTTCATGGACTGAATAAACACCAGCCGGAACTAGAATGTGGTCTTCTGCATGCTCCTCCAATGGGTATCCTAGAAGGCTTGGTCATCAGAGCATCACTTTGGTAGCCCTGTTACTTCAGGGAGCAAACACAGATCATGTCCATTCATCTCTGTGGTGGGGATAAGGGGAGGCCTGCTCTAGCACCCAGCACCCCCTGTGGGTACATGTCCCAGCACTCATAACCTGCACAGTGATTTCCCACAATGATCCTGCTACCAGAAATTTGGGGTGTGATGGAAATTGTGCACAGCAGCATGGAGAAATATCCTTTTAGAAGGTATCTGAAAATAGCATGTAAAAAAGTGAAACTGAATGTACTTTGGGAGATTTGAAACTTTTGACCAAATCGTCAGTGATTTGTAGGTCCTTGGATCAGTTATTAGCTGGTCTTTTTGATTATTTATTTTCTAGATTTCAAGAGCCTCATCAAAGATCTGCTAACAATCCCTTTACAAAAAGGGAAGGAAAATGAATTAATCAAAATCAGGCATTGGAAGGAGTCAGACTGACAGTACCATGTGCTTCAAACTCTTAACACACTGTTAGGAGTGTCAACAGTTAGAGCTCTTTCATCATCAAACCATAGTCCACCATCGCATGATGTCCGTAATTAGATACTCAGATTACTCATTTTGAATTTATCCCGGACAATATGAGTATCCAGGTTATACCCTCTCTAGAAGACTATCTCACAGAAAGAGGCACAGTTCAATAGTTAAGTGCTCAAGATCCAAAACCAGACTACAGGTGAAATCAGCCTTGCCACTTCTCAGCTGTTGTGGCCTTGGACAAATCGCTTGACCACTCTGTGCCCTAGCCACTCGCGTGTCTAAAAGGAGGCTAATTGTCTCTGCTGTCTAGGTGACAACGATGACGTGAGTTTCTGTGTGTAAGGCACTTACAGGAGGGTCCAGCCCATGGAAAATGCTACATAATAGTGCTTGTTCAGTAAAACTTGAGGTTCCAACAGTGCTTTCTTAGCACTTCTTATCAGCTGACTTCTGTTTTCTGAATTTAATCATTATGTACATTAACCCAGGTGGCTCAGCTGTAAAGAATCTGCCTGCCAATAGAGGAGGCTCAGGAGCTTGGGTTTGATCACTGGGTCTGGAAGTTGCCCTGGAGGAGGAAATGACAAGCCACTCCAGTATTCTTGCCTGGAGAATCCCATGAAAGAGAGGAGCCTGGGGGGTTACAGTCCATAGGGTCAAAGAGTTGGATGCGGCTGAAAGCATACACGAGCACATTAACCAAAGCAAACTAGAGGCATTGTTCTAGGAGTACCTAATTTTCTCTCCCTTGCCCTAGTTTTTTCAGTAGAAACACTATTAAAGATTGAGTTAACAGGCCCGGCTTCCGCTGGAAAGTAACCCTAGCATATTAGTTCTTTTTGGTTTGTCCTCAGTAGACTGGAATCATGGATGGTTTAGTTTCTGCTTTTAATTATGGGGAATATGACAGATCACTCTGCTCTCAAGCTTCTTGCTCATAGACTGCTAGCTGTTAGAGACAGCTTGAATCAACAAGAAGGGATGGGGTGGGACCAGGGTTCAAACTTGGTGTAGGAGTACAACCATGCTGTGGAGGATCAAATCATTATTGTGGTACACTGTTCAGTCACTCAGTCATATTTGACTCTTTACAACCCCATGAAATGCAGCACGCCAGGCTTCCCTGTCCTTCACCATCTCCCAGAGCTTGGTCAAACTCATGTTCATTGAGTCGGTGATCCAACCATCTCATCCTCTTTTGTCCCCTTCTCGAGCTCCTCCTTTTAGTCTTTCCCAGCATCAGGGTCTTTTTCAGTGAGTCAGTTCTTTGCACCAGGTGGCCAAAGTATTGGAGCTTCAACTTCAGCATCAGTCCTTCCAATGAATATTCAGGGTTGATTTCCTCTGTGGTTGACTGGTTTGACCTCCTTGCAGTCCAAGGAACTCTCAAGAGTCTTCTCCAACACCACAGTTCAATAGCATCAGTTTTTCAATGCTCAGCTTTCTTTATAGTCCAACTTTCACATCCATACATGACTACTGGAAAAACCATAGCTTTGACTAGACAGACCTTTGTAGGCAAAGTAATGTCTTTGCTTTTTAATACTCTCTCTAGGTTTGTAACAGTTTTTCTTCTGAGGAAAAAATGTCTTTTAATTTCATGCCTGCAGTCACCATCCTCAGTGATATTGAAGCCCAAGAAAAGAAAGTCTGCTACTGTTCCCATTGTTTCCTCCTCTATTTGCCATGAAGTGATGTGACCAGATGCCATGATCTTAGTTTTCTGAATGTTGAGTTAAAACATTTTCAGTCTCCTCTACATTTTTTATTTCTTTGGCACATAAGTAGATAGGAAGTGACCGCAGTACACTGGTTCCTAAGGGCTCTCTGGACCAGTAGTTCTCAAACAGGGTAACTGTAGCCCTCAGGGACACTGGACCGTGTTTGCAGTTTTTGTGGTCACATTTTGGAGAGGTGGAGTTACTGGCATCTAGTACTCTTGCCTGGAAAATCCGATGGGTGGAGGAGCCTGGTGGGCTGCAGTCCATAGGATCGCGAAGAGTCGGACACGACTGAGCGACTTCCTTTCGCTTTTCACTTCTATGCATTGGAGAAGGAAATGGCAACCCACTCCAGTGTTCTTGCCTGGAGAATCCCAGGGACGGGGAGCCTGGTGGGCTGCCATCTATGGGGTTGCACAGAGTCGGACACGACTGAAGTGACTTAGCAGCAGCAGCAGCAGCATCTGTGGGTGTGGACCCAGATCACAGCTACACTTCTTGTGACACACAGGTCCCCTCAACAAAGAAAGAGCCCACCCCCATGTCAACACTGGTGAAGTTAACAGAGGACAAAGTGTCAGGCTGCATGATGCCGGATGCCATCCTTAGAAAACCAGAGCTGCAGTGAACAGTGGGGGGCATGTTTCTTTTGTACTATTTACTATAGTCAGGACATGGAAGCAATCTAAAGGCCCATCAACAGAGGGGTGGATAAGGAAGATGTGACACATATGTACCATGGAATATTATGCAGCCATATAAAGGGACAAAACTATGTCCTTTGCAGAGAGGTGGATGAACCTAGAGACTGTCATCCAGAGTGAAGTAAGTCAGAAAGAGAAAAACAAATATTGCATATTAATGCGTATATGTGGAATCTAGAAAAATTGTAGAGATGAACCTATTGGCAAAGCAGAAATAGAGACAGACATAGGGAACAACCGTATGGACACCGAGGGAGGAAGGGGGCGAGGTGGAATGAACTGGGAGATGGGATTGACATATATGCACTATTGATATATATAAAATAGATAACTAATGAGAAGCTAATGTGTAGCATAGGAAACTCAACTCAGTGCTCTACGGTGATAAAGACTGGATATATATATATATATATATATATATATATATATATGCATAGCTGATTCACCTTGCTGTACAGCAGAGAGTAACCCAACAGTGTAAAACAACTATGCTCCAA
>SJYX01015571.1:138228-155668 GCA_006410675.1 Oreotragus oreotragus
TATATATATATATATATATATATATGCATAGCTGATTCACCTTGCTGTACAGCAGAGAGTAACCCAACAGTGTAAAACAACTATGCTGCAATTAAAAAAAAAAAGAAAGAGCTCAAAAAAAAAAAAAAAATACGAGGACTGAGAGATCGCAGGCAGCTGCCTCTTAGTTTTCCAGGAAGGGGGTGACCAGGGTGCAAGGGCGCACGCTGCCGCAGGAGAGACCGCGCGTCAGCCCCAGGCCCCTCTGTCACTGCACTGCATGCCTCACCCCACACGCCAGTCCTTCGCGGCCAGCAGCCAGGAGGCATCAGATACCCACGCACGGTCACATGAGTGATGGGATCAGGGTTCACTTTAGGGATTTGGGGGGCCTTGCTGTGTAAAGAGGGAAAGGGGAACATCAAACTGAATGGTGTCTAATACACAAGGGCTAATCCGATAGAGAGAAAAAGTGTTTTACAAGTGGTAAGATCAACTCGAGGTGTCCCGTACCATTCCTAACACAGGTCTCACGCCTACAAGGTGAGCATCATCACTGTTACTCTGCAGATGAAGCAAACGGGGGCCCACAGAGGTGAGGCCGTCCGCCCAAGGCAACACAGCAGGAAACGGAGCTGGCTTTACACACAGAGGCTCTGCCCTATGTTGAAAGGTGGGAGTGAGTGAGTAAGGCAGGGTCCGTGCTCCCTGCCCAGCTCGGCCTCCTACTAGCTGTGTGGGGTGGCTTTCTTCACCCATCTCTGCTGCATCCTCCTTTTAAAATCTTTATCAACTGGGGATTGAGAGCTGTGCTTATCTCTACATCTGTGTCTCTATTTCTGTTTTGCAAATAAGATCTTCTATATTATTTTTCTGGATTCCAACACCAATTAATTAAAAAACCCACAACAGTCCCTTTCAAAAAAAAAAAAAAAACAACAGTTGTACTTACATACAAGTTTTTTGATTAAAAGAGATGAAGGAGGGATTGTGCCTGACACATTATGAACTATTGGCGACTGTTAGCTGTGCTTGTCATCATTTATAAGCAACAGTGTCAGTTATCTCACGTGAAGACCGGAAGCTTTCCCAACAGGACTGTGATGGAAGCAGGATGTAACTGAGCCTGGGGGCCATGCGGAGTCCCGGTTGGGGGCGTGGGGATGTAGCGAGGTGGGAGAGTGGGACAGGTTCCCTGAGGAGACGGAGGACTCCCTCTCTTCACTCTCCCATTGCGGACTTTTCCAGAACCCGTCCTCAGGCCCAGGCCACAGGGCTGGTCCAGGCTGACGTGAAGCTGTGGGGTCAAGGTCCCTCAGTTTTCACTCCTTCAGGTTGTGAGGTTCTTATAGAAAAGCTGATGTAGAGGGAAGAGGCTGTGTTGAAACAACTCCTTCTGTGTCAATGACCTGTTGGGTTCCAACCAGACGTGTGTGTGTGCTTGCATGCCCAGTCGCACAGTCGTGTCCAGTTCTTTGTGACCCCATGGACTATAGCCCACCAGGCTCCTCTGTCCATGGGGTTTTCCCAGCAAGACTACTGGAGTAGGTTGCCATTTCCTCCTCCAAGGGATGTTCCCCACCCAGGGATCGAACCCATGTCTCCTGGATTGGGCAGGCAGATTCTTTACCAGCTGAGCCACCTGGAAACTGATGTGGGAGGGGGGTAAAATCTGTCACATGAAACGGTGGAGGCGCGGGGATGGGGGACACCGGCCCTCGGAGGGAGACCACTGTGGGGAGAGGGGGTCAGCTTGGACCTGAGGCCAGGAATCTCCAGAAAGAACTCACCCTCAGTAAAGGTCAAGTGGAGCTCACGGAGGGAAGATGGAAGAAGGAGGAAGGGAATTGGAGCTGGGGGTCAGGCCAGGCCCTGGGGTGTAGGCAGCTGGCTCTAAGCATGGCAGGGCATTTTCTGAGTTACAGGAATTCCCCAGTGATAATCTTTCAGTTCACACCATGAAATTTTTATTTCCCTTCATACCCTGTATAAGGAAATCGAGTCTAACACAGAGTCACCTTTCCAAAGGAGCTTTATTAGTTTATGATTATTTTTTTATTGCGAAGAATAATTAGCCTGAGTGCCTTTTAATTTGTTCCCATTACGATGTTTGCATAACAACAGTTAGAAGCTGGCCAGGCTCCCTGCTTCTAGGCAAGCAGGCGACTCTCGCTGGCTGGCTGGGAGCTGGCTTGGGTGAGGGGGCGGGGGGAGCATGTAATTAATTATTGTGTCCTTTGCCACGTGGAGCCCAAGGAGAAAGGGAAGGAACTTCGTGCGACCTTGTGGTAACTCGCTGGAGAATAATCAGATGAGACGTGCCTTTTGTACGAATAAGGTCAGAGAGAGAGAAAAAAAAAAAAGAAAACCTCAAACCCACCTGGTTGAGAGAAGGATTTGTAATGATGTCAGAGGGCTGGAGATATGGGCTATTGAAATAGCAGATATTTGCAGAACTACAGAGAGATGATTCCCAAAGGCCCATCAGGGAGTGGGTCTCTGGCTTTGCAACTGACGGCTTGTCGAGGGGGAGGAGGTCTGTCATCAGGAGGGCGTGAGGCCAGTTTTGCTAATCGCCTGCTTCTGGGTGGAGTTTTTATCCCAATCATGGGAATAGCTGGATGTGAATGCTTACTGGGAGCATCACTGAAAACACCGGCCAGAGTGAGGGTTTTGACGGGCGGGCTCCCAGAGGCTCCCTGGCTTCCTGAAGGATGGACTGGGGTCTGAGGTCCCTAATTGTGGGTGGAAGAGCGTCGTTTGGTGGGTCTTCCATACGTGGGTCCCAGGACATGGACTAGGATGGGGCGAGAGAGGCACCTTAGACATGGCATTTAAAAAAAGGTGCTCTCTCTCCAAGTCTTCCCAGTTCAGGGAAAGATGAGTCTCAGAAAGAGTGCCTCCTAAAGGTTTTTTCGGGAAGTGCCTCATTGAATCAAACAAGTCTTACTCCAGAAGAATGGCCCGACTGGTAAACTGACAACTATCTGGTTGGGAAGAAAGGCTTAGTCATGGTTCCCCCGCTCCCACCCCCAGCCAGCCTATCACCAGCATCTTGGGAATGGGTGATTCTGATGTACGTTTGTTTGAGCACTGCTGGCTTAGAGCGGCATCCTTCATGGACAATCCTGGGGCCACCAGGACGTCTCTCTCTCTCAGGGGGCAGCTCTGATGGGGAGGGGCCCTGAGGATGTAGCTAGTGACCAGGGGAGGCATTCACACCAATGGTGGGCACCTAAAGCCACCAAATGTGTTCAGAGGCATGCCAGCCGTCCAGGAGAGTGGACTTTATCAGCGGACAGTGGCCCCAGCTTGAGGCTCCCTGAGGTTCAACGCCCCCTCCCCACCTCCTCACAGTATCACCTTCTGTCCAGGGCCTTCGGCAAGTCTTTAGCTCCATAAAGCTCAGCTCTCTGGCGTGTCAAACTGAGAGAACGGCAATAGCCACTCTTCTCCTCAGGCCCTGCAGAGGGAACCCCTTCATTTGAACCTGGCTCCCTCCTCTACCAGAAGCCTAACCTCAAGTTCCCTCATCTCTGCATGCCACGCCCCCGAATAAAAAGAGGATTAGCAACGAGGCGACCTACTCAGAGGTTTGTGTGAAGGATTTATCGAGGTGACACAAGGAAAAGCTGGACACAGTGCCAGGGCTGGCAGAGCACATGATCAATAAACATTACCCGCTGCTGTGATGAGCTTTGCAGAGGACCTCCCTGGTGACTCTAGTGATAAAGAAGCTGCCTGCCAACGGAGGAGACGTAAGAGACGCGGGTTTGATCCCTGGGTCGGGAAGATCCCCTGGAGGAGGGCATGGCCACCCACTCCAGTATTCTTGTGGGGGAAATCCCACAGACAGAGGAGCCGGGTGGGCTACAGTCTATAGGGTTGCAAAGAGTCAGACATGACTGAAGCGACTTAGCAAGCACGTAGTCAGCTTTAATATTTATAAGCTCAGCCCTCTGCCATGGAGCACTAAGACCACTTCTGCACGGCTGCGTGGAGAGAGAGGAAGAGACCCAATTCTCCATTCTGCAATGTGGTACACTTCCTGGCACAGCTGCCAGGCCATGTTCTGGGCTCAGCAGAGGCTCCTTCCCTGCCTCCATTATAGATACCTTCAGTGGCATTTCCCGCGGTTACTTTTCCTTATTGACTTCTTCTCTGTGTCCATTACTTTTTATATATTATCTCCAATCATTTTGACAACCATCTGGATCATTGCACCCATTTACAGTTGAGAAACCCAGGCTCTGCAAGGTTGGAGAAGCAGGTCAAGTTCACACAGGGGATAGGAACCAATCTCCTGGCCCCAGGCTCTGGGCTCCCTGCTTCCTGATCTACTGGCTGGTCAGGTCTGTCCACCTCATGGCTTCTGCACCAATGACAGTTCATAGGGAAGAGCCTGGGGCTCAAGAATACACAGGTCCTTCTGGAGTAGAGTTGATACTTCAATACCACTGGGAGGTTGGGGGAGGGATGGAGCGGGAGATAGGGGTTAACAGATATAAGGTATTATCTGTGTAAGGGATAAACAACGAAGTCCAAATGTAGAGAACAGGGAACTATATATATTGATTATCCTATGATGAAACATAATGGAAAAGAAGGCAAAAAATAATATATATATATATTTATAGGCATATAACTGAATCACTTTGCTGTACATCAGAAATTAGTATTGCAAACCAACTGTACANGGGATAAACAACGAAGTCCAAATGTAGAGAACAGGGAACTATATATATTGATTATCCTATGATGAAACATAATGGAAAAGAAGGCAAAAAATAATATATATATATATTTATAGGCATATAACTGAATCACTTTGCTGTACATCAGAAATTAGTATTGCAAACCAACTGTACATCAATAAAAAACCAAACCAAACCAAACACACCTATTGCAACTTTCAGCTGATGGACTCAAGGATGCTGATATAAGCTGAGTCTCAGTGATTATGAAATATATAGTCACCTGGGGACCTCCTGATTTAAACTGAGGTATTCATGCAGGAGCAAGGGAGGGGAAGGAAAACCATCATAATTTACCTTTTGAGTTTTCATCTTATTTTAATTTCTATTTTGGGGGTGTGTTGTACACTGAGCATACTATAATTATACAGTACAGTAGTATGAGTATAGTAGTATAGGTGTGTAGTTTCTAAATAAATAAACATGCATAGGTTTAGAGGGTGTGCTAAAATAAGCTTTACTTCTATTTGATGTGATCAAAAGTGTTTGGAAGTGACTGCCTTGCTGTTCAGTGGTTACTGGTCCACTCAGAAGCAGCTTTGCTGAATTGAGTGCTTCAGACAAAGAGGAGCCACTAGAATTCAGAAAGCATGGGACTTGAATACCTGCCTCTGTGTGTGTGTGTGTGTGCATGTGTGTGTGTGCACAAGAGAAAGACAGAGGAAGAGAGACAGAGAGAGAGGGAAATAGAGACAGAGAGACAAAGAGAGGCAGAGAGACAGACTGATGTTTCTCGTGAGCGAGGCCACCTTTGAGAGTAAGAGCTTTGCATGCAGAGTGCCATGAGGACATATATTCTTGATGGGACTCATAGTTGGGCTCAAATTTGGTCAGAAGAGAGCACCCCCCTCCCCCCCGCACTTCCCAGGGGGCCCTTTGAGAACCAGAGGCTGGCAGCCTCGGCAGAACACCACCCTACACCCTCTGTCCCTCTGTGTGAACACAGGCACTTGCCCTTCTGTTGGTCACCCAGATTTCACAAGAGATGCTCATCAGAACCAATCTGGTTGACCGTAAAGTTGCCTCAGGGCGGAGGGGGGGCAGTTGGGAACAGTTTGATGCTTGGCTCGGGTGGTGCTGGGTTTCTGGGTAAGAGATGAGACCCAGAACTCCTGGGCAGGAGAGAGCATCCAGACTGCACCTCCTGCATGTACCTGTGGCAGATCTTTGGGCCTGTGGGCTCCACAGAAATAGTCTATTTGATATTTCCACACAGAGCAAGGGGATTAGCCTGACAAGAGCTGTGGCATCTGACCGGGGTGATGGAAGGAAGGGTGATAAGGAGCAGAGTCTGCTGAGTATTTAGGCTCCCGAGTGGAATCAGCCCCTGAAGTCCAGTGTCTGCAAAACTCTAGGGTCAGGAGCAGAGCCAACCCAGTTTCCAGTTCTGACTCAGGCACTGAGCCAATGGTAGGACCTCCAACAAGGGAATGTCTCTGGTGCCCTAAGGCACAGAGGTATCTAACATGATCCCAGCCAAAAAATATAGTTTTTTAATATTTTTATAGTTATGTAGTTTTATATATAACAGTTATATAATTCCAGATGCCAGTCGAAACTTTATAAAACTATATATAGAAAACACACACACATACTTTAGAATGTATCACATGTGACAATATCTCATAGTTTATATGTCTCATAGTTCATTTGTTATTTAAACAGATTCATCCACCGCTAGGATACAATTACTTCTTTGTTGCGAACAGAATCTAGTGGGAAGCATGTTGGAGGTGTAATTTTTTTTTAATATGAAGTAATGATGCAGGATGATTGGCAGTTGAACAGAATTTCCATTGTTNCTGCAGCCTACCAGGCTCCTCCATCCATGGGATTTTCCAGGCAAGAGTACTGGAGTGGGGTGCCAAGTACTAGGAGTAGTCAAATTCAGAGACATCAAATAGAATACTAGTCAAGGGGAGCTGGGAGGAACGGGGATTGGGGAGTCATTGTTTAATGGGTACAGAGTTTCAGTTTGGGAAAATGAAAAATCCGGAGACGGACAGTGGGGATGGTTGCACAATATTATGAGTGTAATTGTGAATGCCACCGAATTATACACTTATGGTTAAAATGATAACTATGTAAACAAAATGAAAGGATGACCCACGGACTGGGAGAAAATATTTGCAAATGATGCAACTGACAAGGGCTTAATTTCCAGAATAGACAAAGAGCTCACACAACTCAGTGACAAAAAAGCAAACAACCCAATCAAAGAATGGATAGAACTAAATAGACATTTCTCCAAAGAAGACATACACATGGACAACGGGCCCATGAAAAATGTTCAACATTGCTATTAGAGAAATGCAAATAAAAACTACAATGAGGTACCACCTCACATGAGCCATCATCAAAAAGTCTACAAATAAATGCTGGAGCGGGTATGGAGAAAGGGAATACTCCTATGCTGTTGGTCAGAATGTAAATTGGTGAAGCCACTATGGAAAAGAGTACAGAGGTTCCTTAAAAAAGTGAAAATATTGTTACCATATGATCCTGCCACCCTATTTCTGGGCATAGATCCTGAAAAGACAAAAAACTCTAATTTGAAAAGATACCTACATCCCAGTGTTCAAAGCAGCATTTCACAGTAGCCAAGGCATGCAAGCAACCTAAGCATACTTCACGGATGAACAGATAAACATGTGGTGTGTATATATATATGCTGGCAACAACATGGATGGAAACAGAGATTATCATGCTAAGGGAAGTAAGTCAGACACAAAAAGACAAATATTATGTGATATCACTGTTATGTGGAATCTAAAAGGCAGTAGAAATGAGCTTATTTACGAAACAAAACGACTCACAGACATATACAACAAACTTATATTTACCAAAGGGGAAGTGGGTGAGAGGTGTAAATTGAGAGTATGAGATTTAGAGATGCACACTGCTACATATAAAACAGATAAACCACAAGGGATTACTGTAGAGCCTAGTGAAAGTCACTCAGTTGTGTCCGACTCTTTGCAACCCCATGGACTGCATAGTCCTTGGAATTCCCCAGGCCAGAATACTGGAGTGGGTAGCCTTTCCTTTCTCCAGAGCATCTATCCAAGCCAAGGATCGAACCTAGATCTCCCGCATTGCAGGCAGATTCTTTACCAACTGAGCCACAAGGGAAGCCCAAGAATACTGGCGTGGGTAGCCTGTCCCTTTTCCAGGGGATCTTCCCGACCCAGGAATGCAGGTGGATTCTTTACCAGCTGAGCTATCAGGAAGCCCATATAGCCTAGGGAACTACATTCACTATCTTGTAATAAGCTAGAATGGGAAAGAATGGAAAAAATAATATGTAGATGTATGCAGGTGTGTAATCGAGTCACCTTGCTGTACACCTGAAACTAACACAAAATAGTAAATCAGCTATACTTCAGTGAAAAGAACAAAATCATATATTTTGTCACAATAAAGAAAAATCAAGTGGCTTTTATGATTGGACCCAATGAGTTGTGTCCCAAACAACTTTATATTCATGGTGGGACATTCGTATGTGCGTGGTGGTCAGTCCCTGGCTACTGATCTGGCCTCAGCTTATTGCAAGGAAGCCTGGGCGGTGTGCTCACTTTTCCTAAGGAGGAAGGTTGTTGTTGTTTAGGCACTAAGTTGTGTCTGACTCTTTGCGACCCTATGGATTATAGCCTGCCAGGCTCCTCTGTCCTTGGGATTTTCCAGGCAAGAACACTGAAGTGGGTGGCCATTTCCTTCTCAAGGAGACCTTCCCAGCCCAGGGATTGAACCCTCGTCTTTTGTACTTCCTGCACTGGCAGGCAGGCTCTTTACCACTCAACCACCAGCAAAACTCAGGACTCTTGTACATTTGTTCACAAAACTCCAGGCTAAGGAGCAGTGAGGTTTCTTTATTTATCATTGTTTATTCCCCTTAGCAGTGATGGGTCAGCCAGTCTAGAACAGATACAGCCCAGTCGTACCTCATTTTACAGTGTTTCCATTTATTGCACTAAGCAGATATTTCAGTTTTTTTGAAAATCAAAGGTTTGAGACTATGTCAAGCAAGTCTAACAGTGCCAGCTTTCTAAAAGCATTTGCTCACTTTGTGTCTCTGAGTTGTATTTTGGTAATAATTATTACCAAGTTATCACCATCTTTCAAACCTTTTCATTATTATTATATTTGTGATATGAATCTGTGATTAGGATCTTGATGTTACTGTTGCAAAGAGTTATGGTGCTCTGAAGGCTAAGATAATGGCTAGCATTTTTTAGGAATAAAGTATTTTTATTGAGTGTATGTACATTTATTTTTCAGACATAATGCTTAATAGACTACAGTATAGTGTAAGCATAGCTTTTATATACGCACTGGGAAACTGAAAAAGTCATGTGACTCACTTTACTCAGTATTTAATTTCTCATGATGGTCAGGAACTGAATCCACAGAACCTCCAAGTTCTGCCTGTATAGACAGTGCCTCTAGGTAGTTGGGTCTGTCAGTGCAGTATATACTATGGCTTGAGTTTCTTCAGAAGTTTCCTTTAACTCCATGTGCAACACAGTTGAGATAGTACTGATTATCTGATACGCACTTACTGAATTTTTATTATTTCTCTGATAACTGGAAGAAATCAGAAGACTTCCCAGAAAAATGCTTCTTCAGAAAGTTTCTGACTTCGACTGCATCTTATATGGTATAGACTTTTTCCTTGCTTGTAGAAGAATCTAGAGCTCTATCTTGAGAAAAATGAAATTTAAGATTTTTTCTAGAATATGGTAGTTTGTACTAAATTTTGCTTCAAAAACTAGATAGATAAAAAAGAGAGATCCACACACTCAGCTGCATACAAGTACACACACACACACACACACACATCTGAATTCAGGACACTGATTTCACTTTACGATCTGCCCTTGCTTGGCCACCAATGTGGGTGCAAGCCCAAACATTATCTTTCGGTGTTCCTCATTCCTGTAGCTAGCAGACCACACAGAAGGCAGACCTGGAGGAGAGAGCCATTTTAATGATAAGCCAATGCTTAATCCTCTTGCTGCATCATCTTAATATGCAGACAGTATCTTGTTTGATGCCTGAACTGTTAATACATTTCCACTCGTGATTAATCCTAACAATACCTATTTTCCCCATGGATCTAGTCAAGGATTCACCATCAGCCTCCTATGTTTCCAGCTCTCAGGTCAATCAGGTGAACCCATGAAAACATGCTGATTAAACTGTTTTATCCTTTTTGGACTGACCTGACTCCAGTGAACGCTTTGCAGAGGTGCCAATGGAAGCTGACAATCAGGAAAGGAGGGACGCCCTGTGCTGACTATTATGCCCCCTGTGCTGTGCTGTCCCTGGACTGTCAGGACCTGGTTATTAAGGTGATGAGAAGGAGGCAATGACTTCTTTTCGATTCAGAACCTCTCACCTATTGAAATACACATCTTTTAACTCCAAGACTTCCATCATTATTCACATCCCTCACCCAATGAGTAAAAAAATTCTAGCTCATTCTCCCTTTTAGGATGGACTGAAGACATTTGGGACAATTGAGTATTAATAATTTCACTGTACTTTCTTAAAGCTCTAACCATACTGGAGTAACATATCGCTTACTTTCAAGTTCAAGTTTACCCCTATGCTTCTATCATGCAATCTGGTAGGGTTGATAGATATAGCAATACAATATAAACAAACAAAAAAAAGGATGCATTGTTATCTTTGAATTTTAGACAAGAAATGAATATTTTTTTGTCTCAAATACTTCATGGGACACATTTCTAGGAAAGGACTCTTCACTGTTTAACCCACATTCAGATTTAACTGAGTGACCTGCATTTTACCTGGCAGTTCTCACTGATGGTCAAGATGTGACATGGATGTATACGCATATCACCTAAGGAGCACCTTGGGAGTAAATGTAAGCATAAAGGAGAAGATAATAGAATACACCAATGGCCTTCAGTCTCAGCAGGCTGGCATGGATTTTGTTGTTGCTGTTTTCCCTTTTTCTTGCAGCCCGTTAAAGGTCCAGGAGGAGCACTTAAAACCAGGCTCCCCTTGCTAGCGATTTGTCCATTGGTAAAGAAACAATGGCCGCAGGGATCATTTACCTTATTTTTTTTCCACGCTGGACTCACCTGCCTTCTTGTCCAGGAGGACTGGCTGAGGCATTGTTCTTCTGGCTCCTTTTCCAAAGGAGAACCCAGGCGTGGTAATTGCTGGGTGGCAGCTCTGCTAAATGGAGGTGGACGACAGCTGGGAGTGAGGCACGTTCTAGAAGGAGAGGTTTGGGTTTCCATTGTAGTCAAGTCATAATCTTGCACCCCTCCATCTGCACTAACTTTTGTTTTGGTCTCAGGCAATTGGCTAGCGCTGAAAACATAAACACCCTTGTGCGCTTGCCCTTATCATTTTCCTTTTATGTTGGTTTAGAAAATACACCTGAGAGACCAAAGGCACACAATGAACCCAGCAATTACCAACCACCACGGGCAGGAGGCAAACGCTCAAGCAACAAGACACCAGACACTGGAGGATGGGCCGCTGCTGGCTTCTGACCTGCTCCGTGGTGTTGGGCGCCCCTCTCGGGGGCCAGGCTCCGGATCTGACTCTAAGGCTCCCTCCCACTTCTGTCCTGGGACAGCTGACTTCAGTGCTGCCCAAAGATGGGGAATTTAGTAACTTTCTCTCCTGATTTATTCTGGGTAAACACCAGGTACAGATCACGCACGGTGCTGGGAAAAAGATTTAATAAAGGGAGAGAATAATAGATCTCTTTTTCTCCCCAGGTATGGCTTTGACAGAAAAGTCCCAAAAGGGCATTAGGAAGTGGAGGGGGAGGAGAGGGATGGGGAGACGCACTTGAAAACATCACCTCCTTTTCACAGTGCAGGGACTGAAACTTCCACACATTCAACAAGCATTTATTCAGCATATTCTGTATGTCTGGCATTGCTATAGTGAGCAAGATAGACAAAACTGCCTGTTCCAGGGCAAGGCAGCCTAGAATAGAGGTTACAGATGTGTGCGTATACATGTACATACGGTTTCCCAGGTGGCTCAGTGGTAAAGAATCCACCTGCCAATGCAGGAGATGCAAGAGATGAGGGTTCTATCCTGGGGTCGAGAAGTTTCCCTGGTGAAGGAAATGGCAACCCACTCCAGTATTCTTGCCTGGGAAATCCCATGGACAGAAGAGTCTGGTGGGGTAGAGTCCATGGAGTTGCAGAGTCAGACATGACTGAGCACGCATGTGCACACACACACACATTTTTCCGATTCTTTTCCACTACAGGTTATTACAAGATACTGAGGATAGTTTTCTGGGCTATGCAATAAAAAATAAGTTCTTCCTTTAAGTAATTCTTTAAAAATTATCAGAATGATATCAATGATATGAGCCAGCTTTCAGAACACGTAGAAAGCACATTGACCATCCTGAACTAGAAATCAAGATTATCCTGTTGGGTGGTTAGACGGGATTCTTGTCCAGAGTACTCGCTGAGGTCCTCTGGGCCTCACAATCACATGTAAAATCCTTCTTTGCTCGGTCTGCCCTGAGCTTGGCAGCAATGGGGCTGCTTTTCAGCAGACAAGGAGCAGAACCACAGCCAACGTGTAGCTGGCAAACAATGCGGGACAGAACTCAACTGCTGTGGTCATAAACCTTGAGACGTGGGTAGTCTGTGGCCATGACCTAGCCCATCCTGTCTGATAGAGGGGCTACAACCAATATCCACCTAACTTGCGGTTGTCTCTCTTTCGCTGAGGTCAATTCTTCCTTTTGTGTTAGTTGGTTATAATACAGAGTGTAAGTCTGATGTACTAAAAAGTAATAGTTGTGTCCAGAACAACCTTTACTAAATGATTATGGATCCAACACTCATGCATTGATCTAAGTTCACCATTCTTTTGCTCATTCACTGGACCGACCTTTGAATAACACCCAGTCTACAGTACTTTCTGGGCTGAGTGCTGGGGAAAGCAGAGAGGCAGTTCAGAAATGCATACAAGTCAGTCTTCCAAAGCTTATCAAGACAGCAGAAAACACTTGTTTTAAGACACATTAAAATTTTAGACGTTCATTATGTGCTGTGTAAGGTAACACTTTGCTTAGCTTTTGCCATCTACCCTCCACTTCAAGCCCTGGCCCCTAGTTATAAAATTTCATAAGGTGCTATTAACTTCCCTGGTCTCTCAGAGGGTAAAGCGTCTGCATACAATGCAGGAGACCCGGATTCGATCCCTGGGTTGGGAAGATCCCCTGGAGAAGGAAATGGCAACCCTCTCTAGTACTCTTGCCTGGAAAATCCCATGGATGGAAGAGCCTGGTAGGCTACAGTCCACAAGGGTTGCAAAGAGTCGGACAAGACTGAGCGACTTCACTTCCACTTTCATTGACTTAGTGGTTACCCTAACTAGTAACCTTTGTAAGGGTTACAACTTAAATCACATCCCTCCATCCTTAGCTTTCCATGATAATCAGGTGCCTTTAGTTAAAATAATCTTTCCCCAGTGTCCCCTCTGTCTTCTCAATACTGTTCAGTTCAGTTCAGTTCAGTTCAGTCGCTCAGTCGTGTCCGACTCTTTGCGACCCCATGAATCGCAGCACGCCAGGCCTCCCTGTCCATCACCAACTCCCGGTGTTCACTCAGATTCACGTCCATCGAGTCCGTGATGCCATCCAGCCATCTCATCCTCTGTTGTCCCCTTCTCCTCCTGCCCTCAAACCCTCCCAGCATCAGAGTCTTTTCCAATGAGTCAACTCTTCTCATGAGGTGGCCAAAGTACTGGAGTTTCAGCTTTAGCATCATTCCTTCCAAAGAAATCCCAGGGTTGACCTCCTTCAGAATGGACTGGTTGGATCTCCTTGCAGTCGTTAGTTACCTTTTATTGACTATTCACTCCTCAGTAACTTTTCTCTTCTGGGAAGATATCTAAAGTAACCAAAATCTTTCCAGGTTTTGACACTCTATTAATTTTTTTTGGAAAAGAAGATAATTTTTTTTTCCTGCTGTTTTCCTTCCAAAAAACATCCAGGTAATAAACACTGCAGACATATTTCTGATTGCCATTAACATCTGGCTAGAACTTTCCAGATAACAGAGTCAGTCTTCTATTACTTTTCCCTCATCTTTGACTTGCACTTGGGTTGTTATACACACTGGGTTCCAGAAGTAGGGGAGTAAAATTCCTTAACTTTTAAAGTAAAATTTTCAGGAACCTGGGTATATTACATATTAATTGCCAAATGACTATGCTTTTAATAGGTCTAAACTCTTAAACTAGAGAAAGAAATGGCAACCTACTCCAGTATTCTCGCCTTGAGAATGCTATGGACAGAGAAGCCTGGCAGGCTATAGTCACATAAGGTCACAAAGAGTCAGATACAACTGAAGTGACTTAACAAAAACTCTAAAACAAATATATATAATATTTCATATAAGTATGGACAAATGAAATTTGCATCTCAATCAGAGTAAGGAGCTAGACTAAAAATATGATGATGATAACAAGAAGTAATTTTTCTTCCTCTGGTGGCCATTTTTTCACTAGGAATGTTTTCTTCTCTGAACGGAGAAGGAAAAGAATGATCACGTTTATTTCCATTGTCAAATTAATAACCTTTGATAATTTAAAAACTCTTCCTTTATAAAAAATTAAACATGAAATGATAGGAAAGCACTTGACGTGTCTTTGACACATATGATATGTGACAGGTGACATCTTGATTTCATCAACAGTGGACTCCATTGTGTTTAATAATTTGAGTGAGTGAGTGAGGGAAAGTTGCTCAGTCGTGTCCAACTCTTTGGAACACCATGGTCTGTTCATGGAATTCCCTAGGCAAGAATACCGCAGTAAGTTGCCATTACCTTCTCCAGGGCATCTTCCAGGACTGACCTGGGGATCAAACTAGGGTGTCCTGCATTGCAGGTGCATTCTTTACCATCTGAGCCACAAGGGAAGTCTATAATAGCAATGATCTCTGTTTGACCCCTGCTAAGTGCTTTACACTAATTTAATTCTCACAACCCCATATTTAACCCCATTTTATAGGTGGGAAAACTGAGGCATAAAGAGACTAAGCAATTTATAAGACCACACAGATAGAAAGTGGGAGAGCCAGAGCTGCAAACCTAGGTAGTCTGGCTCCAAATTCCATGCAAGCCTTCACTATAAAATAGTGCTCAGAGTATTCCCAGCCTTCATCCTTACTCTGTTTTTATTCTCAATCCAAGAATCAGCTAAGATTAGGAAAGAGAAGATTTGTTTCAACAGGAATTCAAACTTCACATGCTTTGTGGATCAGCGCTAGGATCATTTGCTTGAGGTTAATAGAAATATTTTCACTCAAGTTCAGAGGGTTAGTAGGAGGTAGTTCCCACATTTTATTGTCTTTCTTGTCTTCACAATATGCATTATTTACAAGATGTTCAATTATACTACAAAGGGGTCATGTGTTCTCTTTGGAGATTTAAATAACATTTTTTCAGGGATAATATGAGTTTACCATGCCCAGGCCTGCATGTGTCCTTGTCTTTATAAAACATAGGATGGATTCAGGTCATTTTAGATCTTGTTCAACAAGGAAAGAGGATGATTTAGCAGTTAACTAGATTGTCTGTGAGGTAATTAAAAATGAAATCTTTCCTTCCTCCAAATTATGTGGGCACTTTTTAACCATTCATGTGATGAATATCGTGTACCACCCTGGCTACCCAGGCCCACACCTTATCTTCCCTGACAGACTGTAATATGAGACTTGCAAAGGGCCTGTCTCAATCATTGTTATAGTACCTTTAGGTCTTAGAAAGTCATAGGGTCCCATTGCTTTTTTGTTGACCAGTATGGGAAATGGCAACCTACTCCAGTACTCTTGCCTGGCAAATCCCATGGACAGAAGAGCCTGGCAGACTACAGCCCATGGGGTTGCGAAGAGTCGGACACAACTGAGTGACTTCAATTTTCACTTTCATGCACTGGAGAAGGAAATGGCAACCCACTTCAGTGTTCTTGCCTAGAGAATCCCAGGGACAGAGCAGCCTGGTGGGCTGCTGTCTCTGGGGTTGCACAGGGTCGGACACACCTGAAGTGACTTAGCAGCAGCAGCAGCAGCATGTCCACAATTAGGCTGAATTAAAAATATCCTCCCATCCTGAGTGCCTTAAGCAATGAACGTTTACCATTGTTCTTGGGTCTGAGTCAGTGGTGCTCACTCATGCATCTTCTATCAGCTGCAGGTTGAGTGGGGAGCTTTACTCATCTTGGCCGGACTCTCTTTCTGCTTGGGAGTTGGCTAGCCTAGGAGAGCCTCAGCTAGGATAGCCAGGCTCTCTTCCACGTGGTCCCCTGTCCTCCAAGACACCCACCTAGGGAGGTTCTCATGGAGATGACAGTGACAGAGAGCCAGAAGAAACACAGCTAGCTGAGAACTGGCAAGTTATCATTTCTACTGCATTGTATCAGCTGAAGCAAGTGAACAGGCTGGGCACCGTTGAAGGGGTAGGGAAGTAAGCTGCATATCTCAATGGGAAGAGCAGCAGAATCCCATTATAAAGGACATGTCCACCAGGAGGGGTGAAGAGCTGTGGCCATCCTTGAAATCAATTTGCCACCACTGGAATAAATAAAAATGAATGGTGTCATGAAATGGGGAAAAAAAGAAAGGGTGGAGCAGCTGGTTAAGATCCTTGCCCTTTCCATAGATGCTGGATCATGAACATGTCATATCTTGCCGTGTCATGTCATGTCATTCCCCCATCTCCTCAAGGTTGTTGGGGGAATCTAACGGAATAAAGCATCCTGAATTGCTTTGTAAATTATAAACCTCAATGCATGTGTGAATCATCAGTGCTGTTATTTTATTTAAGGTTGAGCAGCCTCTCGACAACCCGAAAGAACCTTGTTATTGACAGATGCTGAGTAGCACCCGCAAAGAATATGTAAATCTCCTTCAGCCGCCTTTTTTTCAATTTCCTCCTGAGAATCAGGAATGGTGCTGCCTCGTGTAGGGGGCGTCATGAGACCCCTTCTGAAAGCTGTCATGCTCACCTCTCATATGTTCCTGCCCTGGGTGCCTCCCACACCAAAGGACAGAGGCACGCAGAACATCTGACTTCTCTATTTGATTCTGCTTGAAGGATTAACAAGCTCTGTAAAAAAAGAAAGTCACAGCTTCTCCTCTTCCAGATTTTGTGATGCCACATCCCTCTTTACTGCTGTCTAGGATGATTTTTACGGCCCTTGTTGAAGTGAGAAATAGTCTCTGGTGATATTGAAAACAGTTCTCCCTTGGTATCCATAGAGGATTGGTTCCAGGAGCCCCCGTATGTGTGTACTCAGTCACTAAGTCATGTCAAACTCTGCGCGACTCCATGGACTGTAGCCTGCCAGGCTCCTCTGTCCATGGGATTTCCCAGCAAGAATCCTGGAGTGGATTGCTATTTCCTTCTCCAGGGGATCTTCCTGACCCAGGGTCAGAACCTCCCACAGATACCAAAACCCATGGGTGCTCAAGTCTCTTTTTTAATTGTCCAATTGAATATAAATGAATATAGTCAGCCATCCATATGTGGGATGCAAAATCTGAGGATACAGATACAGAGGGCGAGTCAATTGTATTTACCAATTGGATTTGAATGGGTGGATTTCCCCTTCTTGTGACAGCCCTTGTGATTAAAATCGAGATGCATTTTGCGTGAAAGACTCCTAGGGAGTCTCTTACATACCCA
>SJYX01015571.1:194259-236008 GCA_006410675.1 Oreotragus oreotragus
TACTGGAGTTTCAGCTTTAGCATCATTCCTTCCAAAGAAATCTCAGGGTTGATCTCTTTCAGAATGGACTGGTTGGATCTCCTTGCAGTCCAGGGGACTCTCTCCAACACCACAGTTCAAAAGCAGCAATTCTGCAGCGCTCAGCCTTCTTCACAGTCCAACTTCCACATCCATACATGACTATTGGAAAAACCATAGCCTTGACTAGGCGGACCTTAGTCGGCAAAGTAGTGTCTCTGCTTTTGAATATACTGTCTAGGTTGATCATAACTTTTCTTCCAAGGAGTAAGCGTCTTCTAATTTCATGACTACAGTCACCATCTGCAGTGATTTTGGAGCCCAAAAAGATAAAGTCTGACACTGTTTCCACTGTTTCCCCATCTATTTCCCATGAAGTGATGGGACCGGATGTCATGATCTTCGTTTTCTGAATGTTGAGCTTTAAGCCAACTTTTTCGCTTTCCTCTTTCACTTTCATCAAGAGGCTTTTTGGCGCCTCTTCTCTTCCTATAGTTTTGCCTTTTTTATAGTTTCATGTAAATGAAATAATTCAGCAAACGTATTCTCCCACTTTGTTTAGTGCTTGTGAGATATATCCATGTTCTTGCAGGTATCAGTAATTTGGAGGTATTTTTTACTGTTGAATAGTATTTGCTTGAATGTATTTACTTTGTCTGTTCACTAGCTGATGAACATTTGTATTGTTTCCAGTTCTTGGCTGTTACGAATAATGCTGCTATGAACATTTATGAACAAGTCTTTGTGTTGGCAAATACTTTCATCTCCCTTAGTAACTAGTAATGATGCTCGGTCATTCGTTAAGGTTATGGTTTGCTTTAGGGGAGAATGGATACATGTATATATATGGCTGAGTCCACCTGAAACTATCACATTGTCAATTTGCTATACTCCAATAAAAATAAGAAAATGCCAAACCGTTTGAAAATTGGAGGGTCTAATTTACATTCCTACCATAAAACATGAGGATTCCAGTTTCGTTTTGGTTACATTTATATTTGTCTTTCTTTTTTTTATTATAAGCATCCTAGTGGATGTTATTTTATTGTGGCTTTGTTTTGCATTTCTCTAATGATGTCGAGCATCTTTTTATGTACTTGGTAATCATGTGTATATCAGCTTTGGTGAAATGTCTATTTAAATCTCTTACCCATTTTTAAACTGAGCTTTTAGTATTCAAGTTATAACTTTCATGAGCTTGTTATATATTTTGGACGCAAATCTTTTATTACATATGTGATTTGCAAATATATTCAGGCAATTTGTGTGGCATGTCTTTCTGTTTTCATGGTAGTATCTTAACTGTGAAAGACTTTTGCATTTCTTTTTAAAATGTATTTACTTTTAATTGGAAGAGAATTGCTTTGCAATATTGTGTTGGTTTCTGCCATATATCGACATGAATTAGACACAGGGATACATATGCCCCCTTCCTCTCGTGACCCCCCTCACACCCCACCCCACCCTACCCGTCTAGGTCATCACAGAGCACTGGGTCATACAGCAAACTCCCACCGGCTATTTTACATATGGTAATATATATGGTTCAATGTGTCCCTTCCTCTCCTTCCCCCACTGTTTCCACAAGTCTGTTCTATATGTCTGCATCTCCAAGCTGTTCTGCAAACAGAATCATCAGTGCCATCTTTCTAGATTCCATGTATATGTGTTAATATATATTTGTTTTTCTCTTTCTGGTTTACTTCGCTCTGTACAATAGGCTCTAGATTCATCCACTTCATTAGAACTGACTCCAATGTGTTCCTTTTCGTGGCTGAATAATATTCCATCATATATATGTACCATAGTTCTTTATCCATTCATCAGTCAACGGACATCTAGGTTGCTTCCACGTCCTAAGTACTCTAAATAGTGCTGCAATGAACATTGGGGTACATGTGTCTTTTTCAATTATGGTTTCCTAGGGGTACAGAAACATGAATGTTTTAAATCCATTTTGGAGGTGAGGATTCTGGCTAAGAAATGAGGAATATTTCTCCCTCTCTCTAAATCCTGTGGCGATTCTAGCATCTCCTCTGTGATTCTGGCCCCCAGCTCTGGCAACTCCATGGCTTCCCTTTCTTCCTACAACCCTTCTTTTGCTCATCTCTGGGTAGCCCTGTCATCACTTGGGATGTTCACCCCTTTCAAAGTCTTTGCAGCTAAGCCCCTTATTAAAACTGCCTGATGGTGGGCTCTGTTTTTCTCACTGCATCCTGGCTGAAACAGCATTGGTGTTAGACATGCAGTCTTAAAACATTTGCAGAGCCTCGCTATTGCTATCTCACACTGCCTGAAATCTTTTATTGACTCCACAATAAAAGAATAAATAAAAGGCTCTTCATCCGACTCAGATAAAGTTTCAGCTTTAGCATCATTCCTTCCAAAGAACACCCAGGACTGATCCCCTTTAGAATGGACTGATTGGATCTCCTTGCAGTCCAAGGTACTCTCAAGAGTCTTCGGCATTCAGCTTTCTTCACAGTCCAACTCTTGTATCCATACATGACCACTGGAAAAACCATAGCCTTGACTAGACAGACCTTTGTTGGCAAAGTAATGTCTCTGCTTTTGAATATGCTGTCTAGATTAGCCATAACTTTTCTTCCAAGGAGTAAGCGTCTTTTAATTTCATGGCTGTAGTCACCATCTGCAGTGATTTTGAAGCCCACCAAAATAAAGTCTGACACTGTTTCCCCTCTATTTCCCATGAAGTGATGGGACCAGATGCCATGATCTTCATTTTCTGAACGTTGAGCTTTAAGCCAACTTTTTCACTCTCCTCTTTCACTTTCATCAAGAGGCTTTTTAGTTCCTTTTCATTTTCTTCCATAAGGGTGGGGTCATCTGCATATTTTCTCTTTTGAGAGGGACATGGCTATCTACCTCTACAGAGTGCTTGTTTTCTGCCCGGCTCTTCCATACTGTGAGACTTACTAAGGCATGATTTCCCTCTGTAAAAGTGGAGGGGGTAGAATAAAAGGTTCTGAAGTTTGTGAGCTTAGTAGTGTCAGTTTAGAATAGTGTTACGATTTAGTACACTGCAAAATCACTGATGAACACTGATGATTCCTCACCAATATACAAGCAAATCAATTTCAACAATACATGAAAAAGAATCATACATCATGATCCAGTTGGTCTACCCTGGGGGGGAGGGTGGCAAGGATTTTTCGATATTTGCAAAGTAATCAATGTGACACACCCTATTAAAAAATTGAAAAGTGAAAACCATACAATCTTCTCAATAGATGCAGAAAAAGCTTTTGACAAATTTCAACATCCATTTACGATAAAAACTCTCCAGAAAGTAGGCATAGAAGGGACCTACCTCAACAGAATAAAAGCCACATATAACAAATACACATCTAATGTCCTCGTCAATGGTAAAAAGGTGAAAGCATTTCCTCTAATATTGGGAATAGGACAGGGATGCCCATTTTCACCATTACTATTCAACGTAGTTTTGGAAGTCCTGGCCACCACAATCAGAGAAGAAAAGGAAATAAAAGAATTTAAGATGGAACATAAGTGAAACTGTTACTGTTCACAGACGACATGACGCTGTACACAGAAAATCCTAAAGATGCTACCAGAAAACTACTAGAGCTCATCAATGATCCCATAAAACTTCTGGATACAGAATTAATATACAGAAATCTGTTGCATTTCTATACACTAGCTACAAAGTATCAGAAAGAGAAATTGAGGAACCAACCCTATTTATCATAACATCAAAAAGAATAAAATACCCAAGAGTAAACCTACCTAAGCAGGCAAAAGATCTGTACTCTGAAAACTATGACACCAATGAAAGAAACTGGAGATGACACAAACAGATGGAGAGATGTACTGTGTTCTTGGATTGAAAGAACTGATATTGATTAAATGACCATATTACCCGAGATAATCTATAGATTCAATGCTATGCCTATAAAATAACTAATGGCATTTTTCACAAAACTAGGACAAAAAATGTAAAAAGATTGTATGGAAACACAAAATATACCAAAAGTCAAAACAATCTTAAAAAGAATGGAGCTGGAGGAATCAGGCACTGTGACTTCAGACTATACTTCAAAACCACAGAAATCAAAACAGTATGGTACTGTCATAAAAACAGAATATAGATCAACAGAACAGGATACAAAGCCCGGAAGTTCACACACACTTATGGTCAATTAATCAACAAAAAAGGAGGCAAGAATACACACTGGACAAAAAACATTCCCTTCAATAAGTGGTCCTGGAAACACTGGACATTCATGTAAAAGAATGAAATTAGAACAATCTTTAACATCATATATGAAAATAAACTCAAAATGAATTAAGCATCTAAATGTAAAACTAGATACTAAAAAACTCCTGAGAAAAGCACAGGAAGAACACTCTTTGATATAAATCACAGCAATTTTTAAAATCTATCTTCTAGAGAAATGGAAATAAAAACAATAATAAACAAATGGGACCTAAGTAAACTTAAAAGCTTTCACAAAGCAAAGGAAACCATGAACGAAGTGAAAAGACAACTTAACACACAGGAGAAAATGTTTGTAGATAATACAATGAAAAGTGGGTTAATTTCCAAAATATATAAACAGCTCATAAAACTTATTATTAAAAAAAAAAACAACTCAATCAAAAAAATGGGCAGAAGATCTAAAAAAGTATTTATCCTAAAAAGACATATAGTTGATCAAGGTACATGAAAAGATACTCAATATTAATAATTATTGGAGAAATGCAAATCAAACTACATTGAGGCATCACTTGACACCAGTCAGAATGATCATCATTGAAAAATCTAAAAATAATAAATGCTGGAGAGGGTGTGGAGAAATGGGAACCCTCCTATACTGGGGTGGGAATGTAAATTGGTACAGCCACTATGGAGAACAGTATAGAGGTTCCTTAAGAAACTAAAAATAGGATTACCCATACAATTCTGTAATCCATTCCTGGGCATATATGTGGAGAAAACTCTAATTTGAAAACATACATGCACCCCAATGTTCAAAGTAGCACTATTTACAATAGCAAGACATAAAGAAGCCTAAATGTCCATCAACAGATGAATGGATAAAGGTCTCTCTCTCTCACACACACACACAATGGAATGTTACTCAACCATAGAAAAGAATGAAATAATGTCATCTCTAGCAATATGGATCGGAAAAGGCGATGGCGCCCCACTCCAGTACTCTTGCCTGGAAAATCCCACTGATGGAGGAGCATGGTGGGCTGCAGTCCATGCGGTTGCTAAGAGGCGGACACGACTGAGAGACTTCACTTTCACTTTTCACTTTCATGTATTGGAGAAGGAAATGCCAACACACTCCAGTGTTTTTGCCTGAAGAATCCCAGGACAGGGGAGCCTGGTGGGCTGCTGTCTATGGGGTCGCACAGTCAGACATGACTGAAGTGACTTAGCAGCAGCAGCAGCAATATGGATGGACCTAGAAATCAACTTTTCACTTTCATGTATTGGAGAAGGAAATGGCAACCCACTCCAGTGTTTTTGCCTGAAGAATCCCAGGACAGGGGAGCCTGGTGGGCTGCTGTCTATGGGGTTGCACAGTCAGACATGACTGAAGTGACTTAGCAGCAGCAGCAGCAATATGGATGGACCTAGAAATTATCACATTAAGTAACTCAGACAAAGACAAATATCATATGATATGTATATGTCGAATCTAAAACCCTATATAAATAAACTCATTTACAAAACAAAAATGAAACTCACAGACACAAAAAACTAATTTATGGCTAACAAAGGGGAAAGTAGGGATAAATCAGGAGTTTGACATTAACATGTATACACTGTTATATATATATAAGCACTTATATAACATAGATAAGCAGCAAGAATCTACTGTATAGCACAGGAAACTATACTCAATATCTTATAATAGCCATGATGAAAAAGAATCTGAAAAAGAATATTAGTTCAGTTCAGTTCAGTTCAGTCCCTCAGTAGTGCCCGACTCTTTGCGATCCCATGAATCGCAGCACGCCAGGCCTCCCTGTCTATCACCAGCTCCCGGAGTTCACTGAGACTCACACCCATCGAGTCAGTGATGCCATCCAGCCATCTCATCCTCTGTCGTCCCCTTCTCCTCCTGCCACCAATCCCTCCCAGCATCAGTCTTTTCCAATGAGTCAACTCTTTGCTTGAGATGACCAAAGTACTGGAATTTAAGCTTTAGCATCAGTCCTTCCAATGAACACCCAGGACTGATCTCCTTTAGAATTGACTGGTTGGATCTCCTTGCAGTCCAAGGAACTCTCGAGTCTTCTCCAACACCACAGTTCAAAAGCATCAATTCTTTGGCACTCATCTTTCTTCACAGTCCAACTCTTGCATCCATACATGACCACTGGGAAAACCATAGCCTTGACTAGATGGACCTTTGTTGGCAAAGTAATGTCTCTGCTTTTGAATATGCTATCTAGGTTTGGTCNAGGTTAAGGACACAATAGATGTGTATAAGAGACAGGGCATATTGAGTGCAGCACTTTCACAGCATCATCTTTCAGGATTTGAAACAGCTCAACTGGAATTCCATCACCTCCACTAGCTTTGTTCTTAGTGATGCTTTCTAAGGCCCACTTGACTTCACATTCCAAGATGTCTGGCTCTAGATTAGTGATCACATCCTCATGATTATCTGGGTAGTGAAGATCTTTTCTGTACAGGTCTTCTGTGTATTCTTGCCACCTTCTTAATATCTTCTGCTTCTGTTAGGTCCATACCATTTCTGTCCTTTATCGAGCCCATCTTTGCATGAAACGTTCCCTTGATATCTCTAATTTTCTTGAAGAGATCTCTAGTCTTTCCCATTCTGTTGTTTTCCTCTATTTCTTTTTATATATATATATATATATATATATAAACAGTCACTCTGCTGTATACCTTAACTAAGACAACATTGTAAATTAACTATTCTTCAATTTTTAATGGTTATAAAACTAAATACTAAAATATAAAAAAAATTGGTGCACTGTAAATGGAAATTAGAAGATGGACATTTAGGGAGCAAGATAATGAGTCTAAGGTATTTGGTAGAGTCTTGATCAAGAGGCTTAATGTGTTGGAGTTTTCTGTTGTTGTTTAGTCACTAGGTCATGTCCTACTCTTTGCCATTTCCTTCTCCAGGGACAACCCAGCGATTGAACCTGGGTCTCCTGCACTGTCAGGCACATTCTTTACAATTGAGCCATCAGCCAAGCCCTAAACTTTGACAACAAATGTCCGTCTACTCAAGGCTATGGTTTTTCCAGTGGTCACGTATGGATGTGAGAGCTGGACTATAAAGAAAGCTGAACGCCAAAGAATTGACGCTTTTGAACTGTGGTGTTGGAGAAGACTCTTGAGAGTCCCTTGGACTGCATGGAGATCCAACCAGTCCATCCTAAAGGAGATCAATCCTGGGTGTTTATTGGAAGGACTGATGTTGAAGCTGAAACTCCAATACTTTGGCCACCTGATGTGAAGAACTGACTCATTTGAAAAGACCCTGATGCTGGGAAAGATTGAGGACAAGAGGAGAAGGGGATGACAGAGGATGAGATGGTTGGATGGCATCACCGACTCGATGGATGTGGGTTTGGGTGAACTCTAGGAGTTGGTGATATACAGGGAGGCCTGGCGTGCTGCAGTTCATGGGATTGCAAAGAGTCGGACATGACTGAGTGACTGAACGTAACTGAACTGAAAGTGTTGGAGACTATATTAACTCAGTTCATAAGTGAATTTTCAGAGACCTATATTTCTGTGTTGTAACTGTATATTTATGGTTAAGAGTTTAACAGATAAGTCTTCTTTAATATCTAGGTCTCATGGAAGATCACATGTTCCCAAGGCTACCAGTCTTTGTAATATGTATCTAGTATATACTTGAGCTACAGTCACGAGTCTCAGAAAACACTTGGAGTCTCTGTAAAATCTGAGATCATCTGAGTCGAACATGATGCTTCAGAAGAGACACAAACCTTTATTTAGAGCTGATTTAATTTGACCTTGAACTTTAGAAAGTAATGTGATATTATGATTTATATTAAGAAGTACATATTTCATCTCTATCCCAGGTTCTGACACAGAACTTTTAAAATCCTTTGAATTTCCTAAATGATCAGTGATAAAAATTGTCTTTTGTTATGTTAATGAATGACTTAAACATACCCATGTAATAAAACCTCCATAAGAACTCAAAGGTAAAATAAAGTAGAATGGAAGCTCTAAAAAAAAAAAAAAAAACCAATGCAAAAAAAATAATAATAATAAATGGAATTTAGTAATAAAAAAAAGAACTCAAAAGTGACATGTATTTAAGTTTTCTGTATGTCTTTTCATGGTAGCTCATTACTTTTTTAGCACTGAATAATATCTTATTGTCTGAATGTTCCACAGTTTACTCATTCATCTACTAAAGAATATTTTGATTTCTTGCAAATTTTGGCAATTATGAATAAAGCTGCTATACATTTCCATATGAAGGTTTTTGTGTTTTACATTCATATATATATATATATATCCTTGATGGCTCAGTTGGTAAAGAATTTGCCTGCAATGCAAGAAATGTGAGTTTGATCCCTGGGTCAGAAGGTCTCATGGAGAAGGAAATTTCAACCCACTCCAGGATTCTTTCCTGGGAAATCCTATGGATAGAGAAGGCTGGCAGGCTATAGTCCAAAAGGTTGCAAATAATTGGAAACAACTTAGCAACTAAACACACATTCACATACACACATATATATGCTAACTGGAAATGTAAAGAATCTAGAGTATACAAACAATTTTTTAAGAGAATGACACTGATGACACCAGTTGATATCACAATTTACTTGAAAGGTATATAGTATTGTATTAATTTAAGGGGAGACAGTCAATAAATGAAACAGAATAAAGAAGCCAGTAACAAATCCACGTATGTAAAATTGGTTTTCAACAAAAGCACCAAGGTAATTCAATGGAGAAAAAATATGTTTTCAAAAATATAGCTCTAGAGAATTGGAAATCCACATAGTGGGGAAAAGAAACAACCTTTACCCCTTTACGTTATACCAAACACACACACACACACACACACACACACACACACACACAACCTTGATTTCAACAAAAGCACCAAGGTAATTCAATGGAGAAAAAATATGTTTTCAAAAATATAGCTCTAGAGAATTGGAAATCCACATAGTGGGGAAAAGAAACAACCTTTACCCCTTTACGTTATACCAAACACACACACACACACACACACACACACACAAACTTGCAATGCATCACAGACCTACATTTAAGTGCACTAAAAGGAAAAAAAAAACAAGGTAAATTAGACCATAAAAATGTATATATCTTGCTCTTCAGAAGACATCATTAAGAAAACAAAAAGTCCACAGAAAAGCAAAGTATTTGCAAAGCATATTTCTGATAAAAGACTTCTGTCCAGAATACACAATAAACTCTACAACTCAACCATCATCACTGGACCACAATCTAATTTAAAAAATGGACAAAAATATCTGAACAGACACTTCACCTAATAAGATATACAAAGGATAAATATGTAGTGAAGAGAACCTCAAGACTATTATTTATAATGGAATCGACAGCTCAAACCACAGTGTGATACCGTCACATAACTATTATAATGCTAAAAAAGAAATGACTTACAGCCCTAAGATATTCATGAGGATGTAAGGAAACTAGAAATCTTTTTACACTGCTGGTAAGAATGCAAAAAGTTACAGCTAATTTGGAAAAAGACGTCTTTCAGTTTCTTAAAAAGTTATAAGATGATCTAAGAATTTCACTCCTTGATGGGTTAGAAAAACACACCTGTGCAAAGATTTGTACTTAAATATTCAGAGCAATATTACTTGAAATAGTTACTTGAAATAGTTCAAAACTGGAAACAATCCAAATGTGCTCCAACTTGTAAATGGACAAATGAAATTTGATATGTCCCTATGATGGAATTCTTAAGAATAAAAAGGAATGAACTAATGATACACGCAACAATACCAATAAACCTCAAAACATTATGCTAAGTAAGAGAGATTTTTTAAAAAGGGCAATTACAGGGTTTAGAACAGTGAGTGGTAAAGAAATGTTATCTAGTGATAATGGCAGCTACCACTGAATATCCATCCAGGCTTTTAAAGTAGACAGTAGTATATCAATGCCACTCTCTGACAGAGTGACAATATATGTGGTTTGCTTATCACCACTAGGCCCCCATGTATGATTAATTTTCCATAAGGGGGATCAAATGTAATTGGTTTGTAGGAGGTTTCTGCTTGTTGATATCATATTTTCCTATAGTGTGATTACTCAATGTGACTTCACTAGCATTTGATGACATTGATCCCTAGAGAATACTAATTTCTCCCTCCCTTTTTCCCTTAACCACCACTGCATCTCTGCTATGGTTATTGGAAAATATAAATACTACAATATAAGAATGTAATTATGGTCAGGAATTTTCTCCAGGGACTGGAGATCATTTTGTTTCCTAAACTGGTTGGCTGGTGAGGGAGTGGGTAGGTTAATATCTGATAATCTTGCATGTCTTTGTAATTCTCTGGATGCTCTTGGAAATGGAACAGAGAAAAGACTTCACAATGATCTCAGGTTGTAAGCTGCTGCATGGAATTGTGCACAGTTGTGCTGTTGATTTGAGAGATTCCTGTGTACTTTCAAGCTTCAGTAGCTGTGCTGCGTGGCAGGCAGCCTGGTTGGAGTTTCTCTATGATAGGCTCAGAATCCTGGACAGACAGCTGGAGACAAGCACATAGGTGGCCATGGTGACCGTTGCCAGTAGGAGTGACCCAGGAGAAACTGTCTCAGATGGTGACTCAGAGCACACATGTGGAGTGTGACAGACTTAAATAAAAAGCTTCTCTAGAAATCTCTTTAGTATTTTTGTGATTTGGGTAAACTGTTTAATCTCTGAGCTTCCATTTTCACTGTGATAACTGAGACAATGTATGTAAGACATTAGCATATAATAGGGGGCTTCTTTGGTGACTCAGTGGTAAAGAATCGGACTGCCAAGCAGGATATGTGGGTTTAGTCCCAGGGTAGAGAAGATCCCCTGGAAAAGAAAATGGCAACACTCTCCATTATCCTTACCTAGGAAGTCCCATGGACAAAGGAGACTGGAGAACTACAGTCCATGGGGTCACAAAAACGTCGGACACGACTTAGTGACAGGCTTTCACTTTCAGCACATAATAAAATACAACAAATCTTTTTCCTCTTTTTCCTCTAAATCTGCTATGGAGAAAATTTTCTAAAACACAATATTATAGAAGAACTATTAATGGCAAATGGTAAATTAGAATGAGATAGAGTTCTACTGTGTAATCAACAAGATTATTGTTTCAACTGTAAATGTAATTGTTTGCCTATTTAAAAATAGATGTTATATTTTTATGAAATTAATTTGCAATAAATGGGAAATTGTTGTTCAGTGGGTAAGAAGCTTCACTTATGCAAACTAAATAAGTTCTAGAAATCTGCTTTACAACTTATTATCTATAGTTAATAACACACTCTAGTACTCTTGCCTGGAAAATTCCATGGGTGGAAGAGCCTGGTAGGCTGCAGTCCATGGGGTTGCAAAGAGGTGGACACGACTGAGCAACTGCAGAGAAGGCAATGGCACCCTACTCCAGTACTCTTGCCTGGAAAAATCCCATGGATGGAGGAGCCTGGAAGGCTGCAGTCCATGGAGTCACTGTGGGTCAGACACGACTGAGCGACTTCCCTTTCACTTTTCACTTTCATACATTGGAGAAGGAAATGGCACCCCACTCCAGCACTTGCCTGGAAAATCCCATGGACAGAGGAGCCTGGCGGGCCGCAGTCCATGGGGTCGCTAAGAGTCAGACACAACTGAGCGGCTTCACTATCACTTTTCACTTTTCATGCATTGGAGAAGGAAATGGCAACCCGCTCCAGTGTTCTTGCCAGGAGCATCCCAGGGACGGGGGAGCCTGGTGGGCTGCCGTCTGTGGGGTCACACAGAGTCGGACACGACTGAAGTGACAGCAGCAGCAGCAGAGCGACTTCAATGTCAATGTCAATGTCAATGTCAATGTCAATGTGCACTTTAAAATACGTTATTAGCAGAGACGGTGTTAAGTGTTCTTCTCACAAAAACAAAACCAAACAACAACAAAAACCATAAAAGGACAAAGAAATTTTTGAAAGTGATGAATGTATGTAGTGCCTTGATCATGGTGATGGTACCATAGTTGTGTATATATGTCCAGACTCATCAAAAAATATACTTTAAACATATGCAATTAAAAAATTATAGGTCAGTTATACACAATAAAGCTTAAAAAGCATTCTCACTGACTTCTTAATTTTTCATTAAGATCAGTTATTTAAATTTACAGCTATCTCAAAAGTATTATATTTTTACTTCATATAACCAAATTACTGTTGGATATTTACTTAAAAAGACAGCCTTAATGAAATTTAAGTTAATTTCACTTGCTTAAAATGTTAACTAAAAAAATCCTCCTTGTTATTTTTAATTCAGATATATTTGGTGTGAAGATATAATTGCAATTTTAAATTAACTTGTCTTGTACCTTCAGGGACAACATAATGAAAGTAATTTTGCAGAGAACTGACCTTTTCTCTGTGGTCTTCAGCAAGATGAGCCCCACCAAAAGTGAATCAATACTCTGGAATCTGTAGGGGAAAAATATATTATATTAAAAACAATGTCATAGCATTTCTCTTAATTTATATCTAATCTTAATTCAAATGTTTAATCTTTTTTAAAATTAATAATTATAATAAATATTTAATATATATTTTAGATATATAAAATTATAATAAACTAATAATTATAATTAAATTATAATTAAATTAACCATCAAATCTTTGAGCCATACTTTTTTTCCTTACCAAAATATTAATCTTTTAACCAGGGCTTGAGTAGATGCATAATCCTTTGACCTTTATTAATAGTCTAAATGTTACTGCTTTAGATGTGACTTCTGAACCACATCCCTTGAGTGCACAATTCTGTTCTCCCTAGTGCAATATTAGCAGTGACTGGAACTTAGTAGGTTGACGATGCTCTGAGGAAAGATTTGGTATTTCGGTGGTCAGAATAAATAGATACCTCAACAGGACACATGTACTCTCTGCCCTTATCTTCATCAGGGTCCCTGTCTGCTCAGCCCACTACTAATTTCTATTAATCTTCCTTTGGGGTATTTCAGTCCATCTTCTCTTCCTGAACAGCAAGAAGTTTAACTGAATCACTAACATCATGCTCAGGTTTTTGTATGTTCCTTTTAACACCTTCCAAGTCACAGGTCTGTACTATAGAAACAAGATAAAATTACCACCTGTTAGACGTGCAGGTATTTATTATCTTTATGCAGATCGTCTGTCACTAGGGTGCTCCCACCAGGCTGGCCCTCTCAGCCTTGCTAAGATTCTGAACCATATTTAAGATCATGAATATCAGAACTGCCTAGCTATGTTTGGAGGCAGCTCATACAGTTCCGCTCTTTTGCCCTGCGGAGGTCACCATGTGGTCCTAGTTGTCTTCCTGCTCCTCAGTTGGTATCCTATCAAACCTGGGTCTCCTACGTTGCAGGTAGATTCTTTATTATTTGAGCCTCCAGGTCTTAGCCACTGATACCCCAACATGCTCCAAGAGACACGTGTATACACACACCCACCGCAGAATTTCTTAAGCTGAAAATGGAGTTAAGGAGTTAAGCCTCTCCACGTTATGACAATTTTCACAATTCATTTCTACTCACTTAAAAGTTTCCCTACAGTGAAAATAGGGGCTTCCTAGGTGACTCTGTGGTAAAGAATCTGCCTGCCAATGCAGCAGACACAGGTTTGATCCCTGGGTCTGGAAGATCCCCTGGAGAAGGAACTGGCAACCCACTCCAGTATCCTTGCCTGGAGAATTCCATGGACAGAGGAGCCTGATGGGCTGCAGTCCTTGGGGCCACAAGGAGTCAGACATGACTGAACGAGCACTCATGCATGAGCAGTGAATATAAACCCTCTGGAATGAATTATTTCACCTAGGTGGTGTTGATCCCAGAGTGCTAAGGTATTAATTGATGTGATGCCTATTCCACATTGGGATTTCATAGGAGAAGTGAATTTCACTTCACTGGAAATTTGATATAAATGTCAATATAGTTTAAGATCATTTAACATTTCAGCAAATATAACCTTCCTCACAAAACAGCATGGAGTCTATATGATGAAGCAGCACCCACAGAATAAACAGTATGAGAAAACTATAAAAATATCTAAGAAATAAAAGGACACTGAGTAATTCTATTTGGACACTTTAAAAAATATTTTCACACAATTTCATGCAAAATGCATTAATATTTATTAAGGATTTTTTTCAAAATAACATAAAAGAAAAATATTATGATGGCTTTGTCAATTAGTAACATTCTGTCCATCTTGTTCAAATGAATTTTGTCAATGGGTTTATTGTAGGGGTTAGAAGCATGGCCCAGGAGCCAGAATCCTGGGGTTCAGATTCAAGCTCTATCTCCCAGTAGCAGGGCAAGTTATATTTTTCTTACCTTAGTCTAATCTACTAAATGGGGATAACAACAGTAATGATCTCAAAGTACTCTCATGAAAGCTGAGTTAAATATGGAGAGTGCTTAGGACAGCTTCTGGGTCATAAAAAGTGTCATGTTACAGGTGAACTATGATTACTATTATTAGAAATAGTAGCAATAGTATAATCATTTTTAAAAACAGTGCCTTAAAATGAGAAAACCAAGAATAAAGACATAGAAATGTTTTCCCGGTTAAATAAAAAGCTATGACAATAAAACAAACAAAAAAAAATTTTAAGCTAGAGTAATGTAAAGGACAACTTTTTGAATTTTCTGCATTTAGCCATTAGTTAAAGTATTAAGCACAACTTACTATTCTTAAATGCTACATTGGAATGACATTATTAACAAAGAAAAAAAAACCATTCACTAAACAATGTTATTTGCATTTGGAAACAAAAACACCATGTCAAGAATCTAAATAAGGAAGCAGTGGATTTTGGAAGCTAGTTGGCTCCTTCTATGCATTACCTAAAAGTGTTGCAGTATCAGTACAGTGATAAATGCTCAATCACAAGGCATTCCATCAATGTAGCATGCCACTAAAATGAAAAGCAGGCATCACTTTGCAGATAAAACACACACATTCTGGGAAAAGTGAAAGCAAAAATCAAGGTAATGTTTCAGCAAAGGTTGAACATTCTGTGCTCAATATTCATCTCTGCTCACAAGAGAAACTGTCATAAATTTCTGTAGCACAATCCACTACCTAATGTAACACCTATCTAATGGCTTAATATATACTAATTACAGTTGACAGTCATTTAACACACTGAATAGTCTTGTCAACACATTTAGTTTGTAGACAAATTTGAAACAGTTTCCTTCAAACCTTGTGTGCATTTGTCTGTGTGTGTGTGTGCATGTGCACAAACTCATGATACTTTTAAGTTAGCTTTGTTTTCCATGGTAGAGCTCTTCCTGCTTTGATAACGACATTTACAGCAGACTTAAAGGAAATCAGACTTAATTTTTGACATGCGTTGATTTTCATCATTTGCATAATTACCAGGAGACCAAATATTTGATCTGTAGTTGAAATCTAGAATGGTGACATTTTAAATTTATCTCCCTAGATAATCATTTCAGAACTAGGAGATAAAGGGTATTTTCTAAAGAGAACATAGTTTCATAATTATCTAGCAAAATCATATACCAGAAGTCTAACGTTCATTTCTAAAAGAGGGTATCCCTACATAGGTCCTTGGTTACAGGCTTGGATCCTACGACATCAGTCGTATAAAAATAGATTTATTTTTCTATTCAGTGAAACTGATTGCAAACAAAAATTGTAAACCCACATAGCATTATTCAAAACAAAGTAGTGTTTATCAAAGGCCACTGTCAAGTCTCTTTCAGGAACCCAAAGACTGGGAAATTACTGAAGACAAAAGTTACAGAATATCTGAAAAAGTTTGGGAAGATCCCCTGGAAAAGGGAATGGCAACCCTCTCCAGTATCCTTGTCTGGAGAAACCCATGGACAGAGGATCCCAGCAGGCTTAGTCCATGGGGTTGCAAAGAGTGAGACATGACCGAGCAATGAACACTTTTCACAGAAGCACAGCCAGATCGGATACAATCGTGAATCAGAATAGATTAAAAACACACCCCCTTTACCTGCATCTTGACTTTTAAACTCAGTGAAAGACTCAAGACTCCAACCTTCAGGGCCAAAGCCACTCTATGAGTCCAGCCCCTTTCCTATCTTAGAAAGTAAATAAAAACTCTTCCTCCCTTGTTAATACTTTCAAGAATTCTTGCACAACCCACGCCTGCTCACCTAACAAATGTCAAATGATTTTTCCTGTCTTTGAAATAAAATGAAACAATTCTCACGACATAAGTGAATTAGTGTTAAGTTGGCAAGCCAAGGATTCCTAGATAGGTAGGACATTCTTTCTGCACCTGGAGGCAAAGTGAATGTCAGCCATCACCTCCCATCCAGGCACTAACAGAACTGACAATGGCAGCTAAGAACGTCTCAACACAACTCAGGCACTGAATCACGTCTGCACTGTGACTACCTGCGCTGCTTTTGTGCACTGGGTCCTGGACATGGGCAGCACTGATTTTGTATTTCTAAATTGTTTCTGCCTAAAGGAATAGCAGAGGTAACAACGAAAGGAGAAAAGAAGGGAGAACGAAAACACCACGGGGGAAAAAGCAAGGTGTTGTGGGAGCAGCTTACCTGTCTCGGCAGGCTTTAAGTGAAAACCTGCTTCCCTGCCCCTTGCGTCCTTCTGAAGCCACCCACCCTCTTTGGTTTGTGGTCCCTCCTTCCAACTTCAAAACCAGCAACACTGCACCTCCTTGAACCTTCTCCACCTTCACCTCTTTCTCTCCATCCAAAGCTGGGAAAGTTGCTCTACTTTGAAGGAGTCATGGGATGGGATTGGCTCCACATGGGTAATCTGGACTACTGTCTCATCTGAAGGTCCTTACCTTTAATCATACCTGCAAACTTGCTTTTAACATATAAAGGAAATGCATTCACAGGTGTGGATTTTTAGGGGGTTGTTATTCTGCCTATCAGGCTTCCCTGCTGGCTCAGCAGTCTAGAACCTGCCTGTTAATACAGGAGATGGAGGTTCAAACTATGGGTCGTCAAGTACCCCTGGAGGAGGAGATGGCAACCCACTCTGGTATTCTTGCCTGGAGAATCCCATGGACAGAGGAGCCTGGTGGGCTACAGTCCATAGCATTGCAAAGAGTCACGCATGACTCTGAGTTTCATGACTGAGCACAGCACAGCACATTCTGCCTACAATACTCAATTTCAAAGCAGTTAGTATGGTTTTCCAAGAGAATTTAAATTCTCTTCAAGTGTCAAAGACACCTTTCTCACTGACTGCCTACCACAAAGATGCTCACGACGATAAACATTACAATAAAATATCATATAGTTCACATCCAGAGTTCAGTTCAGATCAGTTGCTCAGTCGTGCCCAACTCTTTGCAACCCCATGAACCACAGCATGCCAGGCTTCCCTGTTCAACACCGACTCCCAGAGTCCACCAAAACCCATGTCCATTGAGTCGGTGATGCCATCCAACCATCTCATCTTATGTTGTCCCCTTCTCTTCCTGCCCTCAATCTTCCCCAGCATCAGGGTCTTTTCAAAAGAGTCAGTTCTTCACATCAGGTGGCCAAAGTATTGGAGTTTCAGCTTCAACATCAGTCCTTCCAATGAACACCCAGGACTGATCTCCTTTGGGATGGATTGGTTGGATCCCCTTGCAGTCCAAGGGACTCTCAAGAGTCTTTTCCAACACCACAGTTCAAAAGCATCAATTCTTTGGTGCTCAGCTTTCTTTATAGTCCAACTCTCACATCCATACATGACCACTGGAAAAACCATAGCCTTGACTAGATGGACATTTGTTGACAAAGTAATGTCGAGAGTAATAATCACTAAATTATAATAAATTTTGAATTTCTAATCATGACTAGATTCATAAAAGCAACAGTGGATTTTATTTCTGAAAAAATAATGAACCAGATTTTCTAAGGAAATTACTAAATGGGGAATCAATTCATTGACAATTGCCATTTGTTCTATCCGCTTTAGTGTGAAATTCTTTTATGATATAAAGCACAAAGCATAAAACTAATAAAATTGACTGATGGCAAAAAAATAACAAAAAGACAACCTGATATAGCTAGCCCAAAATTTTCAATCAACAAGATACTTACACATGGTTGATTCCTAGTGAAATTTCTCTGAATCAAGGGAGGAGAGACTTGCCAGCACTGTCGTTCTTATCTGATGTCTTTGGGGTATAGAGAACCATTTCAGTGGAATGTCCCACCTAAGGCCTAGGAATAAGAACCAGTATTTTCTTAAACAGCACCAGATCATTGGGTGGGCCTTGTTCTTATATTTGTTCTATGGGGAGATCCCCTGGAGAAGGGAATGGCTACCCACTCCAATATTCTTTCCTGGAGACTTCCACAGACAGATTAGTCTAGAAGGCTACAGTCTATAGGGTCACAAAGTGTGGGATATGACTGAGCAATTAACACTTTCATTGGGCTTCCCAGGTGGCGCTAATGGTAAAGAACCAGCTTGCCAATTCAGGAAAATAAACTTTAGAGATGTGGGTTCAATCCCAGGTCAGGAAGATCCCCTGGAGGAGGAAATGGCAACCCACTCCAGTATTCTTGCCTGGAGAATCTCGTGGACAGAGGAGCTTGGCAGGCTCTACAGTCACNAGGTGGCGCTAATGGTAAAGAACCAGCTTGCCAATTCAGGAAAATAAACTTTAGAGATGTGGGTTCAATCCCAGGTCAGGAAGATCCCCTGGAGGAGGAAATGGCAACCCACTCCAGTATTCTTGCCTGGAGAATCTCGTGGACAGAAGAGCTTGGCAGGCCCTACAGTCACAAAGAGGAGGACGTGATGACTTGGCAGCAGCAGCAAGTTTACATAAACTTTGAATAGAAAGCAGAGTTTAGCTCTTTTCATTGATGGTCCAGCTGGGCCCTCTAATATCTGATTTAGTATTACACAGACAACCTACTCTGAAATAATCTTCAAATTAATAACCTTCAAATTAATTCAGGGTTAATTCTGTGCTTAAAATACCCAGACTGACATCATTGTTTAAAATTATAACAGTTAATAAATAACATAAGCAAAATCTTGTGCTTGAGAAAAATTCAGCTGATTGGGATATTGTGTTTCTAAAGCAAGGAGAGTTTAACTTCTGGAAACTGAAGAAATTTAAAAATGATTCTAGTCCTCAAAGTGGTTACTGTGTAAATCAAATTCGGGCTTGACAATGCAGAAACTTCTTTATCATTCAATACTATTCCCAAACCATCTAACCAATAAGAGCATTGTGAATAGGAATACAATGTAGTTGTCACCTTGGCCTTTTAAACTTCGGTCAGATGGCACCCTGAAAGGAATGGTGTGAAAGGAATGCTCATTCTGGAAGCAACTGATGAAAAGTAGTTGGCATTTCAAGAGCAATAGATAGAAAGCCTTATCTTCAATACCGCCTCTGGCAGAGGCCAAAAATCTTAAGGAAATGTATGTTTTGAGATAGAATTGTTGATACTTTATACTACTTCATTGATTTTATCCCCTAAAGTTCCCTAAATCAGGATTCTTACAGCTCTGTTCATCCTATAATTCCACAGCAAAGAATCTACACTGTAAGGAAAGATTTGGAGATCTGGGGTAAGATTTCTTAAGAATGGAGTCCTGGGACTTCTAGTAATTTATTTCTTTGCCATAGAAATCTGCATTAACTTCCTGATGGTTATTAACTAAACCACCACACCAAGGGAATGACCTAAAGTTTAAACAGCCACAATTTTATTCGGAAATACTGATTCCAAAAATAAAAGTTTTATTGTTTTACATGGAGAAGGAAACAGCAACCCACTCCAGTACTCTTGACTACAAAATCCCATGGACAGAGGAGCTTGGTGCAGATTACTGTCCATGGGGTTGCAAAGAGTTGAATATGGAAAACTAAACCCAAAGTTAGAAAATAATTCATGTAATTACAATAATATCTATATATGTGCTCATTTATATCACACATACAGGTATTTTAAAGAATGAATCTGCCAAAAATAGACATTCCCTCTCAGAATGAAAATTAAACAGCTTTTAATAAAGCCATTATACTCTGTATCTTTTTTCTTTTTTTACTTTATTTTACTTTACAGTACTGTATTGGATTTGGCATACATTGACATGAATCCGCCACGAGTGTACATAAACACCCAAACATGAACCCCCCCTCCCACCTCCCACCCCACATCATCCCTCCAGATCATCCCCATGCACCAGCCCCAAGCATTGGTTTTCAAGATGATCTCCTCTACATCTGACTTCAAAATGTATTTTATGAAACATATATAGACATATGGATGTGTGTATATATATATAAATAAATGGATAAACTACAAGACTTAAACAACTTAAAATGAATTCAATTTAACAAGAATATCTTTATAAACTGGAAAGTATTTGAATAAAATAGCATCATTTAGGAAAAATAGGTATGAAAATAAATGATCCAAAAATAACGATACTTTAATAAAATCTAGCTTTGGAGCAAAGCCAACATGAACACATAGTATGCATATATATTTGCATATACACTTTTAGTAGTTAACTACCAAAATTTTTAAAGTAATACTGGAATATAAAAACACAATTTTAATAAAAGTTTTTGTACTGATTAATTTTAAATAGAATTATTCAAAATTCTATTACATTTTAGAATAGATGTTGATATAAGAATTTTTGTATATTTTTACTTTGCTTTTGAAATTAAAAAATAAAATGAGCCTAAGATTCTGTTCAGTTATTTTTCTCATTTGAATGGTTTGCATACTTACTCTTCCCTTTATATTAATATATAAAATACTCATAGTGTCATAGTGCATTGCATTCAAGCTGCCAACACTGGAAACTGAATCTCCAGGATTTACAGCCAATTCATCTAAGTCATACTACGATTACTATTGTACTTCTTCAAAGAAAAAAAATGTTACCCATCCAGAGAGTGTAAATGATCATTTTCTTTTCATTATAGTATTTTCAAAGGAATTTGAAATAAATTTCTCTTCAGAATAATACCTTTAATTTCTTCTAAAATGTAATTTTTTAAAAATTGCTTTTGTTTATTTCTTGTGTCTAATGAGAATAAGAGTATCCATTCTATTTACCTAGAAGTAATCAATTGGGCTTCCCTGGTGGCTCCGTGGTAGAGTACAGCTGCCAATGCAGGAGACTTGATTCCTGGGTGGGGAAGACCCCCTGGAGAAGGAAATGGCAACCCACTCCAGTATTCTTGCCTGGGGAATCTCATGCACAGAGCAGCCTGGTGGGCTACAGTCCAGGGGGTCATAAAGACTCAGACACGACTGAGTGACTAAACAACAAATGTTTTAGAATAATTGTTCTCTTACGTATTTTTAAGATGCTTGCCTACACACCTGATATTATTTTATTTATATTTCCTTCCTCTGAAATCATAAGTATGAAGAAATATAAACTTTGTGGTGGTAACAAGCGTCATGTTAAATTACCATTAACATGAAAGGTCTATTCTGCATACAATGCAAATCAGAAATGCTTATGTTCATAACCCAGTTAAACTGAGAGTTATGAAAAGCACTATATCTGGACATTCTGAAAAAGCCGAAAGAGTCAGCCAGGATAGTGGCCAAAGGATGTGTGCCATAAATTCTTTGAGCATAAATTATTTGAACTTTAAATCATGTATTATACAAATCTTGTTGCCGTTGTTTACTCGCTAAGTCGTGTCCGACTCTTTTGTAATCCCATGGACTGCAGCCCTCCAGGTTCCTCTGCCCATGGGATTCTTCAGGCAAGAATACTGGAGTGGATTGCCATATCCTTCTCCAAGGGATCTTCCCAACCCAGGGATCAAACCTGCATCTCCTGCATTGGCAGGCGGACTCTTTACCACTGAGCTACCTGGTTCCCATACACCAAGCAAAAATCAGAATTTTTTTAAAGTACCTTTAATGTTTCAAAAACATTTTGGTTTATTGGTTAATTGGTTGATTTGTATCCCTCCTCTAGGAATTTCAGTATTAAGAGAAATCTATTTTCAGATCTCTCACATATTAACCAAATATTATTGAGAAAAACTTACATCATAAACAAATATCAAAAGTTACATAAAAGGTATGTTAATTAATGTAATCCCACCCTCTCAGCTAATGTATTAAAGAAAAAATAGGTTGAATTAAAAAAACTGATAAAAACATACCAGACTTCTACATTCTAATATAATCCACCTTGCTTTTTAGAAGCAGTGATACTGAAATATGTGAAATAAAATTACACATGTAAGATTTGATTATGTGTGTACCAATATTCCTCCTAGGCTAACAACAAATCTAGGTACTAAACTTCCATTTTATCTTCCTCTTAAAGGAAATACTTTTTCTCTGTAGCTAGCTCAGTTTTAATGGTAACATAATGATATCTGCTCAAAGTCTCCCTGTTGCCTAAGACCCATGGAATTCAGTGTTCTGTCTTAAGACACTACACTAGATACAAACAACTGAATTTGCATGGCAAGACATATTTGTCTTGCTTTCTTCTCTAAAGCACATCTACAGTGTTAGCAGTGCAAGTCTCTTCTCAGAAAGGTACCTTAATGTATTCGTATGCTTAACATATACAGTTACACATAGAGATGGATCATTTCTCATTTTTCAAATATAATTTTATCAATAAAAGGCTTAGAAAATCTGTAATTTTTAAAGCAACTTCAACTTTAAAAAGGATAATTAAATTAAATGTTATTGAGTTACCAATCTTATACCACCTGACTCCCATCAAATAGCCTCATGGAATAAATCAGAAGACAGGTGAAAAAAGAGAGTTTCATATGACAAGATTATCAACTCACAGGTATTGATGTGCTATGTGTTACAATTGCAACAACTTGGTAATTCATGAGAATTCTCAACCAACTCACCAGATTCAACAGTTCACTGAAGGCTACAGTAAACAAAGCTTAATGTAAATTCTGCAATTGCATTCATATCAGAGAATATGCAATAAATAATAGGTAAGGAAGGAGTGATGAATGTTAATATAAATTCATCTATGAAATAATAGAAATAAAAATTTAAAATATTTAACCTATGCCTGGGTTGCAACGAGATGTCAAAGAGACTTTGCAGAAAATTGAAGTAAACTGTAAATTGGGGAACATTAATTCTTTCCCAATGCTCTACTAAAGCTTACAGTTTGGTAGACAAACAAGTAATTAATGGAACATAATAGGAAATGGAATAAAAATTCCTATGTACATATGGTATAATTTTGTGTTAGCTTCTCAAAAAATTCTACATAAACTGAAGCTTTTTCTAATAATAGTATATCTTTCATAAATTTAAGGAATTACAAAAGGAATTTTTTTACTTGTCACACACATTTTATTATCAAACCTCTTAAATATAAATATATAAAGTTTAGTAATAATTTTAATACCACATAGAGGACAGAAATATATAACCCATCCTAATTTTTTTTTCTTAGCCAACTAGGTTCAGACTTCAAGTCAAATTTGTACTTTGAACAAAAACTAATAAGTAGAATTCTATCAGACATCGTGACCTAAAATGGATCTTGGTAATCAAACCCACAGAACCCAATCAGAATACAACAGTTCATGATGTTTTCTTGATAGGCCCTTGGAAAACATTGTGCAGATGTTTGTAGAAAAAAATGTCATCCATCCTAGATGTTACCCAGAGTCAAGTGACAAACACTGGATCAAACTAGGGAATAACTTTTCACAAGGATTTTAGGCTTCCTTAATTAGCTTTTAAATGTTTGTTCACAAATCATTAACCACTTAACAAGAGGCTGAAGGACTATAGGACTTAACACTGAATGTGTATTTCCACTGAAGAACACTCAGGAATGAGCATAAAACAGACCTGATATTGGCATCAGAAAGAAAATACTGGACACAAAAGTATGTTATACTAGTATTATAAGGGAAATACTAAATCTGACTTATGTTTCTTTAATAATCAGTCTCCTCTCTCAATCACTATATAAAGTATATAGGTATTTTAAAGGACTTTAAATGCAATACTTAATCTCTGAGGGTAGCAAACGCTAAATGAATTGCAATTATTTTTACTACTTCTGTTTTGTTTGTATACATTCCTGTTTCTCTCCTCTAAATCATTTCTTTTTTTAAAATGGAGGATGCCATGACTATCGGCCAAAGTTCCAAATGATTAAAAAAATTTCCACCATAATCCAATTACTCAATATTTCAGATACTAACACATCTGCAAAGGGTTCCTATGACTATCCTTTTCTTTCTTTGAGAAAATGTTTGTGCTTCTTCTAAGAATGTATGAATCAGGATAATAATATTCTGATACTCAAAACTCTTTTAGAACATCTAGGAAAAAAAAATCCTTTATTTCCAAGTCTGTGTATTTGTTTCTTGTTTCAGAGATCAAAATTTTTCTCTTGGAAAAAGGAAGATTCAGTTGAGGAAGGAAGGGAAGAAAGAAGGGAGGGAGGAAGAGAGGGAGAAGAGAATACAGGGAGAAAAGAAGGGAGGTTGGATGGGAGAAATATTAATAAAAAGTAAGTCTGACAACCAGCTTTAGTACAGTCAGCTTGCCATATCTGTATAAGCAGATTTAACTAGACTCAGATCCTGTACTGTTTATGATCCCTGGTTGGTTGAATCCATGTTGTGGAACCCAGAATACCAATGCCCACAGTCACAGGATGTGAAGGAAGAGAGGGAGAAGAGAATACAGGGAGAAAAGAAGGGAGGTTGGATGGGAGAAATATTAATAAAAAGTAAGTCTGACAACCAGCTTTAGTACAGTCAGCTTACCATATCTGTATAAGCAGATTTAACTAGACTCAGATCCTGTACTGTTTATGATTCCTGGTTGGTTGAATCCATGTTGTGGAACCCAGAATACCAATGCCCACAGTCACAGGATATGAGTATCTGTGGGTTTTGGTATCTACAGCAGGTCCTGGAACAAATTCCCAACAGATACTGTGGAATGGGGGTTTCTCATGAGGCGCTAGTGGTAAGGAACTTGCCTTCTAATGCAGGAGATGTAAGAGAGGTGGGTTCGATCTGTGGCTCAGGAAGATCCCCTGGAGAAGGAAATAGCAGCCCACTCCAATGTTCTTGCCTGGAGAATCCCATGGACAGAGGGGCCTGGTGGGCTAAAGTCCGTGGGGTCGCAAAGAGTCACACATAACTGAAGAGACTTAGCATGCACACACTGTGGAATGACTATACCGTGAGAGAAAGTCTTAAGCAAAATTATGTAAGGAAGAGAGGGAGAAGAGAATACAGGGAGAAAAGAAGGGAGGTTGGATGGGAGAAATATTAATAAAAAATAAGTCTGACAACCAGCTTTAGTACAGTCAGCTTGCCATATCTGTATAAGCAGATTTAACTAGACTCAGATCCTGTACTGTTTATGATCCCTGGTTGGTTGAATCCATGTTGTGGAACCCAGAATACCAATGCCCACAGTCACAGGATGTGAGCATCTGTGGATTTTGGTATCTACAGCAGGTCCTGGAACAAATTCCCAACAGATACTGTGGAATGGGGGTTTCTCATGTGGCGCTAGTGGTAAGGAACTTGCCTTGTAATGCAGGAGATGTAAGAGAGGTGGGTTCTATCTGTGGCTCAGGAAGATCCCCTGGAGAAGGAAATAGCAGCCTACTCCAATGTTCTTGCCTGGAGAATCCCATGGACAGAGGGGCCTGGTGGGCTAAAGTCCATGGGGTTGCAAAGAGTCACACATAACTGAAGAGACTTAGCATGCACACACTGTGGAATGACTATACCATGAAAGAAAGTCTTAAGCAAAATTATGTGTAGCATTTAATCCTTAGCCAAAAGATAAACCAAGCTGGTATATTATGTAAACTGTTTGATCTAAATGAAGTAAAATCTCAATTGTTGATTTGTAAATGTTTTCAACGTGTTCATCTAAACATATAATTACTATATTATAATCCTATTAGAGGTTTGGATACAAACTACCCTGCTGGACATATTCTTTTCTAAAAATGCTAATGCAAGCCTCAGGTTGAGAATTTTAATATAGTGACCTATCAGTTGGCAAATTGCAGGTTAGCAGAACTGCACATGTTGCAAATCAAATAATTCACAGTGCTACCAAGCAATATTCGTGTGTATATAACTATTCTAAACACCAAGTGTCAGCCTGCGGTTTCATTCATTCCATAAATATTTATTGAGCACCCTCTGTGTGACATGGATTGTTCTGGGAACTGGGACTACTGTGCAAAACAAGGCATAGTTTTCATGGGTAGAACACTTACCTGAGTAAATACTTTGCTTTCTGAATTAAGGGAGATTCTTTAACAGAACAAAACCATACATATTATGGTTGACAACCTCATTTTTTCTAATTGTTACCTTTTAAATTAAGGTTTACAATAACAAATATCTTTGCCTAATATTTCTTTCCCTATAACTACCAATGTCTAATTTGGGGCATAGAGGAAAGAATTGAAACAAGTCTCTTAACATTACACTNTGTTTTAAATCCATTTTGGAGGTGAGGATTCTGGCTAAGAAATGAGGAATATTTCTCCCTCTCTCTAAATCCTGTGGCGATTCTAGCATCTCCTCTGTGATTCTGGCCCCCAGCTCTGGCAACTCCATGGCTTCCCTTTCTTCCTACAACCCTTCTTTTGCTCATCTCTGGGTAGCCCTGTCATCACTTGGGATGTTCACCCCTTTCAAAGTCTTTGCAGCTAAGCCCCTTATTAAAACTGCCTGATGGTGGGCTCTGTTTTTCTCACTGCATCCTGGCTGAAACAGCATTGGTGTTAGACATGCCGTCTTAAAACATTTGCAGAGCCTCGCTATTGCTATCTCACACTGCCTGAAATCTTTTATTGACTCCACAATAAAAGAATAAATAAAAGGCTCTTCATCCGACTCAGATAGGCTGAGGGTCACTATCTAGCTCACCTCCTCTGACAAGAGGCACTTGTACTTTTAGTGTATATCCTACTGTTGCTTGACTACGTACTCCTCCCCGCTCCCCTAGACTGTGAGTTGGTTCCATGAGGGCAGGGGCCATACGCTGCCTGTGGATTTTATCACCAGATAGCAGCTCCAAGCCAAGTACATGGCATTTGGATCACACAGTAGAAGACTGCTTGGTGATGACAACGTCAGAAACATCAAGGTCTGCCTGGTGGAGAACGGCCAGTCAGAGGTGAGGCCTCAGGCAGTCAGTGGTTCTCCCTGAAGGACGTCAGAATAGGCTTTGCCTCGTCAGGGATCCTGATGCTGGCCAAAACATTACGAAGAGCTTCCGTGCTCTGAGCATCGGGCATTTGAGATGAATGAGACGTGGAACTTTTGTGCTACTCTTGCTTTATTCAGCATCTTCCTCCCTATTTCTCCCTTCACCCCTTACACACGCACACACACACACACACACACACATGCACACACACATGCACACACACACACATGCATATGCACACACACAGACTCTCTTTTCTGCCTAGAAAATCCTACTTAAACTCCTAAAAATTCAGTCTTTAGGTTATTTATTTTTTTTTTTCTGGAAAGTCCAACCAAACGAAATCAATGGGTCCTTCTTCTGGGTTCCGCTAAGAATATAGGCACATTTCTCACAAGCACTTACCACACTGAATGTAATTAGTTGTCTGTATGTCTCTCTCCTGCACCAGACAGATGGTCAGTTTCATTCATGACTGACCCACAGCCTGGCACAGAGGACTCTTAGCACACACTTGTTGAGTCAGTAAATGCAATTCCTTTCAGTTTGCTATACTTTTCACATAGAGATGTTGCGGTGAAAACAAGACGTAAGAGATTAGCTTCTGAACTTGGTTCTGTGCTGGAGATTATCCAGTTGTACTGGAAGTGTGAGGTGAACCTGGTCATAGTGCCCCAATTCAGTTCATCTTTTGGACCAGGGAGATAATTTCCCAACTGTCTGTGGCTTGCCCTACTGTTTCCATTAGTCATATGAACCTTCTCAACTCTTGCACATCTACATGCTGTGATCGCTGCCCTCCAAGTTTTATTCTGAGAAAAAAATTTTTTGAGAACTTTATGCAGTCATCTAAAAATGCTTTAATTTAGAAATCCCATGTTCTGGAAAATTCTTCTCCATACTTACAATAAAAATAATTCTGAATAATATTATTAGACTTTTCTTTTTTACAGTTTCACTTAACTGCTCCTTTTGGGTCTTTGTTACCCACTGCAATACCCGTCAAGAGTTCTTACTTAGGTTCAACTAAATCCTCAAACTCACAAGTTATCATAGGACACCCCTGACATCCACTTACTCAGAGGATGTGGGGTGGGAGTCACAGTTTGCCAACAAATGTCCAGTACTCATAAGGTTCTATGATAGTTGTCTACGCAGCAGCTAGATGAATCCACATTGGACATGTAGGGGAGCTGCCCTGGTTTCAAAACCTCCTACTCTCAAAGTTCACCAGCATGAACGTGTTAGTTGCTCAGTCGTGTCCAACTCTTTCACAATCCTGTGGACTGTAGCAGGCCAGGCTCCTCTCTCCTCTCCATGGGATTTCCCAGGCAAGTATATTGGAGTGGGTTGCCATTTCCTTCTCCAGGGGATCTTCCTGATGCAGGCTATCTTGTAACAGTTGCAGAGGTGGAGCTGCCAGGCTCTCCTTAAAGGCCATGGCTAATTATAAGAGTTACCAGGCTCAGGGAAACCCTCAAATGGGGCACCCTAACTGGGTTCATTGATGGTTCCTCTCAGTCCAGATGTGAGCTGCATCAGCCTCACTTTCACCATAACAAATGCTGCCTAGGCACATAGTTGATGTTTTTAATTTTATCAAGTGTCACAAGAACAGAACTAATCAAAGTTGGATTCTTACACAGAAGGCAACACAGTTTGGCCACAACCACATAACATAAAAGCCAAATTCTTTAGTACTGGATTCAAAGGCATCCCTGGCCACCACGGAGGTGATCTTTCCAGGTTTATTCACCTTCCTCCTGGGTCTTAAGCATCAGCCACATCTCACATTTCAGAGTTTGCTGGAAACACCCTGCACTTTCATCTGGTCTAAACTTCTCCCCCTGAAAGCTTTCCCCACTTAACACCCCTCCTTCCATGCCCATTGTCATCCTCTTTCTCTTCTGAATCATGTTCTCCTGTGAAGGTGTAGACCCAATGTGATCCCTTCTATTAAATGTTTCCCTGACATGACTCTCTAGGTAGATTCAGTCTCTCTCGTCTCTGTCCCCACAACGTTTTATTCACACCATTACTTAAAGTAAAAGCGACAGAAAAATACAGAGGCTGTCCCTTTGCATTTCAGTGAATTCCACTTGCATCTTCAGTCAGACGGGCAGCCCTCACACATGGGCAGCCCTCATCTTTGAATCTCTGGACCTAGCAAAGGTCATGCCCCAGAAATATTGTAGAGAATTAAATGAGATCACATCAACGCCCTCTAATCCCTACATCTTAAAGCTTAAGAGCAGTGATGATGTAGACTAGATCCTCCTTTTCCCCAAACACAGTTTTTGGCTAAAAGCATCACATACATGTATAGCATGCAGAGCATGAAAAGAATTATGACACATGTTCCCAAGGGGTCAATGAGTTATGTGTAAATTGATACAAAATATGTTTGTGTGCTTCAGTGTGTGTTGGCTGGAGTTTCACACAGGTTCTCGGAATTGACATGGAGCCAAGTGTTCATCCAGTCCTCTAGCTTTGCTAAATAAGAGAAAGATGCTAACGATGTCTTGGTTTGAGTACAATGAGGTCACCTCTTATCACAAATATTTCATCTTAGTATTGACTCATAGATGCTTCCTGTCAAGTCCAACACCCAAACCATCCTCACAAATCCCATTAATCCACAGCTCCCCATTGTGCTTTATACTCCCTCAAAGTTTTATGCTCAATCTTCTCACNAGAGAAAGATGCTAACGATGTCTTGGTTTGAGTACAATGAGGTCACCTCTTATCACAAATATTTCATCTTAGTATTGACTCATAGATGCTTCCTGTCAAGTCCAACACCCAAACCATCCTCACAAATCCCATTAATCCACAGCTCCCCACTGTGCTTTATACTCCCTCAAAGTTTAATCTCAATCTTCTCACCCTCAATTTCCTAAAGTCCCTCCAGACCTTGGTTCCTCCGTTTTCCTTGCACCCAACAGGATCTATCAGTCTTGACTTCTCTCCTTCTCTAGTTCAAGCTCCTTGGTTGACTGGAAATGGTTGTCAGTTTAGTTCAGTTCAGTTGCTCAGTTGTGTCTGACTCTTTGAGACCCCATGAACCGTAGCACACCAGGCCTCCCTGTCCATCACCAACTCCCAGAGTTTACTCAAATTCATGTCCATTGAGTAGGTGATGCCATCCAACCATCTCCTCTTCTGTCATACCCTTCTCCTCGTGCCTTCAATCTTTCCCAGCATCAGGGTCTTTTCAAATGAGTCAGTTCTTTGTACCAGCTGGCCAAAATATTGGAGTTTCAGTTTCAACGTCAGTCCTTCCAATGAACACCCAGGACTGATCTCCCTTAGGATGGACTGGTTGGATCTCCTTGCAGTCCAAGGGACTCTCAAGAGTCTTCTCCAACACCACAGTTCAAAAGCATCAATTTTTTGGTGCTCAGCTTCTTTATAGTCCAACTCTCACATCCATACTTGACCACTGGAAAAACCATAGCCTTGATTAGATGGACCTTTGTTAGCAAAGTAATGTCTCTGCTTTTTAATATGATATCTAGGTTGGTCATAACGTTTCTTCCAAGGAGTAAGCGTCTTTTAATTTCATGGCTGTAGTTATCATCTGCAGTGATTTTGGACCTCCCAAAATAAAGTCAGCCACTGTTTCCACTGTTTCCCCATCTATTTTCCATGAAGTGATGGGACTGGATGCCATGATCTTCATTTTCGGAATGTTGAGCTTTAAGCCAACCTTTTCACTCCACTGGTAATCCCCCATTCACTCTGTCTTCTTGTCATCCAGACCTGACAGAATGCCAACCATCCCTCCTTCACTGATCCTATCTGTTCTCAAGCCTGGGAGGCAGCACACAGATGGAGAAAATCACTAAGATTCTTCAACCAGTCACACCAGGAAGCTAGTGTGGCTATTCCAAAGCTTCACCTCCTTTCTCCATGCCTTTGCCTGCCTAACTTCCTCTATCACAGCAGAGGGCCTGGCCTCTGAGGACAATCAGCCCCTCAACTTCTTGCCTCACAGGCCTAGAGGAATGTATCATGTGCACAGACTCACCTTTAACTTCTGCCCCTTCTTTCAGCTCTTTGCAGCCAATCCCAGCAGCTGGGCTCTGGTTTGCACTCTCTCTCATCTCCTCCAGACCTTTACCACTCAACCATCTCCCCTCTCAGCTGCCTGCTTCCATCTCCCTCTCTTCCAGATCCTTCTCCTTAGCACAGAAACATGCTTAAGTTGTACCCTTGTGTAAGAGCAAACCAACAGAGCGATGAGTTTTGTGGTTTTCTCTTTTTTTTTTTTTTTAATTTCCATTCAACTCTTTTCTTGACATTCTCAATGTTATTGGTTTTCACCTTCCCTCACTCCAGACACACTTCCAGGCTTGTGCCCTGGATATTCTTATAACCTGGAATTCTTTCTTCTGTGAAGACTTACACCGATTCCTCCCTTCCTCTGCCCACAATATTGTACTGTTCTTTCTTTCATACTGCTGTATACCTACCGCATTTGTTCTTTTGTCTCTGGGCTGACCTGTTGGCTCTACATCTCTTACGAGTCTCACTTTGAGCACTAAGCAACCTACTTCAACCCCTCTCTTATCTTCATCTTCCATTTCTAGGTATTCCTATCCCTCCAATACACTTGCTTGACAAGCCCCATCCCTGGATCCATGTGACCATCTACTTTTCTGCGCCTGGACTATTGGTAAAACTTGGATACCATGGAGATCGAGGTCCTATACACCCATAGTCTCCAGCTTGAGTTGGGATCTCAACTCTACCAAATTCTCTTTCCACAAATCCCTAGTTCTCTCTTCATTCTCCTAAGGGAATGGAGACTGCTACTTCCCTCCAGTCTTCACATACGCTGGGACCGTCTCCCTTCCCCCTCTTAGACGATGCCGTCTGTCTTAATTCTCTAAAAAATGGAGACCACAAGATATAATACCTTCGTGTTCTGCCGCAAGTAGTGAAGGTAAGTGGATCTGCTTTTAGGGCCCCCAAATTTCCATGGAGAAGCTGATGTCCTCACCTTGCAGTTAATGTCCTCACATGGCCTTCAACTCCTACACCCTATCTACTTCCTCCAGGGTCTTTCCTTATCAATTACCTCCTCTCTATCTTCCATTTCCAGTGACTTTTGTTCTACTTTCTCTTCTCTCTGAACACGTGGTTATGTTGAAGTGTTCCCCCATGTATAAACAGAAAAAAAGCATGAAGTATAAGCATGCATGAGCATGAAGCATAAATTCATCTTTGATCTTATGTCTTCCTATGGTGAACACTTTCTTTTTTTACTCTCATAACAGGCAAACTTTTGGAAAGAGTGGTGCCCGCTGTGTCATCTCACAGACCTTCTAGGGACCTTGCTTCTGTCCCACCATGCCACCAAAAGCATGCTCAAATCACTAGGACCTTCCCATCAGCAGGCACTACCATTTCATATCATTCAGTCTTGTTGGGACTCTGTGGTTGGAAATTCTCTCCAGCCCAGATTGCTCTGATAGTCCCGTCCAGGCTCTCTGTATTTTTCTGACCATTTCTTCTCACTGTCCTCTTCAGATTCCTCCTTCTCTGCTTTCCCTTAAAGTATTAGCATTTCCCAACTTATAGTCCCTACCCCAGCATCCTTCAAAACCCACTTTTCCATTCCTCTCCTTGGTGTAGTATTTTCTAACTGAAGCCCTTAACACTATGGAAACTTACCATCCTGATGTATAATCTAGTGATTTGTATACTTTCTTTTTCCAGTCTGTGAGCTCCTGGTAGTGGCTTTTTACACAGAAAACAGTAAGTGCTTGTTTAATTGAACTGATTTGTTAACCTTCTTCTCTGTTGTCTGTTTATATTACCAGCTGCCCTTCCAGAAGGTTTACCCTGTCCTTGTTCTTTTTATTGACCCTCATTTCAGACTTAGTATATTTTTTCAAACCTCTTCAAAGCACAAGACTTCTTGATGCTATTAATGCCATCCAACCATCTCCTCTTCTGTCATACCCTTCTCCTCGTGCCTTCAATCTTTCCCAGCATCAGGGTCTTTTCAAATGAGTCAGTTCTTTGTACCAGCTGGCCAAAATATTGGAGTTTCAGTTTCAACGTCAGTCCTTCCAATGAACACCCAGGACTGATCTCCCTTAGGATGGACTGGTTGGATCTCCTTGCAGTCCAAGGGACTCTCAAGAGTCTTCTCCAACACCACAGTTCAAAAGCATCAATTTTTTGGTGCTCAGCTTCTTTATAGTCCAACTCTCACATCCATACTTGACCACTGGAAAAACCATAGCCTTGATTAGATGGACCTTTGTTAGCAAAGTAATGTCTCTGCTTTTTAATATGATATCTAGGTTGGTCATAACGTTTCTTCCAAGGAGTAAGCGTCTTTTAATTTCATGGCTGTAGTTATCATCTGCAGTGATTTTGGACCTCCCAAAATAAAGTCAGCCACTGTTTCCACTGTTTCCCCATCTATTTTCCATGAAGTGATGGGACTGGATGCCATGATCTTCATTTTCGGAATGTTGAGCTTTAAGCCAACCTTTTCACTCCACTGGTAATCCCCCATTCACTCTGTCTTCTTGTCATCCAGACCTGACAGAATGCCAACCATCCCTCCTTCACTGATCCTATCTGTTCTCAAGCCTGGGAGGCAGCACACAGATGGAGAAAATCACTAAGATTCTTCAACCAGTCACACCAGGAAGCTAGTGTGGCTATTCCAAAGCTTCACCTCCTTTCTCCATGCCTTTGCCTGCCTAACTTCCTCTATCACAGCAGAGGGCCTGGCCTCTGAGGACAATCAGCCCCTCAACTTCTTGCCTCACAGGCCTAGAGGAATGTATCATGTGCACAGACTCACCTTTAACTTCTGCCCCTTCTTTCAGCTCTTTGCAGCCAATCCCAGCAGCTGGGCTCTGGTTTGCACTCTCTCTCATCTCCTCCAGACCTTTACCACTCAACCATCTCCCCTCTCAGCTGCCTGCTTCCATCTCCCTCTCTTCCAGATCCTTCTCCTTAGCACAGAAACATGCTTAAGTTGTACCCTTGTGTAAGAGCAAACCAACAGAGCGATGAGTTTTGTGGTTTTCTCTTTTTTTTTTTTTTTAATTTCCATTCAACTCTTTTCTTGACATTCTCAATGTTATTGGTTTTCACCTTCCCTCACTCCAGACACACTTCCAGGCTTGTGCCCTGGATATTCTTATAACCTGGAATTCTTTCTTCTGTGAAGACTTACACCGATTCCTCCCTTCCTCTGCCCACAATATTGTACTGTTCTTTCTTTCATACTGCTGTATACCTACCGCATTTGTTCTTTTGTCTCTGGGCTGATCTGTTGGCTCTACATCTCTTATGAGTCTCACTTTGAGCACTAAGCAACCTACTTCAACCCCTCTCTTATCTTCATCTTCCATTTCTAGGTATTCCTATCCCTCCAATACACTTGCTTGACAAGCCCCATCCCTGGATCCATGTGACCATCTACTTTTCTGCGCCTGGACTATTGGTAAAACTTGGATACCATGGAGATCGAGGTCCTATACACCCATAGTCTCCAGCTTGAGTTGGGATCTCAACTCTACCAAATTCTCTTTCCACAAATCCCTAGTTCTCTCTTCATTCTCCTAAGGGAATGGAGACTGCTACTTCCCTCCAGTCTTCACATACGCTGGGACCGTCTCCCTTCCCCCTCTTAGACGATGCCGTCTGTCTTAATTCTCTAAAAAATGGAAACCACAAGATATAATACCTTCGTGTTCTGCCGCAAGTAGTGAAGGTAAGTGGATCTGCTTTTAGGGCCCCCAAATTTCCATGGAGAAGCTGATGTCCTCACCTTGCAGTTAATGTCCTCACATGGCCTTCAACTCCTACACCCTATCTACTTCCTCCAGGGTCTTTCCTTATCAATTACCTCCTCTCTATCTTCCATTTCCAGTGACTTTTGTTCTACTTTCTCTTCTCTCTGAACACGTGGTTATGTTGAAGTGTTCCCCCATGTATAAACAGAAAAAAAGCATGAAGTATAAGCATGCATGAGCATGAAGCATAAATTCATCTTTGATCTTATGTCTTCCTATGGTGAACACTTTCTTTTTTTACTCTCATAACAGGCAAACTTTTGGAAAGAGTGGCGCCCGCTGTGTCATCTCACAGACCTTCTAGGGACCTTGCTTCTGTCCCACCATGCCACCAAAAGCATGCTCAAATCACTAGGACCTTCCCATCAGCAGGCACTACCATTTCATATCATTCAGTCTTGTTGGGACTCTGTGGTTGGAAATTCTCTCCAGCCCAGATTGCTCTGATAGTCCCGTCCAGGCTCTCTGTATTTTTCTGACCATTTCTTCTCACTGTCCTCTTCAGATTCCTCCTTCTCTGCTTTCCCTTAAAGTATTAGCATTTCCCAACTTATAGTCCCTACCCCAGCATCCTTCAAAACCCACTTTTCCATTCCTCTCCTTGGTGTAGTATTTTCTAACTGAAGCCCTTAACACTATGGAAACTTACCATCCTGATGTATAATCTAGTGATTGGTATACTTTTTCCAGTCTGTGAGCTCCTGGTAGTGGCTTTTTACACAGAAAACAGTAAGTGCTTGTTTAATTGAACTGATTTGTTAACCTTCTTCTCTGTTGTCTGTTTATATTACCAGCTGCCCTTCCAGAAGGTTTACCCTGTCCTTGTTCTTTTTATTGACCCTCATTTCAGACTTAGTATATTTTTTCAAACCTCTTCAAAGCACAAGACTTCTTGATGCTATTCCTTACTCTCATTTATATTCATTTTTTTTTAACAAGTGTTTTTACATTTGACTTTACAAACAATTTCTTGTTTGGTCTCCTCTTTAACTGCTTCCTCATTTTCTTCCTGGGCAGGATTATGCTATTAACAAGAGATTTCTATTCTTTTAAAAGGAACCTGCTATTCCATCAAAGCTTAGAGTCCCACTGGTCTTTGCTCTCAAATTTTAGAACCCTGCCTTCTTGAAACCAGGGAGTCCATCTGACAATACCCAGCTCACTCATTGTTGGCTGTCTCTGGAGTAACCTGCTTTTTTTTTCCAGGGCCCCTCCACTTCCATGTTGGTTAGAAGAGACCCAGAGCTACGTTGCTTCCCCTTTTGGCAAGTCGATTTCTAGCAGATGTCCCACGGTTCCTCCTACCCCGTCCCCTCCCTCTGCCATCACCCAACTCCTCTCGCTGCATCTGTGTCTGTTGTTTGATCCATGCCTGGAAAACATCATCACTTCCGCCATCTGGGTGGGTGGTCTCAGCGTATTCCCACTCTGCTTCTTTCCTTTAATCTTCAACCAAACTCTGTCCTGCACAGTCCCATCATCCCAGTCACCCCGTCCCCTCCCTCTGCCATCACCCAACTCCTCTCGCTGCATCTGTGTCTGTTGTTTGATCCATGCCTGGAAAACATCATCGCTTCCGCCATCTGGGTGGGTGGTCTCAGCGTATTCCCACTCTGCTTCTTTCCTTTAATCTTCAACCAAACTCTGTCCTGCACAGTCCCATCATCCCAGTCACATGTTTCACCTCAGGTGTCCATGACCCTGACTGGCTTAACATTGAACCTGATTTCTCTTGAACAGACGTCCCATAAACCACAGTGTCTTCAGACAGTCAAGGGTCTGTTTCTTTACATCCTGGGGATGGCAAGTAGTGATGCTTATCTTCCCTTGCTCAAATCCATTTTATCTTTTTATTTGTTAAACTATATTTTATGGCTACCCATTTGGGATGTAGACATAAGCACTAATTCTAGGCTTCTGGCAAATGATTCTTGAAATTATTACTCTCTCAGTCATATTATTATATGATATTATTTTCCCTGTTTTCACATAAATTTTCCCAGTATTTATTTGATGCTACTCTTGTTGCCCAGATAACCAGGATGATGTGATCACTCACCTAGAGCCAGAGATCCTGAAATGTGAAGTCAAGTGAGCCTTAGGAAGCATCACTACTCAATAATTCCAGTTGAGCTATTTCAAATTATATTGACTATACCAAAGCCTTTGACTGTGTGGATCACAGCAAACTGTGGAAAATTCTCAAAGAGATAAGAATACCAGATCACCTTACCAACCTCCTGAGAAATCTGTATGCAGGTCAGGAAGCAATAGTTCAAACCAGATATGGAACAACGGACTGGTTCCAAATTGGGAAAGGAGTATGTCAAGGCTGTATATTATCTTGTACAAGATGTACAAGAGTACATCTTGTGAAATGCCTGGCTGGGTGAAGCACAAGCTGGAATCAAGATTGCCGGGAGAAACATCAATAACCTCAGATATGCAGATGACACCACCCTTATGGCAGAAAATGAAGAGAAACTAAAGAGCCTCTTGATGAAAGTGAAAGAGGAGAGTGAAAAAGCTGGCTTAAAACTCAACATTCAAAAAACTAAGATCATGGCATCCAGTCCCATCATGGCAAACAGATGGGGAAACAAAGGAAACAGTGACAGACTTTATTATCTTGGGTTCCAAAATCACTGAAGATGGTAACGGCAGCCATGAAATTAAAGGATACTCGCTCCTTAAAAACTTTGACAAACCTAGCCAGCATATTAAAAAGCAGAAACATTACTTTGCCAACAAAGATCCGTCTAGTCAAAGCTATGGTTTTTCCAATAGTCATGTATGGTTGTGAGAGTTGGACCATAAAGAAAGCTGAGTGCCAAAGAACTGATGATTTTGAACTGTGGTGTTGGAGAAGACTCTTGAGAGTCCCTTCACTGTAAGGAGATCAAACTAGCCAACCCTAAAGGAAGTTAGTCCTGAATATTCATTGAAAGGACTGATGCTGAAGCTGAAACTCCAATACTTTGGCCACCTGTTGCAAAGAACTGACTCATTGGAAAAAACTCTGAGGCTGGGAAAGATTGAAGGTGGGAAGAAAAGGGGACGACAGAGGATGAGATGGTTGGATGGCATCACCGACTTGATGGACATGAGTTTGAGGAAGCTCTGGGAGTTGGTGATGGACAGAGAAGCCTGGCAAGCTGCAGTCCATGGGGTTGCAAAGAGTTGGACATGACTGAGAAACTGAACTGAACTGAACACTTTTTGTAGAACAAAGCCTTGATTATTTTTCTTCTTTAACTTTTTTTAGTTTTGACTTAAACTTTTTAAACTTCTATTTCATTTTGTATAGAACAACATTGTGTTTTATTATTATGATTTAAACTGGACTTATCTTCATAAGATACAATTTCTAACCAAGAATTCATATTTCATTATAATAATTCCAAAGCCAAAGTCTGACAACAATTATATTAGTAGTTAAAATAGGAGTAGAAGTAACAGTTACCATTCATTCAACAAGTATTTATTAAGCACCTACTATGTGCCACGCAGCATGCTATAAATGAGAACAAAATTGTGAAACAGTCTCAAACTGTCCCTGGCCCCATGGACACTGCTGTCTACAAATGATAACCAAGTATTCACACAAATAAAAATCAGCCCCGAAATGCAGGAGTGGCAGGGACCACTGATCACCAACCATCATCTAACTTCTCTCTTGACCTTTGGTGGTGGAATGTCTGAGTTAGCCAGACTCATGGGTGCCCAGACAGAGACAAGGAGACCACATCCTCCTTCTAATAAAGAGAGTCTTCTAATTACTAAGCACTTATGTAACACTCCCTGAGTCCTAGCCACTCTTCTAGTCCCTTACACATACAAGCTGATTTTGAACGCTTTTGGGTACAGACTATTATTCTCTTCCTATAGAGTTGAATATTTAAAGGTCATGTACCTCTTAAGAGAAGAATTTGGTTACAAATCTGGTCAGCCTAGCTTCAGAGTCAATGCTTTTAATCATGCACTAGGGTTTCTGTATAAAGATCTCCATTATTGTACATGTGTATGCATGTCTGATCTATGTGTGTAAATGTAAACCTGAAAGTGTACGTGTCTGTGTATATGTGTGTGTCTCTGTGTATGTCTATGTGTCCATGCGTGTCTGTGTGTGTACAGAAGTCCATTATCTCACTTAGATCAACACCAGTCCTTTAACTTAATACTGCAAGTCCAATCCTTCCTCCTTACCCTATAGGATAAACTCAGTGGACATCTTCATTTGTTGGCTTTTGAGACCAGTTAATCAAATCCATATATTGGGAAATGGATTATACTCCGTTTAAAGTTACTATAAAATACTGGCTACAGTCCTTGTGCACTACACTATGTCTTTGTATCTTACTTATTTTATGTTTACCAGTTTGTACTTAATTTCTCTTGAAAAACTAACTCAGCCATAGGTTATTCAGATGATCATGACTATTCAGATTACATGGTCCCATTTTTCAAAGGAACCTGTGATATCTCATCTCATAACTTCAGCTGCTCCTGCAAGCAGGACCCTCATGCTATTTTTGATACCCGGGGACACTAAAAATCTCAATACAAACCCAACTGTGAAGATTTGAGAAAGATACTTTTCTTACTGCTGTTAATTGAAATACACAATTTTGTAGAGGATACATATGGGGGAGAAAAAGTTATTTTCTACCACCTGATCCTCATTTGTTGGTCATCTGTGCTGAGCTGGACTTGAGCATAGCCTTCAGTGGAGTAAGTGCTGGCAGATAAGTGGGATCACGTGGGGAGTGCAAGATAAGACCTCAGCAGCCTTGTGCAATTGTGAACAATGCTTTTCTAAGTGGTCTTCTGAGGAAAAAAAGCGCTGTTATCATCACCATCGTTCACACATATTAACAGCTTTCCTTGGAGTTTTCAACATGTTGGTTCTTTGAACCTTGAATTATTTGCCAGGGAAGAAACTCATCCCTAGACCAACTAGCAGTGATTAGTGTGGCGCGTGGCTCTCCAAGCAGTTCCCAGTGTTGTCAGCACAGCAGAAAGGCCCCTGTCCCTAGACAGCCACTGCCTGGAGCCAGCCCAGCCCTTCCAGGTGGGCCAGGCAGGGGCAGCAGCCAAGGCTTTTGAAAAAACCCACAGTAAGCCTCTCAGAGGTGTGTTGGGTCTAGTGGGATGCTACAGGGAGAAAGTAAGAGGTATAAATCACTAGGTGTAAAATATATAAGATATCAAGATGTAACATATAGCACAGGGAACAGAGTCAGTATTTTATAGTAACTCTAAATGGAGTATAGCTTATAGAAACATTGAAGCATTATGGTGTATGGCTGAAACTCATATAATGTTGTAAATCAACTATACTTTAATAAGAAATAAATAATAAATCAGAGAAAGACAAATATCATATAATATCACTTAGCTGGAGAATTCTGTGGATAGAGGAGCCTGGGGGGCTACCGTGCATGGGATCACAAAGAGNTTATGGTGTATGGCTGAAACTCATATAATGTTGTAAATCAACTATACTTTAATAAGAAATAAATAATAAATCAGAGAAAGACAAATATCATATAATATCACTTAGCTGGAGAATTCTGTGGATAGAGGAGCCTGGGGGGCTACCGTGCATGGGATCACAAAGAGTCAGACACAATGGAGAGACTAGTACTTTCACTTTGGGGCTTCCTTGGTGGTGGTAAGGAATTTTCTTACCATGCAGGGGACCCAGGCTTGATCCCTGGGTGGGGAAGATCCCCTGGAGAAGGAAATGGTTACCCACCCCAGTGTTCTTGCCTGGGGAATTCCATGGACAGACGAGCCTGGCAGGCTACAGTCCACTGGGTTGCATAGATTCTGACCCAGGGCTGGAACCACAGTCTCCTGCATTGCAGGCACATTTTTACTGAGCCACCAGACAAGCTCCCCCTCCCACACACATATGTATAATATAAAAAAATGGTGCAAATGAACTTTATGAAACAGAGATAGACTCACAGACATGGAAAACCTGGCTACCGAGGGGATAGTGAAGGTAGGGGGAGAGATACACCAGAAGTTTGGAATTAACATATACACACTACTGTATGTAAAATACACAAATAACAAGGACTTATTGTACAACACAGGGAACTGTATTCAATATCTTGTAAAAACCTATAATGGAAATTATATATATATACAGCCTCACACATATCAGTTCAGTTCAGTCGCTCAGTCGTGTCCAACTCTTTGCGACCCCATGAACCGCAGCACGCCAGGCCTCCCTGTCCATCACCATCTCCCGGAGTTCACTCAGACTCACATCCATCAAGTCCGTGATGCCATCCAGCCATCTCATCCTCGGTCGTCCCCTTCTCCTCCTGCCCCCAATCTTTCCCAACATCAGGGTCTTTTCAAATGAGTCAGCTCTTCACATCAGGTGGCCAAAGTATTGGAGTTTCAGCTTCAGCATCAGTCCTTCCAATGAACACCCAAGA
>SJYX01015571.1:238946-263428 GCA_006410675.1 Oreotragus oreotragus
TTCAACTTCAGCTTCTTCAGCATTACTGGTTGGGGCATAGACTTGGATAACTGTGATATTGAATGGTTTGCCTTGGAAACGAACAGAGATCATTCTGTCGTTTTTGAGATTGCATCCAAGTACTGCATTTCAGACTCTTTTGTTGACCATGATGGCTACTCCATTTCTTCTGAGGGATTCCTGCCCGCAGTAGTAGATATAATGGTCATCTGAGTTAAATTCACCCATTCCAGTCCATTTTAGTTCACTGATTCCTAAAATGTTGACGTTCACCATTGCCATCTCTTGTTTGACCACTTCCAATTTGTCTTGATTCATGGACCTGACATTCCAAGTTCCTATGCAGTATTGTTCTTTACAGCAACGGATCTTGTTTCTATCACCAGTCACACGCACAACTGGGTATTATTTTTGCTTTGGCTCCATCCCCTCATTCTTTCTGGAGTTATTTCTCCACTGATCTCCAGTAGCATATTGGGCACCTAACGACCTGGGGAGATTCTCTTTTAATATCCTATCATTTTGCCTTTTCATACTGTTCATGGGGTTCTCAAGGCAAGAATACTGAAGTGGCTTGCCATTCCCTTCTCCAGTGGACCACATTCTGTCAGACCTCTCCACCATAACCTGCCCGCCTTGGGTTTGCCCTGCAGGCATGGCTTGGTTTCATTGAGTTAGACAAATATCTGGTATTACTAAACCTCAGTGTCCTACAAAATGTGAAATTAATTTATTAAGTCAAGATGGTTGGGGACCCCTCCTAGGTTTCATGCACAGCACAGAGGAAAGAAGAGAGACATTGTTCCTACTTTCCTGGAGCAGTTAATGTCAAAATAGCAAGTTAGAATATAGATTTGAAGAAATATGGAATTCTGTCCACAGAGAGAAGATGGAAAATGTGACAAGAAAATTGAAATAAGAAGGACTCATCAAAATTTCAAGGAGATACTTGAGAGAGAAGAAATGTTGAAGATATCAAGGCTGACGATTTTTCAGACAACATGAAAGAGACTTCTCAGATTTAAAGAGCAAGTGGAATTTAAAAAAAAGGAAATTGGTATGTAGGCAACATTACAGTGATAGTATAGAACTTCAAAATGAAACTTTGACCCAAATATTTCAAAGTTGCCATAGAGAGAAGGTAGTTATTTCAACGAGCAGTAATTAGACCAAGAGCAGAATTCTCAACAATAATGAATATCCAAAGACGGGGAAATAAATGCAAAGAGAACTTTTCCAAGCTAAACTATCTTTCAAGAATGAGGGTAAGCACAATTTCATACAAGATGCAAGGAGCCTCACGTAAAGAGCTTTTAAAAGATATGTGATTGACACTTGACCAGTGGGTGTTATGATTATCAACCCCATGCAGTCAAAAATCTACATATAATTTTTGACTCCACCAGAGCTTAACCATTAATAGTCTATTGTTGGGTTTCCCAGGAGGCACTGGTAGTAAAGAACCTTTCTGCCAATGCAGAAGATGTTAAAGATGTGGGTTTGATATCTGGGTTGGGAAGATCCCCTGGAGGAGGGCAAGGCAACCCACTCCGGTATTCTTGCCTGAAAACTCCCATGGACAGAGGAGCCTAGTGGGTTACAGTCTACGGGGTCACAAAGAGTCAGACACAACTGAAGTGACTTAGCACACCCTATTGTTGACTCGAAGCCATGCTGATAACATAAGCAATCAATATCATTTTGGACATTATATATACTGTGTTCTTACAGTAAACTAGAGAAAAGAAAATACTATTATAAAATCATAAGGAAGAGAAAATACATTTACAATACTGAATTGTATTTATTGATAACATAAGTTTACACTGTCTACAAGAAAAATTCTGTCAGTACCTATACCAATATTGTTTTATATGATATAAAACACAATAAATGTTATATTATTACTAACACTAGGAATAAAACCTGAAAATATAGTGTGAAAAAGAATTTTATATTTTTTCACAGGTACTCATGTACTGAGAGGGCCTCCCACATGGCACTAGTGGTAAAGAACCTGACTGCCGAGGCAGGAGACATAAGAATCACAGGTTCGATCTCTGGGTTGGGAAGGTCCTCTGGAGGAGGGCATGACAACCCACTCCAGTATTGCCTGGATAATCCCATGGACAGAGGAGCCTGGCGGGCTACAGTCCATAGGGTTGCACAGAGTCAGGAAACAACTGAAGTGACTTAACACACATGCGTCCTCTATATAATAAAGCATTTTTTAAGACAAAGTTATAAAATAATAAGAAAACTAACACATTGTTAATTTTACATGCAGTATCACTCATCTTAAGCCTATGTAAAGATAGACATGCATCTTATGCATTCCCAATATACCTAAATTTTCTTAATTTCTTGATATTTCTAGGCTATGTGATTCATCCATGAGGTTTTTCAAATTGCTGTACATCTCCAATTTTTTTTTCAATATATTTACTGAGAAAAAAAATCTGTGTATAAATGGACCTGTTCAATTCAGACCTATGTTGTTCAAGGGCAGACTGTACTTCAGAAAAATAGAACATCAACATAAAAGCAATATCTTGGATCTCAGATGTGCTTAGGAATGTTAGCAAAGAGAAACTGGGAACTATGGGAATAAAATCAAACATACTTTGACTGTATAGACCAACAAGAGTAATTATGATGACTTACAGCATAAAGAACACTGCAGAATTAAAACTCAGTACAGGAAAATCATAAGATACAAGACAGGATGTAGGATGATAAGAATTAGAGCAATATTGATTTTCTCTTAATTATTCAGGAGGAGGAAATATTGATTAATATTTTAAAAAGTAATTGCTATTAAAAATTCTAATTAGCTTGGAATTAAAAAAAAGAAAGTATTAAAATTGAATATCTATCTTCCAAACAAGTAGCAGTAAAAAGAGAAGTGAACTCAGTAGAGTACTATAATATGAAGAGTTCTTTAGAAAGAAAATTGATAATGAAATGGAGGTGGAATTGGATGAGTTGAGAAAGTGGAGGCAGGGAGAATTAGTAATGAAATGATATATAAGCTTTGTGTCCAGAATTGTGTTGGAACCAGTTCATGGAATAAGTAGATAGTTCAGTTCAGTTCAGTCGCTCAGTCTTGTCCGACTCTTTGCGACCCCATGAACCGCAGCACGCCAGGCCTCCCTGTCCATCACCATCTCCCGGAGTTCACTCAGACTCACATCCATCAAGTCCGTGATGCCATCCAGCCATCTCATCCTCGGTCATCCCCTTCTCCTCCTGCCCCCAATCCCTCCCAGCATCAGAGCCTTTTCCAATGAGTCAACTCTTCACATGAGGTGGCCAAAGTACTGGAGTTTCAGCTTTAACATCAGTCCTTCCAAAGAAATCCCAGGGTTGATCTCCTTCAGAATGGACTGGTTGGATCTCCTTGCAATCCAAGGGACTCTCAAGAGTCTTCTCCAACACCACAGTTCAAAAGCATCGATTCTTCGGCGCTCAGCTTTCTTCGCAGTCCAACTTTCACATCCATACATGACCACAGGAAAAACCATAGCCTTGACTAGGCGGACCTTAGTCGGCAAAGTAATGTCTCTGCTTTTGAATATACTATCCAGGTTGGTCATAACTTTTCTTCCAAGGAGTAAGCGTCTTTTAATTTCATGGCTGCAGTCACCATCTGCAGTGATTTTGGAGCCCAAAAAAATAAAGTCTGACACTGTTTCCACTGTTTCCCCATCTATTTCCCATGAAGTGATGGGACCGGATGCCATGATCTTCGTTTTCTGAATGTTGAGCTTTAAGCCAACTTTTTCGCTCTCCTCCTTCACTTTCATCAAGAGGCTTTTTAGCTCCTCCNACAGAGTAGCCTGGTGGGCTGCAGTCCATGGGATCGCTAACAGTCGGACAGACTGCACGACTTCACTTTCACTTTTCTCTTTCATGCATTGGAGAAGGAAATGGCAACCCACTCCAGTGTTCTTGCCTGGAGAATCCCAGGGACGGGGTACCCTGGTGGGCTGCCGTCTATGGGGTCACACAGAGTTGGACACGACTGAAGTGACTCAGCAGCAGCAGCAGCAGAACCCTTGTGAACAGCTGGTAGGGTCATATGGAAATAGTGTAGCTATTATGGAAAATGGTATGGAAGCTTCACAAAAACACTGATGTAGAATTACCAGTTATTTAACTTCTGGGTATACATCCAGTTTAGGGGACACAAGTTCAATCCCTGGTTGGGGAAATAGGATCCCACATGATGTGGGGCAACTAAGTTTGCAAGCTGCAACTGCTGAGCACATGGGTCTCAACTAGAGGAGAAGCCTGCGCTACAATGAAGACCCACTATAGCCAAAAAAAAGTGAAAAAAGGTGAGTAGAAAACCACAGACTAGGAAGAAAAATCATAAAATATTTATCTAATAGGAATTTTATTTATCATGTATAAAATTCTTAAAATTCAACAATAAAATGCAAACATTTTAAACTAGGAAACATTTATGTTCTTAGGTTATTTTCAGGGGAACTGTCACAATTGACTTTTTTTTTTTTCTGGATGAATAGTTTGGTGGGTACATAAAAGAAATTATTTCTTTCTGTTCTTTAATTAGCTTGCTAACCTATTAAACAAAAGACACATTTAACCAGAGATACTAAGAGTAGTATCATTGAACATATGGTGAAAATCTTCTCTATGGAAAGATGTTGCTTTGCTTTATAGATTATATTTGATTAGACGGAATAGAGAGAAAAATAAAGAGTGAAGCCATAACTCAGGAGACTCAGCTAAGAATTTAAATTTCATAGGCTGCTTGACTAGGACAAGTCAATAACATAATGTTTAAAAAGCCAGTATTAAGGCATTTGTCAGTATTTAGTAGTTAAACTTTTTTGAAATCAAAGTATGTGGTTCTCAACTACTCAAAGTCAGAGACTATATTATCTATACAAATTTGTTATATTTTCTTTCTTACTCCACTTTGGGAAGACATTTAAGTTTTTCATTAATATGTATTCTTTCTTTTCTTTCTTTCTTTCTTTTTTTTTTTTCTGTTTTTGGTTTGTATGATGGGTGGCAACAAGTAGTAAATCTCTGGGTTGAGTCAGGACATAAATACGGTCTAGAATTTCTCTTAAATGAACATCTCAAGATAAAAAAAAAAAAAGAGTAAGATTTGAAGGTTGTGGACATNTTTTTTTTTTTTTTCTGTTTTTGGTTTGTATGATGGGTGGCAACAAGTAGTAAATCTCTGGGTTGAGTCAGGACATAAATACGGTCTAGAATTTCTCTTAAATGAACATCTCAAGATAAAAAAAAAAAAAGAGTAAGATTTGAAGGTTGTGGACATAATGCATTTCTTAAGATAATAAATTGTTATATTTTAAGTTCACCATAAGAGCTTCTTCATTTAAAAGTTAAATTGAATGAAACAGATTCTGTATTTGTTGCTTACTTAAAAATTAGCCATTCAATTAATGAGGGATTTTGGCAAGGGTTAAGGATCAAGGACTCTACATTATTCATTCATGTATTTATAATGTATTTCCTGCCACAGTACATTACCCTGAATCTATGTCTTATAAATAAGAATTGGGAACCTTGTAACACACTGAATATCAATGTGTCTTAGCTGTGTGGAAATGTATTACAGACACATGCATTAAAACCATAGCACATTAGACTTGGGACCTTATAGGTCATTTAGTCCAACTTTATCATTTTTCAAATAGTTTGGGGAGGGCATGAGCCTTACTCAGAACTGAGAGAAAGACTAGGTTAAACATTTTCTCAAAATTCACAGGCATACTTGGTTTCAGAAACAGAGCTGGAATTCAGGCATCTTTATTTTCAATATAACACAGTCTACACTTCATTAGGCTGATAGTTTGAAAAATCTGACAATTAATGCTATATAAATTTATATGAAAATATATGAACTCAAGTAAAATTAAATAAAATATAATCTGTACATATATTTTAAACAATTATTTTAAAATATTATAAATTATGTGAACTATAATTTGTCATTTTATATGTTAGTGTAATAAGAAACCCTAATGGCAACCCACTCCAGTGTTCTTGCCTGGAGAATCCCAGGGACAGGGGAGTCTCATGGACTGCCGTCTATGGGGGTCACACAGAGTCGGACACGACTGAAGTGACTTGGCAGCAGCAGTTTAACATAATAAGGACTAAACACTTGAGAGCCTGCATTTCAGGAGATAGGTTCTTTTGCTTTCCATTATTCTTATATCCTAATGTAAGCATTTTTTTTCTTAAATATAATTAATTTGGCTAATATACAATTTGATAGTGTGTTGGTATACATGTATATATTCTTAGCATTCCTAAAGGAGAAAGATAAATTCTGACAGTTTTATGTAAATTACTTTTAATGAACTCTAAATATTTGGCAAAATAAAAGAGGATAGAACACTGTCAGGAAATATTTATTTGGGCTGCCTGTAGTATCAACCCAAAGTGTTTCTGGCCCTCTATGTCTAAAAAGTCCAAGGAAAGGAGCAGCAGCTGTACTTTGCTGGAGCAGCTGTGAAGAAATACCCCACATCCAAGGTAACAGAAACACAAGTAAGATGGTAGGCACTGAGAGAGGGCATCAGAGAGCAGACAGACTGAAAGCATAATCACAGACAACTAGATAATCTGATCACATGGACCACAGCCTTGTCTAACTCAATGAAACTAAGCTATGACATGTGGGGCCACCAAAATGGACAGGTGATGGTGGAGAGGTCTGAAAAAATGTGATCCACTGGAGAAGGGAATGGCAAACCTCCTCACTATTCTTGCCTTGAGAACCTCATGAACAGCATGAAAAGGCAAAAAAAAAAAAAAAAGACAATGAAATATGAACTCCTCACGTCAGTAGGTGCCCAATATGCTATTGGAGAACAGTGGAGAAATAACTCTAGAAAGAATGAAGGGATGGAGCCAAAGCACAAAAGAAAAAAAAAAAAAAAAGAACACCCAGTTGTGGATGGGACTGGTAGTAGAAGTAAAGTCCAATGCTGCAAAGGGCAATATTGCATAGGAACCTGGAATGTTAGGTCCATGAATCAAAGCAAATTGGAAGCGATCAAACAGGAGATGGCAAGAGTGAATATTGACATTCTAGGAATCAGTGAACTAAAATGGACTAGAATGGATAAATTTAACTCAGATGACCATTATATCTACTACTGTGGGCAGGAACCCCTCAGAAGAAATGGAGTAGCCATCATAGTCAACAGAAGAGTCCAAAATGCAGTACTTGGATGCAATCTCAAAAATGACAGAGTGATCTCTGTTCGCTTCCAAGGCAAACCATTCAATATTATGGTATCCAGGTCTATACCCCCATCAGTAATGCTGAATAAGCTGAAGTTGAATGGTTCTATGAAGACCTACAAGACCTTCTGAAACTAACACCCAAAAAAGATGCCCTTTTCATTATAGGGGACAGGAATGAAAAAAGTAGGAAGTCAAGAAACACCTGGAGTAACAGACAAATTTGGCTTTGGTGTACAGAATGAAGTGGGTAAAGGCTAACAGAATTCTGCCAAGAGAATGCAGGGTCATAGCAAACACCCTCTTCCAAAAGCACAAGAGAAGACTTTACACATGGACATCACCAGATGGTCAACACTTAAATCAGATTGATTGTATTCTATGCAGCCAAAGATGGAGAAGCTCTATACTGTCAACAAAAACCAGACCAGGAGCTGACTGTGTCTCATCATGAACTCCTTATTGCCAAATTCAGACTTAAATTGAAGAAACTAGGGAAAACCACTAGACCATTCAGGTATGACCTAAATCAAATCCTTTATGAGTGTACAGTGGAAGTGAAAAATAGATTTAAGGGACTAGATCTGATAGAAGGAGAGCTGGATGAACTATGGATGGAGGTTCGTGACATTGTACAGGAGACAGGGAGCAAGACCATCTCCAAGAAAAAGAACTGCAAAAAAGCAAAATGGCTATCTGAGGAAGCCTTACAAATAGCTGTGAAAAGAAGAGACCTGAAAGGCAAAGGAGAAAAGGAAAGATATACCCATTTGAATGCAGAGTTCCAAAGAAAAGCAAGAAGAGATAAGAAAGCCTTCCTCAGCAATCAACACAAAGATATAGAGGAAAACAACAGATGGAGAAAGACTGGAGACATCTTCAAGAAAATTAGAGATACCAAGAGAACATTTCATGCAAAGATGGACTCAATAAAGAACAGAAATGGTATAGACCTAACAGAAACAGATATTAAGAAGCCGTGGTAAGAATATACAGAAGAACTGTACAGAAAATTGTCTTCATGACCTAGACAATCACGAAGGTATGATCACTCACACTCATCTAGAGCTGGACATCCTGGAATATGAAGTCAGGTGGGCCATAAGAAGCATCACTTTGAACAAAGCTAGTGGAGGAAATGGAATTACAGTTGAGCTATTTCATATCTTGAAAGATGATGCTGTGAAAGTGCTGTGCTCAATAGTTCAGTAAATGTGGAAAATTCAGCAGTGGCTACAGGACTGGAAAAGGTCAGTTTTCATTCCAACCCCAAAGAAAGGCAATGCCAGAAAATGCTCAAACTACTGCACAATTGCACTCATCTCACAAGCTAGACACGAACGTCATTCCATAGTTCTTCAGGCACTCAATCTATCAGATATGGCCCTTAAATCTATTTCTCACTTCCACTATATAATCATAAGGGATTTGCTTTAGGTCATACCTGAACGGTCTAGCGATTTTCCCTACTTTCTTCAATTTAAGTCTGAATTTGGTAATAAGGAGTTCATGATCTGAGCCACAGTCAGCTCCTGGTCTGTTTTTTGTTGACAGTATAGAGCTTCTCCATCTTTCAGCTATTTGTAAGGCCTCCCCAGACAGCCATTTTCCTTTTTTGCATTTCTTTTCCATGGGGATGGTCTTGATCCCTGTCTCCTGTACAATGTCACAAACCTCATTCCATAGTTCATCAGGCACTCTATCTATCAGATCTAGGCCCTTAAATCTATTTCTCACTTCCACTGTATAATCATAAGGGATTTGATTTAGGTCATACCTGAATGGTCTAGCAGTTTTCCCTACTTTCTTCAATTTAAGTCTGAATTTGGTAATAAGGAGTTCATGATCTGAGCCACAGTCAGCTCCTGGTCTTGTTTTTGTTGACTGTATAGAGCTTCTCCATCTTTGGCTGCAAAGAATATAATCAATCTGATTTCGGTGTTGACCATCTGGTGATGTCCATGTGTAGAGTCTTCTCTTGTGTTGTTGGAAGAGGGTGTTTGCTATGACCAGTGCATTTTCTTGGCAAAACTTTATTAGTCTTTGCCCTGCTTCATTCCACATTTCAAGGCCAAATTTTCCTATTACTCCAGGTGTTTCTTGACTTCCTACTTTAGCATTCCAATCCCATATAATGAAAAAGACCTTTTTTTGGATGCTAGTTCTAAAAGGTCTTGCAGATCTTCATAAAACCGTTCAACTTCAGCTTCTTCAGCACTACTGATTGGGGCATAGACTTGGATAACTATGATATTGAATGGTTTGCTCTTTCCCATTCTGTTGTTTTCCTCTATTTCTTTGCATTGATCAGTGAAGAAGGCTTTCTTATCTCTTCTTGCTATTCTCTGGAATTCTGCATCCAGATGCTTATATCTTTCCTTTTTTCCTTTGCTTTTCGCCTCTCTTCTTTTCACAGCTATTTGTAAGGCCTCCCCAGACAGCCATTTTGCTTTTTTGCATTTCTTTTCCATGGGGATGGTTTTGATCCCTATCTCCTGTACAATGTCATGAGCCTCATTCCATAGTTTATCAGGCACTCTATCTATCAGATCTAGGCCCTTAAATCTGTTTCTCACTTCCAGTGTATAATCATAAGGGATTTGATTTAGGTCATACCTGAATGGTCTAGTTGTTTTCCTTACTTTCTTCAATTTCAGTCTGAATTTGGTAGTAAGGAGTTCATGATCTGAGCCACAGTCTGCTCCTGATCTTGTTTTTGTTGACTGTATAGAGCTTCTCCAACTTTGGCTGCAAAGAATATAATCAATCTGATTTTGGTGTTGACCATCTGGTGATGTCCATGTATAGAGTCTTCTCTTGTTTTGTTGGTAGAGGGTGTTTGCTATGACCAGTGCATTTTCTTGGCAAAACTTTATTAGTCTTTGTGGGTCTTAGAAGCCAGGTCAAATAAGTAGACATGGTGGGCCTCTATGCTTCAGATGGGAATTCAGCCAGAAAAGGGAGAAAATAACACCATGGAGGAGCTAAGCATCAGTGTCAGACCCACAACTTTATTTTCAAAAGCAGTTTATATACCCCAAGTTTTACATAAAGAAATAATGGAATATGCAGAGTTATGCAGGGGCAGCAGTCCTGACCCTTATTGAGACCAGGCTTTCTTTTTGCATACCTTCCCGTATTCACAAAGTTTCAGGTGGTTTTACATCATCTTCTGGCCAGGGGACCTGTTAACATTTTTATGGCTCTTTTCCTACATAAATGTCTATCAACCAGTAAACTCATTTTCCCTTGTTTTTTCTTTAATCTGCATCACCCCCAAAGTACTAAATAAAGTTACATTCCTGTAGAACAAAGGTGCACTGGGTTATAAAAAAGAAAGTACTTAACTCAAAGATCTAATGTTGCTACTACCAGGGCTACTACCTGTTTTTTCTACTTGCCAACTATATCAACAAATAAAAGATATGAAAACTTGGCTGCAAGTATTGGCTCAACAATGAAACCCTAATCAGTCCTATTCTAATGATTTTGACTCCTTGGAAGCCCCTACATTGCTAGGATGTTTTAAGCTTCCTGTGCCTCTTGCGGTTGGGAGGCTGCAGACAATCACATGTGCAGCTGTAAGAGTCCAGCAGGCAGGATAGAAAGCCATCAGAGGGGTTTTTGGATGGAAACACTCTTATTATGCCTAGGAGACTTATTATCTAAAAGTTCTAAATTAACTTTCTCCAGAAAATGTGGTGGGGGGACAGCCCCCTGTTAATGTCAGAAGAGTAGGTGGAAAGCATAACACAGTAAAGCCAGCAGACTCTGATTTTGGGGGTAGATGCTTGAGAAAATCCAGGGGGGACCCCTGAGGGCCTGTCTCTTATACACATCTAGATGTGTATAAGAGACAGTTGCCAACTATATCAACAAATAAAAGATATGAAAACTTGGCTGCAAGTATTGGCTCAACAATGAAACCCTAATCAGTCCTATTCTAATGATTTTGACTCCTTGGAAGCCCCTACATTGCTAGGATGTTTTAAGCTTCCTGTGCCTCTTGCGGTTGGGAGGCTGCAGACAATCACATGTGCAGCTGTAAGAGTCCAGCAGGCAGGATAGAAAGCCATCAGAGGGGTTTTTGGATGGAAACACTCTTATTATGCCTAGGAGACTTATTATCTAAAAGTTCTAAATTAACTTTCTCCAGAAAATGTGGTGGGGGGACAGCCCCCTGTTAATGTCAGAAGAGTAGGTGGAAAGCATAACACAGTAAAGCCAGCAGACTCTGATTTTGGGGGTAGATGCTTGAGAAAATCCAGGGGGGACCCCTGAGGGCTGATCCCGCCTTTGCGTTTTGTCAGGCCCCCTTCCTCATGACATTTGCCATGGGTGGGATTCCCCATGCTGGCTCCCAGCAAGGAGAATGAAAAAGCTGGTTTAAAAATAAAAATTCAAAAAACTAAGATCATAGCCTCCAGTCCAATCACTTCATGGCAAATTGAAGTGGAAAACCTGGAAGCAGTGACAAATTTTCTTTTCTCGGTTTCCCAAATCACTGCTGATGATCTGCAACCATGAAATTAAAAGACGCTGGAAGGAAAGCTATTACAAACCTAGACAGCATATTAAACAGGAGAGATATTACTTTGCCAACAAAGGTACTAATTGTCAAAGTTATGGTTTTTCCAGTAGTCATGTATGGATGTGAGAGTTGGACCATAAAGCAGGATGAACACCAAAATATTGATGCTTTTGAGGTTTGGTGAAGACTCTTGACAGTCGCTTGGACAACAAGGAGATCAAACCAGTTAATCTTAAGAAAAATCAACCCTGAATATTAATTGGAAGTACTGATGCTGAAGCTGAAGCTTCAGTACTTCAGATACCTGATTCAAAGAGCCTTTCTGTTGTTGTTTTTCAGTCACCTGTCACATCACTCTGTGAATCCATGAATTGCAGCATGCCAGCATGCCACCATCTCCTGGAGCTTTTTCAAACTCAAGTCCATTGAGTCAGTGATGCCATTCAGCCAACTCATCCTCTGTCATCCTCTTCTCCTCCTGCCTTCAGTCTTTCCCAGAATAAGGGTATTTTCTAATGAGTTGACTCTTTGTATAAGGTGGCCAAACTATTGGAGCTTCAGCTTCAGCATAGGTCCTTCTAATGAATATTCAGGATTGATTTCCTTTAGGATTGATTGGTTTGATCTCCTTCTCAAGAGTCCTCAATATCCCAGTTCAATGTATCATCCTTTGACACTCAGCCTTCTTTATGGTCTAACTTTAACATACATACATGACTACTCTAAAAACCTTAGCTTTGACTAGATAAAACTTTGTTGGAAAAGTAATGTCTTTGATTTTAATATTTTGTCAAATTTGCCTTAGCTTTTCTTCCAAAAGACAATTGTCTTTTAATTTCATGTCTGCAATCACCATCTGCAGTGATTTTGGAGCCCACGAAAGTAAAATCTGTCACAGTTTCCATTGTTCTCCCATCTATTTGTCATGAAATGATGGGATTGGATGCCATGATCTTAGTTTATTGAATGCTGAGTCTTAAGACAGCTTTTTCACTCTCCTCTTTCACTTTCATTAAGAGACTCTTTAGTCTCACTTTGCTTTCTGCCATTAGAGTGTCATCGGCATATCTGAAGTTATTGATATTTCACCCTGCAATCTTGATTCCAACTTATGTTTTTCCAACTCAGCATTTCACTAATATACTTTATGTATATGTTAAATAAGCAGGGTGACAATGTACAGCCTCAATGTACTACGTTCCCAATTTGGAATCTGTCTGTTCCTCCACGTCTGGTTCTAACTGTTGTTTCTTGACCTGCATACAGGTTTCTCTGGAGGCAGGTAAGGTCTGGTATTCCCATCTCTTGAAAAATTGTTCACAGTTTGTTGTGATTACCATAAAGGCTTTAACATAGTCAATGAAGTAAATGTTTTTCTGAACTGATTTGCTTTTCCTATGATCTAATGGATGCTGGCAATTTGATCTCTAGTTTTTCAGGCTTTTCTAAATCCAGCTTGAACATCTGGAAGTTCTCAGTTCATATACTGTTGAAGTCTGGCGTGGAGAATTTTGAGGAACACTTTGCTAACATGTGGAATGAGTGCAATCCTGCAGTAGTTTGACTATCTTTAGCATTTCCCCTCTTTGAGATTCAAATGAAAATTGACCTTCTCCAGTCCTTTGGTCATTGCTGAGTTTTCCAAATTTGCTGGCATATTGAGTGTAGCACTTTAGCACCAGCATTTTTTTAGGATTTGAGATAGCTCAGCTGGAATTCTGTCACTTCCACTAGTTTTGTTCGTAGTGATGCTTCCTAAGGCCCACTTGACTTCACATTCCATGATATCTGGCTCTAGGTGAGTGATCACACTATTATGGTTATCTGCATCATTATGATCTTTTTGTATAGTTCTTCTGGGTATTTCCCCACCTTTTCTTAATATCTTTTGCTTTTGTTAGCTATACAGTTTCTGTCTTTCATTGAGCCCATCTTTGCATGAAATGTTTCCTTGGTATCTCTAGTTTTCTTGATGAGATCCCTAGTCTTTCCCATCTGTTATTTTCCTCTGTTTCTTTGCATTATTCATTCAGAAAAGCTGTCTTATTTCTCCGTGTTCTTCTTTGGAACTTTGCATTCAGATGCTTAAATCCTTCCTTATCTTCTTTGCCTTTCAGTTCTCTTCTTTTTCAGCTATTTGCAAGGCTTCCTCAGACAGTCATTTTGCCTTTTTCATTTCTTCTTCTGGGGGATGATTTATTTTTTATTTTTTTTTATTTTTTGCAATCAGCAAGAGGATTTATTAAACCGGCGCGCCGGGGTTCGATCTTCCTTGAAAAGAACGAACTCCGATGCTAGTTACAAAGCAGTTTTTATACACCAAAAGCTATAAGCAGGTATAGGTGGGGTGAAGACGATCTCAGCAAACTGATTGGTGGGCATAACTTGACCTTTACAGAGATAGGTCTGAAAGCTATCAGGCTGTAACGGCTAACCGACCACCTCATACCTTGTGGCGGTTTAGCCAATTTTCTAGAAAGGATTAACAGAAAAACAATTACCCAGGGGGTCCCTTCTAAGGCCAGGAAACTAGACTATAGATTATCAGATAGAGGGCAGGTTCCTTTTCCATGAGTCATGACTAGCCCTTGAGAAACAGAACAAAGGGTAGTTTTAAAATTTAACTTTTTAACTTTTTCTCTTCATTCCCCTCTTCTTTTTGTCCAGATTTCAATCTTGAAATCATATGTTTGGTACATCACTTAATGATGCCGGAATATCTTTTCATTTTTGTGCAAAGCATAACACCTAGCTATTTGAGGCATGCTTAGCTTCAGTGAACAGAACATAGTTACCGGACATCTATATTTTTAACAGGGTGGCGGGACAGAGAGCTCAGGTCATGTCTGGACTAAAGCCCAGGGCATGCCTAAGGGCCCTGCGATAACGCATGAGCAGCTCCCAGGACTTAACCCTTCACGAGTGGTTGGGGGATGATTTAGATCACCACCCCCTATACAATTTCATGAATATTGGTTCATCGTTCTTCAGGCATTCTCTCAGATCTAGCCCCCTGAATCTATTTGTCATTTCCACTGGATAATTGTAAGGGATTTGATATAGGTCATAACTGAATGGCCTAGTGGTTTTCCCTATTTTCTTCCATTTAGTTCTGAATTTGAGCCACAGACAACTCCCATTTTTGCTTTTGCCGACTATATACAGCTTCTCCATCTTTGACTGCAGGTGTTCATAGCATCATTCAGCTTGCTCAGTGGCTTTATGGTGGTGCTAATGATGACATCTCCCACAAGGACTTATGCCACATGATCTGCCTCCCAGGTCTCCTGCAGCCAGATCCCCTGTCACCACAGCAGGTCACTGCTGACCTTTTCTTCCACAGGGGACACTTGGTCACTCATAGGCAGGTCCACCTCAAGCTCTTCTGCAGGTCACTGCTTCTTTACCTCCATCCTGGTGGGCACAAGGTTTTGTTTGTGCCTTCTGAGCATCTACGGTAGGTCTGAGATTTGATATTAAATGCAACTATGCCCCTTCAATCCTCTTTTTGGAGCTTCTCTTTTGCCCTTGGTTGCAGGTTGGGGAGAGGGATCCAACATTCTTCTGTTGATAGTTGTTCAGCAGCTAGTTGCGATCTTGGTGTTCTCACAGGAGAGATGAGTGCATATTCTTCTACTCTGCCATCTTGTTCTTGAAATAAGAAAGATTGAAGGTAAAAGGAGAGGAGGGTGGTAGAGGATAAAATGATTAGATAGCATCACCAACTCAATGGACATGAATTTGAGCAAACTCTGGGAGATAGTGAAAGACAGGAAGCCTGGTGTGATATAGTCCACTGGGTGGCAAAGAATTAGACACAACTTAGTGAATGAACAACAACATCAGCAGCAAAAAGCACATGGGGCTTCTTACCCCAGAACATTGTTAGATGCAGGAACTTGGGTTTGAGCCTAAAGAATATGAGACTAAATTGAGATACTGGATGATATGTGAGTTGACAAACAAAATAGCAAAACCAGATATTGGGCTCTATGATACAGTGTCTATTTCATCCCAGCTTTAGAACAATATATTGAAGTTTACTGGGAAATAATTCTAGGTTGTTGAGTCTATGGCTTACTGTACTTGATAAATTGGCTGGCCTGATAGTTTTTCAAATGATAGCATCAATCAGAGGTCAAGTGAGGTCCACTGCTATATAATTTTTATTTCCCTTTTTGTCTACTCCTTCTGATTTAGCACTCTGTCCTCTAATAAGCCACTGCTTGTATCACTATCTATTGACTTTATAAAAAAGATCTTATCTGAAAACAATAAATTGCCAAAAGTTATGAGAATGTTGGGAAGTGTCATCCAGTCCCTTCATATCATGGCTCGGAAGTCTCACAAAGATGACTTGTTAGTAGTTGAATATTCCCCCTTTAAATCTCTTTTATTTGGACGACTCCTATTCCTTGTACTCTGATGCTGTCAGAACTGTTCACATACGTTCCTCTTCTTGGTCTCCCTCAGTGAGTCATTTAATTAGTTGTTTGTTTGTTTAATGCAGCAACTAACTTCCATTTCGGATAGCCCTTAGCTCATAACAACCATTACTATTCTCCTGTAAGAGGTGAAAAAATACCCAAAGGTCTTCCTAATGAGTTCAACAGTCCCTGGTGTTCTCTGCATGCAAATAAGGTGACCTCAGTCAAACTTGATTCATTCAAGAAAAAAAAAAAAAAATCACAAAAGAAGCAACATGCATTAATAAAGACCAGACTCCTTCCGGGCTTTCTATCCTCTTTCAGAATCCCAGGAGGATACTTGGCTCATTATCCAATCCCTCAATAGCCAAAGGAAGCAGAGTATCCAGCTCAAGAAGCAAAGTTGCTGAGGCAAGTTTTTTTCCATATCTCTGTCCCTCTCTATTATATTCCTTCTCTCCAGCTATCAGCAACTTTAGAATGATTATTTCTAAAATAGATATTATCTTTCTCAAAGATATCCTCAAATAGTCTTTTTAGATGGTAAAGTCTCATTGTTCATAGTTTTCCAGTTAAGATTTTGGAAAAGTAAAAGAGAAATTAAGGAAAAGTGTATTTTACTTTTCTTTTTCATCTCAGGGCATTTAGATTCTCTTACTATTTCATTTTTGGCTTCTTGTGGGACAGAAGTTTAAGCAAATTCATATGAACTTCCTAATTACATTCAACATGTTCCTTGTCTTTACTGATGCTCAAATTTATGCAGTGTAAGATTGTCCTTGGCAAATAATAAAACATCTCTGCACACTTGTACATCAGAAATGTCCTTGGATGTGCAGTTTTTCAGTCTTTTTCCCTGATAGGGGTTCCCTTGTGTCTCAGCTGGTAAGAATCCACCAGCAATTCCAGAGACCTGGGTTCGATCCCTGAGTTGGGAAGATCCCCTGGCAAAGTGAAAGGCTATCCACTCCAGGATTCTGGCCTGGAGAATTCCAGCGACTATACAGTCCATGGAGTTGCAAAGAGTCCGACGCTACTGAGAGACTTTCACTTTCATTTTCCCTGATAAGGTAGAAGTCCACTTTTAGACTTTTCCCAGTGAGAGAGAAGAGAGGGTTGTGCATAGACCACAAGAGATTCTCATTGTGTGCTAATTAATTAACCTTATACCTGGAGGAAAACTGAGTTGAGAAATTGCAGACAAGGGAAACGTATAATACCTTTGGCTTTTGTACTAAAAGGTTGCTGCTGCTGCTAAGTCGCTTCAGTAGTGTCCGACTCTGTGCGACCCCACAGGTGACAGCCCACTAGGCTCCTCTGTCCCTGGGATTCTCCAAGCAAGAATACTGGAGTGGGTTGCCATTTCCTTCTCCCATGTATGAAAGTGAAAAGTGAANTTTGGCTTTTGTACTAAAAGGTTGCTGCTGCTGCTAAGTCGCTTCAGTAGTGTCCGACTCTGTGCGACCCCACAGGTGACAGCCCACTAGGCTCCTCTGTCCCTGGGATTCTCCAAGCAAGAATACTGGAGTGGGTTGCCATTTCCTTCTCCCATGTATGAAAGTGAAAAGTGAAAGTGAAGCCGCTCAGTCGTGCCTGACTCTTAGCAACACCATGAACTGGAGCCTACCAGGCAGCCTCCGTCCATGGGATTTTCCAGGCAAGAGTACTGGAGTGGGGTGCCATTGCCTTCTCAGAATAAAGGCTAGGCTTGGTAAATATGACTGACCAGTACATCTTGATGAACAAACTGAATATATGGCTGAATGTAACTGAATAAGTATAGAACTAGAGGGAGGCTTTAAGTTGCAATTCTAAGTGACTGTGGTCATTGTGTGAATAACATAGAAAAGGAGAAGTCTTGGAAATTAGACTTCACAATTTCTTCTTTGTTTTGGTGGATGAGATATTTTAAACCTTAAGATTAATGGGAAAAGGAAGATCTGAATGTTGCCCATGATTTTCCTACTTTCACATTCCAGTCCCCTAGGATGAAAAGGACATCTTTTTTTGGTGTTAGTTCTAGAAGGTCTTATAGGTCTTCATGGAACCACTCAACTAACCTAAACTTGGATTACTGTGATGTTAGATTGGTTCCCTTGTAAATGAATCAAGATCATTTCTTTGATTTTAAGACAGGGAAGCCTGGTGTGCTGCAGTCCAAGTGGTAGCAAAGAGCCAGAAACGACTGAGTGACTGTACAACAACATGATGTTCATTGCCCTAACTATCTTCCAAACAACTGAATGCGCTTTCAACCAACTGGGAACATAAGGATTCATCTTCTGCAAGTAGATTGAACTGAAAGGCTAATAGTACTTTTAGAAGAAAATTAGTTAACCTGCTTGATTGCAAACTCTGCACTGCTCACTGCTGTAACTCCTTTGTATTACAAATGTGAGTCTTTATTCATCTCAGCTTAATATAAATAGAGATGTTGACAAGTTTCTCCAAGAAAATAAATAAGTCATGATAAACCTCTTCCTGCATGAAGATGAATGTGGAGTACATAACCATTATCTGAACAGGATGTTCCTTTAAAAAGCAATTAAGATTGCACATTTCAACACTATTTGGATGGCAACTGAATAGGTCTGGCAATGAAATATCTTTTGCTATGCTTTTCAGCAATATTTTCAGAAGTTGGGAAATTAAACACTTTGACAAAAAATGCCAAAGGATTGTCTTCCTTTCTCTACTTAGACATAGTGACCAAACTCTTAATCTTTTGCCCTTGCTTGTATAACCTGGTTGAATGTGCTTTAACTTTGTACTGTGTGGTTTGTTCAGTTTTAAAAGTGACATCCTAAAGTACAGGAGGCTGTGATGAAAATCATCCCGAAGAAAAATAAATGCAAAATATGCAAAATCATTGTCTGAGGAGGGCTTACAAAAAGCTGAGAAAAAGAGAAGTGAAAGGCAAAGGAGAAAAGGAAAGATATATCCATCTGAATGCAAAGTTCCAAAGAATAGCAAAAAGAGATAAGAAAGCCCTCCTTGGTGATCAACACAAAGAAATAGAGGAAAACAATCAAATGGGAGAGACTAGAGATCTCTTCAAGAAAATTAGAGGTACCAAGGGAATATGTCATGCAAAGATGGACACAATAAAAGAGAAATAGTACGGACTTAACAGAATTAGAAGATATTAAGAAGAGGTGGCAAGAATACACAGACGAACTATTCAAAAAGATCTTCATGACACAGATAAACACGATGCTGTGATCACTCATCTAGAGCCAGACATCATGGAATGTGAAGTCAAATGGGCTTTTGGAAGCATCACTACAAACAAAGCTAGTGGAGGTGATGGAATTCCAGCTGAGCTATTTCATATTCTAAAAGATATCACTGCTAAAGTGCTGCACTCAATATTTCAGCAAATTTAGAAAACTAAGCAGCAACTAAAGGACTGGAAGTGGTCAGTTTTCATTCAAATCCCAAAGAAAAGCAATGCCAAAGAGTGGTCAAATTACTGCACAATTGCACTGATCTCACACACTAGCAAAATAATGCTAAAAAATTCTCCAAGCTAGGCTTCAAAAGTACATTAACTGAGAACTTCCTGATGTTCAGCCTGGATTTGGAAAAGGTAGAGGAATAAGAGATCAAATGGCCAATATTTGTTAGATCATGGAGAAAGCAAGAGAATTCCAGAAAAACATCTACTTCTACTTCACTGACTATGCTAAAGCCTCTGACTTTGTGGATCACAGAAAACTGTGGAAAATTCATTAAGAGATGGGGATACCAGACCACCTTAACTGCCTCCTGGGAAATCTATATACAGGTCAAGAAGCACTGGAAAGCTAGAACTGGACATGGAACAATGGACTGGTTAAAAATTGGGAAAGGAGTACGCCAAGACTATATATTGTCACTCTGCTTCTTTAGCTTATATGCAGAGTACAGCATGCTAAATACTGGACTGGATGAAACACAAGCTGGAATTAAGATTGCCAGGAGAAATATCAACAACCTCATATATTCAGATGACACAACCCTTAGGGCAGAAAGCTAAGACATACTAAAGAGGCTTTTGAAAGTGAAAGAAGAGAGTGGAAAAAATTAGCTTAAAACTCAACATTCAAAAAACAAGGATCATGATATCTAGCCCCATAACTCCAAGGCAAATAGATGGGGAAACAATGGAAACAGTGATAGAATATTTTTGGGGGCTCCAAAATCATTTCAAATGGTAACTACAGCCATGAAATTAAAAGATACTTGTTCCTTGGAAGGAAAGCTATTACAAACCTGGCAACATATTAAAATACAGAGACTTTTGTTTTCTTACAAGCTATGGTTTTTCCATTAGTTATGCATTGATGTGAGTTGGATATTAAAGAAACCTGAGTGCCAAGAATTAATGTTTTTGAACTGTGGTGTTAGAGAAGACTCTTGAGAATCCCTTGGACAGCAAGAGATATAACCAGGAAATCAATCTTGAATATTCATTGGAAGGACTGATGCTGAAACTGAATCTCCAATACTTTGGCCACCTGATTGGAAAAACTCTCTCGTTAGAAAAGTCCCTGATGCTGGGAAAGATTGAAGGCTAGAGAAGAAGGAGATGACAGAGGATGGGATCATTGGATGGCATCACTGACTCAGAGGGTATGAGTTTGAACAAGTTCCGTGAGTTGGTAATAGACAGGAATCTTGGCGTGCTGCAGGCCATGGGTCACAAAGAATCAGACATGACTGAGTGACTGAACTGAACTGAAAGAATAACAGAGTGAGTGCAAAAAAAGTTTATGGTAAGAATTTAGAGATAGTTATAAAATGCTGTAATATTTCATTCTGATGTGTGTGTATTCATTCTTGATTATGGTGACTACAACACATTTTCTGTAGTGACAATTCTAAAAATGAAAAATAGTATGGTTAATTGATTTTATTACCTTAAACCATAGAGTTTTATGGTAGAAAACTTGGAAATTATGGAAAAGTTTTAAATAGAAAGGAAATACCACCTGCATTGCCAGTATATGCACATACTGTAGTTTTCTCTAAAAAAAAGTACATCATGATCAAGTTGTTGTTGTTGTTGTTGTTGTTTTGCTATATAATGGGTGTTATATAACCTGTATATTAATGTTAAATACACTTGAACAGCAGTTAAAAAATTAGAAACATTACCCAAACGTTAGAAACTTACCAAAACAATGCTCATGGCATCATTCTATAATACTGTTTCCTCCTCTATGCATGAGTAAACAAAAGAAAAGTAGGGACAGAGCAGTAAGAAAGCAAGGAGTAGATGGGCTATAAACAAAACTTTAAAGAAAATATTTTAACAGAAAACATACAAATGGAATAGGATCACTTGATATTATTTTCCGATGGTTCTTAAATGTTTCAGGTTGAACTTTTAACTTTCCTGTTTTTCTCATAATTTGAATTAGCTATCTGTCTGCCACAAAAGTTTTGTGTAAGAATCATCTAAAATTGTAAAGCTTTTTAAGTTGTTAAACACAGAGGGTACCAAAAAATATTATAATGCCTAGACACCATGTTAATTTTATGTGGATTGAAATTAGTGATGTAGAATTTCTTCTTTCACTTATGTAGCATTTGGTCTATTTAAAGCATAATATTTTATTATTTTATAAAAATATGAAAATGCATTTGAATTTTTCTAGAAAAACAATAAATGAAATAAGCACAAGGAACCCATTAAATTTCATAAATATTTGATAGAACTAACAAGAAAGGTAAATTTTTATACTTCTATTATCAGGAACCATTTGGATGTCTATCCATCGCTTCTTCATTTCAATGCTATCTCNATTTTATAAAAATATGAAAATGCATTTGAATTTTTCTAGAAAAACAATAAATGAAATAAGCACAAGGAACCCATTAAATTTCATAAATATTTGATAGAACTAACAAGAAAGGTAAATTTTTATACTTCTATTATCAGGAACCATTTGGATGTCTATCCATCGCTTCTTCATTTCAATGCTATCTCATTGTCACATAAGAAAAACTTACTGGTGTACATCATATAACTATAGTATTTTAACACTTTGACTTCTAGATTTGTAATGTAAACTTGGCCAAAATATGAATGATATGCTATATATCAAATTGGAAATGTTAACTCTACAGAAATGGAAAATATCATAGTAATATAATTGAAATATATGGCACTAGTCAGAGAAACTGATATGCATATTGTAAAATTATTCTAATGAAGGAGAAGGAAAATATTATGAGAAATTCAGTGTTGGACAGAACAGGGAAAAATAGCAAGCGCCAGTAGGAAAGACATGGGTTAGAAATAGTCATTTTCTAAAACATATAAGAAGGAAAAAAACATTAAAATGACATTATCTCTGCCTTTTTATTTTTACTGTTACATAAGTAAGTGATGGGATCTGATAGAACAACCATAACAACAACAAAAACAAATTACTTAGAGGTCTATACTTTTTTCCTATTATATATCCGACCAGAATTATTATATACAGATCACTGCAATATAATACTTTTTTAATATAAAAAAATGCAGTCAAAATTTGGTGTTGAAAGTAAAGGAAAATGCTAAGATGTCTTATAAAGCATAATGGGTGCTAATCTCATAAGTCTAAGAAATTATGTGTCAGAAAAGACTTTGGAATTAGCTTTAGAACAAATATCTTCTCTCTCCTTTTCAGGATCAAGATGTCAGTATTACCTTCNTAATACTTTTTTAATATAAAAAAATGCAGTCAAAATTTGGTGTTGAAAGTAAAGGAAAATGCTAAGATGTCTTATAAAGCATAATGGGTGCTAATCTCATAAGTCTAAGAAATTATGTGTCAGAAAAGACTTTGGAATTAGCTTTAGAACAAATATCTTCTCTCTCCTTTTCAGGATCAAGATGTCAGTATTACCTTCTGCTGCTGCTAAGTTGCTTCAGTTGTGTCTGACTCTGTGCGACCCCATAGATGGCAGCCCACCAGGCTCCCCTGTTCCGGGGATTCTCCAGGCAAGAACACTGGAGTGGGTTGCCATTTCCTTCTCCAATGCACAAAAGTGAAAAGTGAAAGTGAAGTCTCTCAGTCATGTCCGAATCTATGTGACCCCATGTGACCCCATGGACTGCAGCCTACCAGGCTCCTCTGCCCATGGGATTTTCCAGGCAAGAGTACTGGAGTGGGGTGCAATTGCCTTCTGCAGCTTCTCGAAAATCATAACAAATTAGATGAAAAATAATAAGCTAGACCAAGATCCTGACTCAGTAAGCAGCACCATATGCATTTCAAAAATGTACTCCTACTTGAAAACAAAAATAACAGTATCTCAAAAGTAGACTTAGATAGCTTAATTGGTTAAGATTGCTTATATTTCTCTCCTTAAAAAAGTGAATAATTTTAAACACTAACATTCACCTTGATCTTGCAAACATGGTTTATTTTTTTATGATTTTTTTCTACCAACTGCTTAAATATACACAGATATATCTTTATCAAATTGCAATAATAGTCAAGAGAATGAGAAGACAGGCCAGAAACTTTCAGAAAATATCTGCAAAAGGTATATTTGCTAATGCACCAATAGTCAAAACATTAAAAAAAAAAAACTTGTAAAACTCAATAGTAAGAAAATCAACATTCTAACTCTTACAATGGGCAAAAGAATTTAAGAGGCACTTAACCAAAAAAATGTATCAATAGAAAGAATGTGCATGAAAAAAAAAATTCAGCATCATGTATCAATAAGGAATTGAAAATTAGAGCAATGAACTAACTCTCCACATATATTGGGAGGGTGAAAATCCAAAACATTGAGTATAGAATAAAGCAGGGCAAAGGCTAATAGAGTTTTGTCAAGAGAACACACTAGTAATAGCAAACACCCTCTTCCAACAACACAAGAAAAGACTCTATTCATGGACATCACCAGACAGTCAACACTGAAATCAGATTGATTATATTCTTTGCAGCCAAATGTGGAGATGCTCTATACGGTTAGTAAAAACATTACCAAAAACTGACTGTGGCTCAGATCATGAACTCCTTATTGCCAAATTCAGACTGAAATTGAAAAAAGTAGGGAAAATAGTTGACCATTCAGGTACGACCTAAATCAAGTCCCTTACGATTATACAGTTCAGTTCAGTTCAGTCGCTCAGTCGTGTCCGACTCTTTGCGACCCCATGAATCGCAGCACACCAGGCCTCCCTGTCCATCACCAACTCCCGGAGTTCACTCAGACTCACATCCATCGAGTCCGTGATGCCATCCAGCCATCTCATCCTCGGTCGTCCCCTTCTCCCT
>SJYX01015572.1:0-12405 GCA_006410675.1 Oreotragus oreotragus
ACTCTGTGTGACCCCATAGACGGCAGCCCACCAGGCTCCCCCATCCCTGGGATTCTCCAGGCAAGAATACTGGAGTGGGTTGCCATTTCCTTCTCCAATGCATGAAAGAGAAAAGTGAAAGTGAAGTCGCTCAGTCTGTCCGACTGTTAGCGACCCCATGGACTGCAGCCCACCAGGCTACTCCATCCATTGGATTTTCCAGGCAAGAGTACTGGGGTGGGGTGCCATTGCCTTCCCCGAGCAAAGTGTCTAAGTGGACACAAAAATACCTGCTGTCCTGAGCAAGTATAACAAAATATAGGCAGGTGGCTTAGACAACAAACTTTTCCCCTCATAGTTCTAGAGAGTGAGGAGTCTCAGATTAAGGCAGATCTGGTGTTTGGTGAAAGAGCCCACTTCCTTGTGCATCAGTTCAGCTCAGTCACTCAGCTGTGTCTGACTTCACAACCCCATGGGCTGCAACACACCAGGCTTCCCTGTCAATCACCAACTCCCAGAGCTTTCTCAAACTCATATCCATCGAGTTGGTGATGCCATCCAATCATCTCATCTTCTGTCGTCGTCTTCTTCTCCTACCTTCAATCCTCTTTCAGTGTCCAATCTTTTTGCCTTTTCATACTGATCATGGGGTTCTTAAGGCAAGAATACTGAAGTGGTTTGCCATTCTCTTCTCCAGTTGACTATGTTTTGTCAGTACTCTTCACCATGACCTGTCCATCTTGGGTGACCCTACACTGCATGGCTCATAGTTTCGTTGAGTTAGACAAGGCTGTGATCCATGTGATCATTTTGGTTAGTCCTTCTGCATAGAGAGCCACTTTCTCATTGTGTCCTCACAAAGAGGGGAGGAAGACAAATATCATATAATATTCCTTATATGTGGACTATAAAGTATGACATAAATGAATCTATCTGAAATTGCAAACCACTCCAGTATTCTTGCCTGGAAAATCCCATGGACAGAGGAGCCTGGTGGGCTATACAGTCCATGGGGTTGCAAAGAGTTCAGATAAAACTGTGAGACCAATGCTTTCACTTTAACAAAACAGAAACAGACTCAAAGACATGGAGATCAGACTTTTGGTTGCCAAGGGGGAGGGGGTTGGGGAGGGGCTGGAGTGAAAGTCTGGGTTAGTGGATGTAACCCACTAGAGTGGATAAGCAACAAGGTCCTACTGTACAGCACAGGGATGTATAGCATGTCCTGTCATCTTGGATGGCCCCATCAGCCTAGATAGGTCTATGCTCTTCCGTTTCTCAATTTCAGTCTGGGTTACAAGCTGAGAAAGAATTTTTCTCAGGTCAGTTCCATTTGTCTCTTAGTCTCCTGCATTGGCAGGCAAATTCCTTACCACTAGCACCACCTGGGAAGCCCCATTTATATCTAAACACCCAAACATTTCAGCCACATCAGGTTCTATGGATATTATTTACAGACAATGATTTCCCCCACTGATTCTTTCTCTATATAGTGGAGGTTTAATAAAAACATGTGTCCTCGTTACTGTGTTTACCACTCACTTTATTTTCACAGTACAATTCACCCTCAAGCCTGTGGGATCCTTTTGCTAAACTGTGAGTCACTGTAAATGCGGGAGGGCGGGGGTATCAGTCATTATTGGTTAAGGTGGAGAAGAGAATATAGATGAAAATTACTTTTTAAAAATCCTGTAGGTGTTTACCACTCACTTTATTTTCACAGTACAATTCACCCTCAAGCCTGTGGGATCCTTTTGCTAAACTGTGAGTCACTGTAAATGCGGGAGGGCGGGGGTATCAGTCATTATTGGTTAAGGTGGAGAAGAGAATATAGATGAAAATTACTTTTTAAAAATCCTGTAGGAGGAAAATCAGACTAAAGCACGCAAGACATAAATATACTGTGGCCAGTATGAAAAAATAGGGAGAGTGATGGAGGATTTCATCCACACTTTTTTCAGTGTATCTGCCAGAAGAGAATGCCCTTCAAGTGTTTGTGGGCTTGAGAAGACTCTTGAGAGTCCCTTGGACTGCAAGGAGATCCAACCAGTCCATTCTAAAGGAGATCAGCCCTGAGTGTTCTTTGGAAGGAATGATACTAAATCTAAAACTCCAGTACTTTGGCTACTTCATGCAAAGAGTTGACTCATTGGAAAAGACTCTGATACTGGGAGGGATTGGGGGCAGGAGGAGAAGGGGATGACAGGATGAGATGGCTGGATGGCATCACTGACTCAATGGACATGAGTCTGAGTGAACTCCGGGAGTTGGTGACGGACAGGGAGGCCTGGCGTGCTGCGATTCATGGAGTCGCAAAGAGCTGGACACGACTGAGTGACTGAATTGAACTGAACTATAAATGTTAGTCAGGCTGATGACCATTACTACCCTGGCCAAGTGTCTAAGCTTCCCAAAAGTGTAATGTTGGAAACTTAAGAGCTCCTACAATAAAACAATTCATTTATCAACAGAAACACGGAACCAAGAAAGGACTAGGTGCTCACAAAAGGTGAACCTGAAAAATGTAACCATCAGTGGGACAGTCAGCCCCAAATTATTTCTGATCACTGAAGCTGTAACATCTTCCATTCAGAAAATTTAATGTACATGAGAGACACCAATCAAAGCTTCATTAAAAAAATGAATAAACAAAAACCTCAATTAAATAGAATTAGGAGACCAGAGGGGCAAGTTCTCATGTCCTGGGAGGGTAGCAGACCTTAGTAGGAAGAAGAAAGACTCCTCTTCATTCCTGGTAAGGAGTCAGCCAATGAAAAGCCATGGACTCTGCTTATATTCCTTTTCCTCTCTATAAAATTTTTGTCCTTCTTTTGCTGCTTAGGTATTTGTACATGGTTTACCATAGCTGCAGAACTTGAATTGCAGTTTTCTGTGGACCCCAAATAAACCCATCTTTGCTTAAAAAAAAAAAAAAAAATCTGTCATTCTATTTGTTTCAAGTCAACAAACTGGAGACTTTTTACCTAGTTTTGCAAGTCACAAGCTCTCATGGCTTCCCAAAGCTGCCAGGGGTTTTATTGGACTGAACATTTACATATAAACCAGTGAGGTAATGTGGCTACAGCAACGGTTAATGCAACCTCAGACTCCAGCCAATGAAAGTGTTGCAGTTAAGGTTAAGTCTTGGCCCCTGCAATCTGAACCAGTCCATTGGCAGGAGAAGATGGCCATAAGAACCATCTAAAAGTGATGCTCCCAGGTGCTCCTTGCACCATGATGCTGGAGGTCTGTACACTTTCCATAGAAAGTTGGAGAAGAAGAAAAAGATACTGGGGCAAGGAGGGGAAGAAAAGGTACAGAACTACCTGCTGTAATTCTGTGAAGAGTAGCAAGGAGGGGGATTGGTTTGGCTGCTATAAGGGTAATCTCACCAGGGACTGAGAAAACAAGACCAGAAAATGTGCTGCCTCCACGAGCACCGAGTGTTCTGTCCCCATGAGGACCAAGATCACATTTGATGGCCCTCTTCATAGAGACTGCAAGGTAATTCCTATTCTGGGTATCAGGCTGGGACGGCAGTGTCTCAAGTTAATTCCTCTTCTATTCCAAGGCTATCTTTCTAAATTACCTGGGCTAGACATAACACACCTTATTGTTTCTTTCTACCCAGGAGTTGTTTGTATAACAGTCTGCCACACCCTGCCTAACAAGGGCCTAATTAGGAAACAGAAACCAACTCAGCTTTAAGGAGTAACTTTAAGTTGTATGGGAAAGTATTGTATAAAATTGCAGAACAAAAAGGAAAACAAAGCAAAAGCCCAACATAAGGCACGTCGTCAGTAAAATAAATTTTGTCAACATGCCAAGGGAAAAAGGCGGGGAGCAGTCATTGCAGGGGTAGGGTACACGTGGAACTGACAAGCCAGATGGAACACTGAGGCCACCAGAGGTGTAAGTGGGAATTACTAACCCCAGATCACAGGGCCCAGGTAGGAAGGAGTGTCCCTGATGACCAGGACCACTGCTGGGAGCTGGCATCACAGGTGGGCTTCTTCACCAGGACCTGTGGCAGTGGAGGAGCAGCCAGAGGGCACTAGCATCTCCTTTCTTCATGCTTCTCAGTCTCCCAACAATGTCTTCACTGTCAGACCCATCCAGAAGCCAAACCTGGGTGCCTGGGAAATGCAGCCTGCAGGAGCCAGCCCTCCTGTAACACAGAGGAAGCGCAAAGAAAATATGAGGAATAATCTGAGAGCAATCTGGGTGAAGACTGGCCCAATCCACCCTACATCAGTTTGTTGGTCAAAAAATAATGCAGGGGATCGTTTTTTTGAAGGATCAGTCTCAGAGCAGATAAGAAACATGCCTGTCCTTTATGCCAGAAGATTTTTCAGAGGTCTGCACATTTAGGTGAGGCTTAACTCTGCTCGATAATTTGTGGGTTGCATTAGGACATCCTCCAAGAATCTGACCTCTTACTATGATTAGGAGGCTGGTCTGGGCATGCTCTTTACCTGGCAATTGCAGAAACACAAGAGGGCAAACAGAAAATGGGGATCACTTGAGTCTGGACCTAGAAGGAATAAAAGCAAGTCACCAGCTGAGTCCACTATCAAAAAATGGGGAAATGCACTCCATCTTTTATGGGAGGAATTGCAAAATTGAATGAGAAAGGACATGACCATAGCGAGGGTTGAGTATTAAGGTCAATAATTTCATCTGTAGCTCAGCCTCTCAGTGTATATGTGTGTATGTGTTTTCCACACCACCAAACAATTCCCTGACACCAGTTGGGTGTCTTTGATTCTGTTCTATTTGACAATATTAACCTAGAATTTTCAGCTCCCACAGGTTAAGGGCTCAGTCCCGTGAGACTCCTTCATGTTTCTTCTTAGGAGGCAGGAAGGATTGATTCTGAAACTATTGAATATGTGTGTCATTTTCATATTATGTTTTACCTGATTGATGTACCTATTATGCCCTTATTCACTTATTTGCAGCTTTAACCCATTTTTTTGCTGTTTTTGTGGGGACTGAGGATCAAGATTGGCTGGGTTCAAGTAGAGATTGAGAGGAACATCATTGTAAGATAAACAATAAAATATAAAAGTCTAGTCGGTTGGATGGTATCACAGATTTGATGGACATGAGTTTGAGAAAGCTCTGGGAGTTGGTGATGGACAGGGAAGCCTGGTGTGCTGCAGTCCATGGGGNAGATTGAGAGGAACATCATTGTAAGATAAACAATAAAATATAAAAGTCTAGTCGGTTGGATGGTATCACAGATTTGATGGACATGAGTTTGAGAAAGCTCTGGGAGTTGGTGATGGACAGGGAAGCCTGGTGTGCTGCAGTCCATGGGGTCACAAAGAATCAGACATGACTGAGTGACTGAACTGACTGAGGGGACTTAACCTTTCCCTGGTGGCTCTGACGGTGAAAAATCTGCCTGCAATGCAGGAGACTGGAGTTCGATCCCTGGTCAAGAAGATCCCCTGGAGAAGGGAATGGCTACCTACTCCAATATTCTTGCCTGGAGAATTCCATGGTCAGAGGAGCCTGTGAGCTACAATCTAAGAGATAACAAAGAGTTGGACATGACTGAATGACTAACACTTTCAGGGGATTTCAGTAGAAGTAGCAAACATATTTACACTATTCGTAAAGTTAAACTAGCACTATCAAAGTACAGTAATGAATTCACACGCAAAATAGAGAAGCTGTAGTGCTCAGGCTTACAACACTCAGGCTCCACACTTTGGTCAACACAGCAATGCATCATCCACTGTCCTGATCTGCACATCCTGGTGGCAATATCAGCCAGTGGTCAGGGGGATAGTTTTTGCCATGACCATTTGACACCGAACATGAGGTTACTCTCAACCCTTCTTTTCTGAGCTTTCCCTACAACCTCCTCAACCACCCATCACCGAAATTAGCACTTTCATATCCCAAGGAAGGATGCAAGGCTTTCCATGTCAAGACCAGTATGGTCACAGAAATGTAGACCTGACATGTTCATCAATAAAGACACCTCCATCTCAAGAAGTTTGGGACCACCATGAGTTTTAAGCATAAAGCTAGCAAGTGTTAATTACAACTTGGAATTAAAAAGGAAAGAATTAGCTGAGGGAGATTAAGAGGCACAAATTTCCAGCTGCAAAGCAAATGAGTCCTGGGTGTGAAATGTACAGTGTGGGGAATATTGTCATTAACTAATGATGTCAAGCTTATTGTGGTGATTAGTTTGGGATATAAAGAAATAACTAATCACTATGTTGTACAATAGGAAATAATTATACTTCAAAAGCAAACAAATTCAAAGAAAAAGTGAGCAGATTTGCGGTTACCAGAGATGAGGGTCGGGAGAAGGGCAAATCAATGAAGGCAGTCAAAAGGTACAAACTTCCAGTTATGAGATAAATAAATACTATGGATGTAACATACAACCTGATAAATTAACATTATTCTATATATGTAAAAGTTAAGAGAGTAAATCCTAAGAGTTCTCACCACAAGGAAAAAAAATTGTTTCTGTAATTATGTATCTATATGAGATCACTGATGTTCACTAAACTTACTGTGCTAATCACTTCATGATGTACATAACTCAAGTCATTATGCTATACACCTTAAACTTATACAGTGCTGTGTGTAAATTATATCTTGATAAAGCTGATAGAAAAAAAAACTCAAAAAAAGGGGGAGAAATAAGTCAGGATGGCTGGTGATTCTATTCCACAAGCATAGCCTAGAGAGGGAAAAATGTGCTTGTAAAAATATGAGTGAAGAAGGCCATTCTTGGAAGATCTCAAACACTTCCCACAGGAAAGGTTGAAGCACCCATGAACATTCATTAGTTCTGACCTTGACTGTTGAAACTGTGAGGCTTTACATCAAGGTGAAGGAAATTAATCATTGTAATCAGCATAAGTGATGTTGAGCATCTTTTCATGGGAATAGTGTATTCAATGAGAATTCAAATATTTTTGCCCTTTAGATGCAGTCAGCACATATAGATATGTTAACTTTGGTCCATTATTAATTCTTAATGATTCTTTAAAGAGTGCACTTCCTTGGGAAGTTTGCTTGCTCAGTGAGTATCTGAAATAAATCATTTCTTTGGAGACATTTCTGGATTCAGACTCTCCATCCATTCATGTTAGGTTCCCGTAGGCCAGGGTGGTCAGAGGGCCTTCCCAGTTAGCCGCAGAGGTAATGGGTGTTCACCTCTATCATGTGTTTATAGAGCCTTGGTGATCTCTGCCCCATGTTAGGAAAGTGATATGAGTAAGTCACCACAGTGCTCCTCTCGGAGTCTCAGGGACAGGAGGATCTGGCTGTCTTTGTCATTATGGATTCTTAATTTCCTCATCATCACTCGATTTCTGCACTTTATGGGGGATGATATATAAGTCAATACACTTTTCTGTCTCCCCACCACCAATAATTGATGTGTTGAGGATTTTAAAATCTGAGGCTTTAAGAAAATGATTCCTTTTTCTTCATATTATGAATACTTGATCATACATTAAAATTTCAAAAGGATGGGAACATGAAATAAAGAAAAATTCACTGAAATTTTCTTTTACCAAATGTAATCCATACATGATAACTTTTTTAAAAAATGAACTTTGTATTTTGGAATAATTTTAGATTCACTGAAATGTATTGATAGCAAAGATGGTAACAAAGTTCCTGTGTGACTCTTCACCCAGTTTCCCATAATGTTAACAACTTACATATTTCTGTTATGTTTGTTATAACTAGGAAATTAACATCAGTAAATTATACCATTTAAAAATATTTACTTCAAGCTTTATTTTCTTTTTATTTTTGAAGCTGATATTTATTTACAATTTTATTCTTTTCAACATTCTGCCATAGTAATTCCTCATGTAATTGAAATGCTCTGTGCAAACATTAAACATCTTAAATATTTCATCTTATTGGTGTTTTCATAATTTACTTAACGTTTTCCTATTTTGCACAAGATTATTTACAGTTTTCTAACATAACTCATGCATCATTCAAAGTTTGCACTATTCTTTTATTATGCTCTCCTAGAAGTAGAACAGGGCTTCCCTGGTGGCTCAGACAGTAAACAATCCGCCTGCAATGAGAGAGACCTGAGTTTGATCCCCAGGTTGGGAAGATCCCTTGGAGGAGGATGTGGCAACACACTCTAATATTCTTGCCTGGAAAATCCGCATGGACAGAGGAGCCTGGTGGGCTGCAGTCGATGGGGTGGCAAAGAGTCAGACACAACTGAGCAACTAGGCACAACACACACAGAAGTAGAACTATCTAAACATTCTTAGAACTCTTCAAGTACACTACCAACTTCCGATCAGCAGTTATACTTTCCAGTTTATTCCTTTTTACTACAATGTTCTTGAGCACTTAGTCATCAGTACTGAATCCTGGGAATGTCTTGTGTCTTTTCATTGTCATTGATGAAAGAAAAAGCACACTTGTTTTATAGTTTTAATTTTATTAACCCTTTGAGGCAATTTTTTAAATACACATTTGCCATTTTTAGTGCAGATTTTGTAATTTGCCTTTTTTTTTGCTCATTTATATATTAGGATCATTATAACTTTTAATTTATTGTAATGGTCTTTTTATACACTCCCCATATGTTATAATTTAACTTTGTGTATTATATTTTCTCACTTATAAAGCTTATTAAATTTCATGTAATCAAATAGATCCATCTTTTTGCTTCTCCCCTCCTTTGTTTTAATGCCAAGAATGCTCTCACTTTGAAAAGTTGGTTCTAGTTCTTAACTTATTTGAATTTGACTTTTAAATGTGCTCTATTTGCGGAAAAAGTCCGAGTGTATATTGGTCCTTGTTCCTTTGTCAGAAATCGTGCTGGCTTTTTGCAAGCCACTTATTTATTTATTTATTTATTTTTTGATGCAGCTTCTAACTAGAGACTCAAAGAGGCTGATCGCCTGCAGGCTGGAGCTAAGCCAGAGACAGGGTTATCTAATAGTTCAACAACAGATTTGCTCTTGGGCAGCTCCTGGATCCTTTCACTGTGGGCCTCCGATTCTGAGAGCAGCATTTCTCCTGCTAGCCAGCAGGGCTCTGTCTTCTCCCTTTGCATGAGAAGACTCATACTCAAAGTACAAGAGCCCATGATGGCTCAGCACAGTTAAGCCAGAGATTGGGCACCTGTGTTACATTTATGTGGAGTGTTACCCCAAATTTCAGAAGTAGAGTCTAGATTGAAATAAAGAGCTGTTTATTTGGGATTTGTTAGGACCTCAGCCTGGAGAAGATGGATTCAAGAAGCACATTTTGTAGCTGGACTAAGAATGGAGGAAGCTTTTAAAGGCAAAAACTGCAAGGTCACAGTTAGTTACATAAGTTATGTGTCAAGAATTGTACCTGGAGCTGGCAAGAAGTAGGGGTGTTTGTTCCGCAAGGATTGGTTGGTGTCTGAAATGGTTACAGAGTTACATGGGGGAACAACTTGAGACCATTAAGTTGCAAGTGACAGATGTTTCAAATAGCCTGGTATTTGTTTGATACAGTTCAGAGAAAATTCAAGTTCTCAGCAGTGCAGGAAAGCATCTGAGACCAGATCCTCCATGGGTGATGGACAACTCTTTAGTATGCCTGGGCTATGACTGCTTCATTATAATTTCAGTTTCTCATCAGGGCCAAGTATTTTCAGAGTACCACCTATGTCCCAACTGGATCTCTCTGTTACTACTTGGCACCTATTGGTACAGCCTATGAGTGGGTGAAAGGAGCCCAGAAGTATTCATCAAATGAATGAATGAAGGAGTGAATCTTAAGTCAGTCACACCTTTCACTTCTTCCCTCCCAGCTTCAATACACCTCAAACGGATCCCTCCTAAGCCAGCAATGGTGATCAGTACCTGTGAGTGATGCTGTGTCCATATGCATGATTGGTTTGGCTGCTTGAATTAAGCCTGTTGGTCAAAATTGTTCACACATTATTTTGAGAAGATCAGAAACAACCTGCACTTGGGTATATGACATGTTGTAATTTCTGGTGTATTCATAACACTCATGGAAAAAAGCAGTATAAATTTACCTTAGAAATTCTGTTTTTCTCTGTCTGACTTAGTTCAGTTCAGTCACTCAGTCGTGTCCAACTCTTTGTGACCCCATTAAGTGCAGCACGCCAGGCCTCCCTGTCCAACACCAACTCCCAGAATTTACCCGAACTCATGTCCATTGAATTGGTGATGCCATCCAACTCTCTCATCCTCTGTCATCCCCTTTTCCTCCCACCCTTAATCTTTCCCAGCATCAGGGTCTTTTCAAATGAGTCAGCTCTTTGCATCAGGTGGCCAAAGTATTGGAGTTTCAGTTTCAACATCAGTCCTTCCAATGAACACCCAGGGCTGATCTCCTTTAGGATGGACTGGTTGGATCTCCTTGCAGTCCAAGGGATTCTCAAGAGTCTTCTGCAACACCACAGTTCAAAAGCATCAATTCTTCAGCACTCAGCTTTCTTCACAGTCCAACTCTCACATCCATACATGCCCACTGGAAAAACCATAGCCTTAACTAGAGGGACCTTAGTCGGCAAAGTAATGTCTCTGCCTTTGAATATGCTATCCAGGTTGGTCATAACTTTTCTTCCAAGGAGTAAGCGTCTTTTAATTTCATGGCTGCAGTCACCATCTGCAGTGATTTTGGAGCCCAAAAAAATAAAGTCTGACACTGTTTCCACTGTTTCTCCATCTATTTGCCATGAAGTGATGGGACCGGATGCCATGATCTTAGTTGTCTGACTATCCTACACTAAAATAAACACCCTTTCCATAAAGTTGCATTTCTTTTTCACACTTTTCCTCTTCTCTCATCTTGGTATTTCTATAGGACACCTGTGCCTTGCTCCTGGAGTTTTGGAAGGGACCGACTGACAAGAGGGAGTAATGGAACAAATGATACAGTAAGTTGTTTTCAGTTGGAAAACACATTGATTTTGAAGCGTTTTGCAAAACTTGGGACATGAAGCTGTCATTTTAGTGTGTGTGCTAAATGCTCATGTACTGTGCACACACCTTGACAATAAACACAACTCAAGGCTATTTGGGAGGCAGGGAGCTAGCCCACAAACACTTGAAGGGCATTCTCTTCTGGCAGATACACTGAAAAAAGTGTGGATGAAATCCTCCCTCACTCTTCCTATTTTTTCATACTGGCCACAGTGTATTTATGTCTTGGGTGCTTTAGTCTGATTTTCCTCCTACAGGATTTTTTAAAAGTAATTTTCATCTATATTCTCCTCTCCACCTTAACCAATAATGACTGATACCACCGCCCTCCTGCATTTACAGTGACTCACAGTTTAGCAAAAGGATCCCACAGGCTTGAGGGTGAATTGTACTGTGAAAATAAAGTGAGTGGTAAACACAGTAGCGAGGACACATGTTCTTGTTAAACCTCCACTATATAGAGAAAGAATCAGTGGGGGAAATCATTGTCTGTAAATAATATCCATAGAACCTGATGTGGCCGAAATGTTTGGGTGTTTAGATATAAATGTGGCTTCCCAGGTGGTGCTGGTGGTAAGGAATTTGCCTGCCAATGCAGGAGACTAAGAGACAAATGAAACTGACCTGAGAAAAATTCTTTCTCAGCTTGTAACCCAGACTGAAATTGAGAAAGGGAAGAGCATAGACCTATCTAGGCTGATGAGGCCATCCAAGATGACAGGACATGCTATACATCCCTGTGCTGTACAATAGGACCTTGTTGCTTATCTACTCTAGTGGGTTACATCCACTAACCCAGACTTTCACTCCAGCCCCTCCCCAACACCCTCCCCCTTGGCAACCAAAAGTCTAATCTACATGTCTTTGAGTCTGTTTCTGTTTTGTTAAAGTGAAAGCATTGGTCTCACAGTTTTATCTGAACTCTTTGCAACCCCATGGACTGTATAGCCCACCAGGCTCCTCTGTCCATGGGATTTTCCAGGCAAGAATACTGGAGTGGTTTGCAATTTCAGATAGATTCATTTATGTCATACTTTATAGTCCACATATAAGGAATATTATATGATATTTGTCTTCCTCCCCTCTTTGTGAGGACACAATGAGAAAGTGGCTCTCTATGCAGAAGGACTAACCAAACTGATCACATGGATCACAGCCTTGTCTAACTCAATGAAACTTTGAGCCATGCAGCGTAGGGTCACCCAAGATGGACAGGTCATGGTGAAGAGTACTGACAAAACATAGTCAACTGGAGAAGAGAATGGCAAACCACTTCAGTATTCTTGCCTTAAGAACCCCATGATCAGTATGAAAAGGCAAAAAGATTGGACACTGAAAGAGGATTGAAGGTAGGAGAAGAAGACGACGACAGAAGATGAGATGATTGGATGGCATCACCAACTCGATGGATATGAGTTTGAGAAAGCTCTGGGAGTTGGTGATTGACAGGGAAGCCTGGTGTGTTGCAGCCCATGGG
>SJYX01015572.1:12541-28437 GCA_006410675.1 Oreotragus oreotragus
TGCAGCCATGAAATTAAAAGACGCTTACTCCTTGGAAGAAAAGTTAAGACCAACCTAGATAGTATATTTAAAAGCAGAGACATTACTTGGTTGACTAAGGTCCTGTCTCTTATACACATCTAGATGTGTATAAGAGACAGCCTTTAGGATGGACTGGTTGGATCTCCTTGCAGTCCAAGGGATTCTCAAGAGTCTTCTCCAACACCACAGTTCAAAAGCATCAATTCTTCAGCACTCAGCTTTCTTCACAGTCCAACTCTCACATCCATACATGCCCACTGGAAAAACCATAGCCTTAACTAGAGGGACCTTAGTCGGCAAAGTAATGTCTCTGCCTTTGAATATGCTATCCAGGTTGGTCATAACTTTTCTTCCAAGGAGTAAGCGTCTTTTAATTTCATGGCTGCAGTCACCATCTGCAGTGATTTTGGAGCCCAAAAAAATAAAGTCTGACACTGTTTCCACTGTTTCTCCATCTATTTGCCATGAAGTGATGGGACCGGATGCCATGATCTTAGTTGTCTGACTATCCTACACTAAAATAAACACCCTTTCCATAAAGTTGCATTTCTTTTTCACACTTTTCCTCTTCTCTCATCTTGGTATTTCTATAGGACACCTGTGCCTTGCTCCTGGAGTTTTGGAAGGGACCGACTGACAAGAGGGAGTAATGGAACAAATGATACAGTAAGTTGTTTTCAGTTGGAAAACACATTGATTTTGAAGCGTTTTGCAAAACTTGGGACATGAAGCTGTCATTTTAGTGTGTGTGCTAAATGCTCATGTACTGTGCACACACCTTGACAATAAACACAACTCAAGGCTATTTGGGAGGCAGGGAGCTAGCCCACAAACACTTGAAGGGCATTCTCTTCTGGCAGATACACTGAAAAAAGTGTGGATGAAATCCTCCCTCACTCTTCCTATTTTTTCATACTGGCCACAGTGTATTTATGTCTTGGGTGCTTTAGTCTGATTTTCCTCCTACAGGATTTTTTAAAAGTAATTTTCATCTATATTCTCCTCTCCACCTTAACCAATAATGACTGATACCACCGCCCTCCTGCATTTACAGTGACTCACAGTTTAGCAAAAGGATCCCACAGGCTTGAGGGTGAATTGTACTGTGAAAATAAAGTGAGTGGTAAACACAGTAGCGAGGACACATGTTCTTGTTAAACCTCCACTATATAGAGAAAGAATCAGTGGGGGAAATCATTGTCTGTAAATAATATCCATAGAACCTGATGTGGCCGAAATGTTTGGGTGTTTAGATATAAATGTGGCTTCCCAGGTGGTGCTGGTGGTAAGGAATTTGCCTGCCAATGCAGGAGACTAAGAGACAAATGAAACTGACCTGAGAAAAATTCTTTCTCAGCTTGTAACCCAGACTGAAATTGAGAAAGGGAAGAGCATAGACCTATCTAGGCTGATGAGGCCATCCAAGATGACAGGACATGCTATACATCCCTGTGCTGTACAATAGGACCTTGTTGCTTATCTACTCTAGTGGGTTACATCCACTAACCCAGACTTTCACTCCAGCCCCTCCCCAACACCCTCCCCCTTGGCAACCAAAAGTCTAATCTACATGTCTTTGAGTCTGTTTCTGTTTTGTTAAAGTGAAAGCATTGGTCTCACAGTTTTATCTGAACTCTTTGCAACCCCATGGACTGTATAGCCCACCAGGCTCCTCTGTCCATGGGATTTTCCAGGCAAGAATACTGGAGTGGTTTGCCATTTCAGATAGATTCATTTATGTCATACTTTATAGTCCACATATAAGGAATATTATATGATATTTGTCTTCCTCCCCTCTTTGTGAGGACACAATGAGAAAGTGGCTCTCTATGCAGAAGGACTAACCAAACTGATCACATGGATCACAGCCTTGTCTAACTCAATGAAACTTTGAGCCATGCAGCGTAGGGTCACCCAAGATGGACAGGTCATGGTGAAGAGTACTGACAAAACATAGTCAACTGGAGAAGAGAATGGCAAACCACTTCAGTATTCTTGCCTTAAGAACCCCATGATCAGTATGAAAAGGCAAAAAGATTGGACACTGAAAGAGGATTGAAGGTAGGAGAAGAAGACGACGACAGAAGATGAGATGATTGGATGGCATCACCAACTCGATGGATATGAGTTTGAGAAAGCTCTGGGAGTTGGTGATTGACAGGGAAGCCTGGTGTGTTGCAGCCCATGGGGTTGTGAAGTCAGACACAGCTGAGTGACTGAGCTGAACTGATGCACAAGGAAGTGGGCTCTTTCACCAAACACCAGATCTGCCTTAATCTGAGACTCCTCACTCTCTAGAACTATGAGGGGAAAAGTTTGTTGTCTAAGCCACCTGCCTATATTTTGTTATACTTGCTCAGGACAGCAGGTATTTTTGTGTCCACTTAGACACTTTGCTCGGGGAAGGCAATGGCACCCCACCCCAGTACTCTTGCCTGGAAAATCCAATGGATGGAGTAGCCTGGTGGGCTGCAGTCCATGGGGTCGCTAACAGTCGGACAGACTGAGCGACTTCACTTTCACTTTTCTCTTTCATGCATTGGAGAAGGAAATGGCAACCCACTCCAGTATTCTTGCCTGGAGAATCCCAGGGATGGGGGAGCCTGGTGGGCTGCTGTCTATGGGGTCACACAGAGTCGGACACAACTGAAGTGACTTAGCAGCAGCAGCAGCAGCAGTGGCCACTTTGCCCCAAGTTTTCATATATCGTTCCCAGGGAGTGGTGGTCCTTTCTTAACAGCCAGTCTTGTTACTAACCCTGTAATGAGGTGAGCAGAGAAGCCATTGGCATATACCTCCTATCCCAATTAAACACTCCTTTTCCAAAATAAGTGAATGATGCCTCTCTATAAGAATATAAAGTGTGGTACTTTGTGGTCACATTAATAATGATTATTTGCTTTTTCTCCCTGGTGTCTGTACAGCAGTGGTGGGAGAAGAGAGAGTTCAGGGCCCAACCCTCTGGGGATTCTGTCCCAACGTGCAGTCTATCTCTCTTCCTTTTAGGTTCAGAGGTTTCTATTTTAAAGAAAAACACTGTTGAGCTCCACAAGTTCAGTAGTGAATCGTACAGGGCAAAGGAGCATGATGCAAAAGTAAAACACACTGAAAATGCTTCTCCTGATGAGATGGAAGGGCTGGAGCTTATTTTGCGGTTAGTTAATGAACTTGTGAGTAAATGCCACTCACTGCTGGATTGAGACAGGGTTCAGGACTGACTTTCTTCTTGTTTTCCAGTCTAATACCGTTAAGTGAAGTGAAAAGCTAAAGTGTTGTTCTCTGTGTTGTCTGACTCTTTGTGACCTGCCAGGCTTCTCTGTCCATGAAATCTTCAGGTAAGAGTACTGGAGTAGGTAGCCATTCCCTTCGCCAGGGGGTCTTCTTGACCCAGTGATCAAACCCACGTCTCCTACGTTGCAGGCAGACTCTCTACCGTCTCAGCCACCAGGGAGGCCCAAGTACAGTGAACTCTGACTCAGAACCTGAAGACAGCACGACTTTGTTATGGCACCTTCCTTCACTGTTTTTAACTCCTCCAAGTTTTCATGTTGAAAATCACGGCATTATCTAAATCAAAGGTATTTTAAATGATCTATCAGCCGACATGTGGTTAAAGTAAAAAAAATTGGGAGCAACTTGAGTTGGGAGAGTAATACTAAATCACTAAAGCTATAAACATTTTTTATTTCTGGGAAGTTCACCAACATGAAAATGAATTATACCTTTTTGTCTCCCACACAGGTTTCTTGATAACCCAATAAACTCAGAATTCAATATATTATAAATTGCAATATATTTAAAATATTCACATAATATAATGTAGTGCATTCTTAGGGAAAGTGGGGACTTCCTCTCTAGTTCCATCAAGAGAAATTCCATCTAGATGAAGAGAAAAATCTATTTATTTCAGAAACAAGTTTGGACATTTCAGATGAATGTTATTTAAGTGCTATATAGATTTACCAAGAAAGATCATGCTGTGCTATTCAAGTTCATAGGGCACTAATTATTCATCATAATATCCCAGATGATAATGTATTTCATCATTATTTTACTAAAAGTAAACTTTTATGAAATGGACTATAATCTAGTATTTGAGTAATCCAAATGAAAACAAACCAGCTGACTGCCAGGCTGGGGAACGTAGCTTCAACAGAAAGCTGGTTTTTGCCTTGTGGCATTTCAACTCATAATCCAACTGACAAAAATATTTCCAATGAACTTTAAGATTTTCTCATGACCAGAAAGAACAGAGGGAAAAAAAATTGTGCTCACAGGTTTTAAGCTTCCTGCATTATTAGTTCTTTGGTGGTAATCAGCCCTTTAAAAGAAAACAACTCTTACTTATGGAAATCAGCAAGCCCACAGAAATCCACGGGATCATTCACTCAGCTCCAGGGTTACTGGGCTCACAAAGGCAGCCTGGATGGTTGGATAACCAGATGTTTAAACCACAAAAGCACGATTGGACTCACAGACTTCTCCTGAGCAGCATTTTTCTTCTCACTGGCTTACTTATATGTTTCCTTTTAAGGAAGTCAAAGGAGCCTATAGCACAGGGGGCTGTTGTGGGACTTTGAATGCTTCCTGGAATATTTAACACTTCTTCAAACAATGATATAATAAGGCGATACTAAGTCACAGATTGAATGAATAGGTGCATGTATACTAAGTTGCTTCAGACATGTCCATCTCTTTGAGACCCCATGGGCCAGAGTCCGCCAGGCTCTTCTGTCCATGGAATTCTCCAAGCTATAATACTGGAGTGGGTAGCCCTTCCCTTTGCCAGGGCATCTTCTTAACCCAGGGATTGAACTCCAGTCTGTTATGTCTCCTGCATTGGCAGGCGGGTTCTTTATCACTGGTGCCAGTTCTTCAAATAATGATATAATAGTTCAGTTCAGTCGCTCAGTCATGTCCAACTCTTTGCAACCCATGAATTGCAGCACACCAAGCCTCCTTGTCCATCACCAACTCCCAGAGTTTACCCAAACTCATGTCCATTGAGTCAGTGATGACATCCAACCATCTAATTCTCTGTCGGCCCCTTCTCCTCCCACCCTCAATCTTTCCCAGCATCAGGGTCTTTCCAAATGAGTCAGCTCTTCACATCAGGTGGCCAAAGTATTGGAGTTTCAGTTTCAACATCAGTCCTTCCAATGAACACCCAGGGCTGATCTCCTTTAGGATGGACTGGTTGGATCTCCTTGCAGTCCAAGGGATTCTCAAGAGTCTTCTGCAACACCGCAGTTCAAAAGCATCAATTCTTCAGTGCTCAGCTTTCTTTATAGTCCAACTCTCACATCCATATGTGACCACTGGAAAAACCATAGCCTTGACTAGACGGACCTTTGTTGGCAAAGTAATGTCTCTGCTTTTGAATATGCTGTCTAGGTTGATCATAACCTTCTTTCCAAGGAGTAAGCGTCTTTTAATTTCATGGCTGCAGTTACCATCTGCAGTGATTTTGGAGCCCCCCAAAATAAAGTCAGCCACTGTTTTCCACTGTTTCCCCATCTATTTCCCATGAAGTGATGGGACCAGTTGCCATGATCTTAGTTTTCTGAATGTTGAGCTTTAAGCCAACTTTTTCACTCTCCTATTCTATTTTCATCAAGAAGCTTTTTAGTTCCTCTTCACTTTCTGCCATAAAGGTGGTGTCATCTGCATATCTGAGGTTATTGATATTTCTCTTGGCACTCTTGATTCCAGCTTGTGCTTCCTCCAGCCCAGTGTTTCTCATGATGTACTCTGCATAGAAGTTAAATAAGCAGGGTGACAATATACAGCCTTGACATACTCCTTTTCCTATTTGGAACCAGTCTCTTGTTCCATGTCCAGTTCTAACTGTTGCTTGCTGACCTGCATACAGATTTCTCAGGAGGCAGGTCAGGTGGGCTGGTATTCCTATCTCTTTCAGAATTTTCCACAGTTTATTGTGATCCACACAGTCAAAGGCTTTGGCATAATCAATAATGCAGAAGTAGATGTTTTTCTGAAATTCTCTTGCTTTTTCGATGATTCAGCAGATGTTGGCAAATTGATCTCTGGTTCCTCTGCCTTTTCTAAAACCAGTTTGAACATCTGGAAGTTTATGGTTCATGCATTGTTGAAGCCTGGCTTGGGAAATTTTAAGCATTACTTTGCTAGCATGTGAGATGAGTGCAATTGTGTGGTAGTTTGAGCATGTACTTCAATAAAATAATTAGTTCCCAAAAAATTATTAGGAGCAAATATCATCACAGGTTTATTGCTAGCTCAGTGATAAACCCAGGCACCTTTGAGCATATTATTTTTGAAAAAAGATGCAAGAATAAACAATGGAGAAAAGATAGTCTCTTCAATAAGTGGTGCTTGGAAAACTGGACAACTACATGTAAAAGAATGAAATTGGAACGTTTCCAAACACCATGCACAAAAGTAAACTCAATATGGATTGAGGACCTAAATGTAAGGCCAGATAGTATAAACTCTTAGAGGAAAACATAGGCAGAACATTCTTTGACATAACTTGCACTAGGATCCTCTTTGACCCACCTCCTAGAGTAACTGAAAATAAAAACAAAAATAAATAAATAGGACATAATGAAACTTCAAAGCTTTTACATAGCAAAATAAATCATAAACTCATAAATAGGATTAAAAAACAACCCTCAGACTGGGAGGAAAAACGAAGCAACTCACAAAGAATTAATCTGAAAATATACAAGCAGCTCATGCACTTCAATAGAAAAACAAACAGTCCGATCAAAAAATGGGCAGAAGAACTAAACAGACATTTCTCCAAAGAAGACATACAGAGAGCCAACAAACACACGAAAAGATGCATAACACTGCTCATAAGTAGGGAAATGCAAATCAAAATTACGGTGAGGTAACACTTCACCCCAGGAGAATGGCCCTCATCAAAAAATCTACAAACAATAAATTCTGGAGAGAATGTGGTGATATGGGAACTTTCTTGCACTGCTGGTGGGAATATAAATTGATACAACCATTATGGAAAACAGCATGGAGAGTCCTTTAAAAACTAGGAGTAAAACTACCATTTGACCCAGAAATCCCACTTCTGGGCATATACCCTGAGAAAACCATAGTTCAAAAAGACACACGTACTCCAACGTCCATTGAAACACTATTTACAATAGCCAGGACATGGAAGCAAACTAGATGTCCACTGACAGTCGAATGGGTAAAGAAGTTGTGGTACTTATATACAATGGAACATTACCCAGCCATGGGCTTCCCAGGTGGCAAAGTGGCAAAGAATCTGCCTGCCAATGCAGGAGATGCAAGAGACACAGTTTCAGTTCTTAAGTTGGAAGATTCCCTGGAGTAGGAAATGGCAACCCACTGCTGTATTCTTGTCTGGAAAATTCCATGGACAGAGGAGCTTGGAGGGCTACAGTCCATGGTATCCTAGAGTCAGGGTTGGACACGACTGAGCAACTAAGCACACACATTACTCAGCCATAGAAAGGAACAAAATTGGGTCATTTGTAGTGATGTGGATGAATCTAGAGTTGATCATATAGAATGAAAGAAAGAAAAAAATATAATATTAATGCAAATATATAGAATATAGAAAAATGGTACTGATGAACATATTTGCAAGGCAGGAATAGAGACACAGACATAGAGAATGGACTTCTGGACATAGTAGGGGAAGGAAAGGTGGGAGGAACTGAGAAAGTAGCACTGCCACATATATACTACCATGTGTAAAATAAATTGTGGGAAGCTGCTGTATAGCACATATGCTCAGCCTGGTGCTCTGTGATGACCTAGAGCATTGGNATGTTATGTGCTGAGGTGAAGAGAAGTGGTAATGAAGCACAAACTGGGGCGTGGGAAACAGTGTGCTGAGGGCTGAAGCTGAGCCCCCCACAGAGCCCTGAGGGCCTTGAAAAGAAGTGACCACTTCCTCTGAAGGGGCCGGAGAGAGCATCTCAGGTAAGATAAGATTCTTAGTCATGAAGATGCAGTGGGAGAGCCCAGGTAAGGAGGGGCATTTCTGGAAAAAAGACATAAAGAAATGGATCAAGCGAGCAAGCGAAACAGAACACAGGGAACCTACTGCTGTCTCTTATACACATCTAGATGTGTATAAGAGACAGGGATATATGTATATGTACAGTTGGAGAAGACTCTTGAGAGTCACTTGAACTGCAAGGAGATCCAACCAGTCCATTCTGAGGGAAATCAACCCTGAGATTTCTTTGGAAGGAATGATGCTAAAGCTGAAACTCCAGTACTTTGGCCACCTCATGGGAAGAGTTGACTCGTTGGAAAAGACTCTGATGCTGGGAGGGATTGGAGGCAGGAGGAGAAGGGGACGACCGAGGATGAGATGGCTGGATGGCATCACGGACTCGATGGACGTGAGTCTGAGTGAACTCCAGGAGATGGTGATGGACAGGGAGGCCTGGCGTGCTGCGATTCATGGGGTCGCAAAGAGTCGGACACGATTGAACGACTGAACTGAACTGATAGCTGATCCGCACTGTTATACAGCAGAAACTAACACAACATTGTAAAGCAACTATACTTCATTCAAAAAGTAAATTACAAGAAACAAAAACATGATACTGGTCAAAAAAATGAGGAAATGTGTTTTCAGTTATTACATGTGTTTAAATGAAGGTTCTTCACTCCATGTACAGGATTTTTGCTTTAGTTGGAAAGTGAAGCTACTGTTTTCCAAGTTTCCTTTCTGTTCTGGCATTCTGTGATCTGCTGTGGGTCTAATCCTAAAGCATACTCTGAGGCAGAAGTCTGCAAAAGGCCCTTGGGTTCCATGTTAAGACCTGGACATTGTGAGCATGATGGGATGGCAGCCCTGTGAGCATGCTGCTGTGTGGCAGTTATCCTTAAAATAGAGAGGGTATCTGAGTCATCCTGATATACTCACATGAGCCTTTAAAAGCCGAAAACACCTTTAGCTGGGTGCAGAAGACAGGGGCAAAAAGAGAAATCAGAGATTAAAGCACTGGAGGGATTTGAACATGGACTTGGCTACATGAGAAGGAATATGGGTGACCTCTAGGAGTAGGGCATGATTTCCAGGTGACAATCAGCAGGGCATTGGGAACCTCAGACCTAAACCACTAAGAACTCAATTCTACCAACAATCTGAATAAGCCTGGAAGCGTACTGGTTTCCCAGAATCTCCCCATAAGCACCCATCCACACTAGATCTTGATTTTAGCTCATTACACTGGGAGAAGAGTCCAGTCAAGTCCTCCTGAACCTCTGACCTACAAAACTGAGCTTACAAATGAATGTCATTTTAGGCACTAATTTTGTAGTACTTGGCAATAGAAAACTAAACAATCTGTGATACTTATTCAGTTCCTAAGTGAATTAACTTCATTTGAGTGAATTGTCAGTTCCAATACATGAGCTACATATACATCTTATGTATTATCTCTTATATTATTTAGGCATTTTGTGCTTTTGCTTTTGTATTTTTTGCTGAAAGAAAATTCATATATATGTAATATATATAATTATATCTATTTATAATATTTATGTATATATAATATATATATGTAAAATGTAGTAATAATGTTAACTGGATTATTTTCTCTAACTTTTTATGAACTAAGAGTATATTATTTTCATTGTTAGTAGAACAAAACCAGAACTATGGCATTGCAAAATCCTATTTGGTTTAGTTCATTCTCTCTAAAATTGCAAAGGACTATTATTTCTTCAGAAAGTTCAGCCATATTCAAGCACAGTGAAATAATATTTCACATCACAATATTTCATTTTGGACATTTTGGGTTAAAATGTCTTTATCAAGTTTCTCATACCTTCTACTCACTGAGTCTTGATTTGTTCATGCTGGTTGTAAAGTGATTCTTTTGTGCATACCACAGTCTTCCAAAAAAAAAAAAAAAAGATCAAACCTATTTTAAGGTTTATCTTGCTTTGAAAAATTTAGCTTTTACAGTGTTCTTGTAAAGTTCCAGCCCTGGTTGTGCTTTAAAGTCAGACTTTTAGGACCATCAGAGAGTTATTACTGAATGACAAAGACATGGCTATTCTGAACAGAGGATTTAAAGCACTCCTCAGGGTCTTTGATGCAGATTAAAAGTTAGATCAAAGGTGTGCTGAGCAGGGAACCTACCTTGTTTCACTATGATAGAAGAGACATAAAAGATATATTTTGATTGACCACAAGAACTATGATTTTAGGAGTGATCATGATAACATTTAAGCGTTCATTTCTTCTTTTATTGATTCATTTAGTGCATTTAATGGACGTCTCCCATTTGCCTGACCCATGTTATGTGCTGAGGTGAAGAGAAGTGGTAATGAAGCACAAACTGGGGCATGGGAAACAGACAGTGTGCTGAGGGCTGAAGCTGAGCCCCCCACAGAGCCCTGAGGGCCTTGAAAAGAAGTGACCACTTCCTCTGAAGGGGCCGGAGAGAGCATCTCAGGTAAGATAAGATTCTTAGTCATGAAGATGCAGTGGGAGAGCCCAGGTAAGGAGGGGCATTTCTGGAAAAAAGACATAAAGAAATGGATCAAGTGAGCAAGCAAAACAGAACACAGGGAACCTACTGTGTCCAGAGCAGCTTGAAGCTACGTATAAGGTTTATGGGAACAATGATAGACAGAGGGACCAGAGAAAGAGGTGGGGCCAGATTTTTCAAACTTCTGATGACATTTTAAGAAATGTGGACAAGACGTTGTCTTTGGAAGATCTGAAACAAATACTAAGATCCACGTGGTACATTTACATTCCCAGCCTTTTTGGAAGCTGAGGTCCTTCCTGCTCTGTAATTCATGAAGAAAATGTGAGTGTCATTAAGAATGAAAATGTTTCATGTAAAATATCATATGTGAAACAAATCACCAGTCCAGATTTGATGCATGATACATGGTGCTTGGGACTGGTGCACTGGCATGACCCAGAGGGATGGGATGGGGAGGGAGGTGGGAGGGGTGTTCAGGATGCGGAACACATGTACACTCATGGCAGATTCAAGTCAATGTATGGCAAAACCAATACAATATTGTAAAGTAAAATAAATAAATAAATAAATTTTAAAAAAGAACGAAAATGAAATGTTCAGAGTCAATAAAGAATCTCTGGATGGAAGGGAAAAAGTGTAGGGGCCTGTCTCCAGCAACATTTCACCTCCCTTCTCTGTTCCCTGTCTCCCTTTCCTTCTACTGGATGATTAATATCCACATTTTCCCCTTGTACCTATTGCCCTAGAAACAGAAAAATTATTTCAAGGCAAAACTTAAAAGGCCATGAGAAGGCAATGCCAAGAACAGACATGACATGCAAGTTTTAAAAATCTGGGTATTAGGAAACTAAGCAGTGAAACCATTGAGAAATAACTTCAGCCTGTAGAGGGCATCTTTGTGGCCACCACAATACTCTAGTAGATGACCTCGAGAGAGCACCAAGGGCACTCAGACCCTGGGTCCCACCACCTGTATTTTTACCCCATGAGCCTCCCATTTAGCATGTAACTGATATAGAAATTAACTCAGGCCCTTCTCAGTTCTCCATTCACAGTCATGTATTTAGTCTGTGATATTTTCTAATACAAACCTTTTTTCATTTTTGTCATTGAAGCCTATGCATTGTTCCTCTAAGCTGATTCCCTTTGATGTGTCTTTCTTCTCTACTTCTTCACTTTTGATGTGCAATGTTTTTCCTACTGCTCACGCTGCAGGAATAACCTAAGCTGATGTATTCCCAGGAAAATGCTACTGACAGAAACTGAGCTCAGCAAATTCACTTTACCCTCTTTCAGCCTTTTGAATCCCTGAGCTCTCCCATGTGTAAGTAGAAAGTATCTGCAAGTATCCAGCATTGTTAGGAAAGCAGTTCTTGCAAATGTTGATAAATTTTCTTTTTGTTGTGATTCTGATTCAGTAGATTTTGGTCTAGTTGTCTTGTGATGATGATAATGAGACCACAGAAAAACCTCTAAGTAATGTATGAATTGCAGGCAACAAGAAGTGTATTTTCTAAATGTTAAAGAACAAATGCAGCGTTAGATGCTTTTCAGATGCATAAACATCTTAGTACATTTCAGGGGAGGTACAGTAAGTTTAAGGAAACTTGACCTAACCTGAAGTCAAGTAGAAGTAAAAGAGAAGGTTGTGTTGTAACCAGTCCCAGTGAATTATCAGGGCATGAAACTGAGTTTAAGCAACTGAGACAGCCCTTTGGATTGTCGCTGTTGGTTGCCTGGATCTACAAGGCAACCAACCTCCTCTTTTGCTCAGGAGGTAAGTTAGATTGTCCTCTCCTTTGCTGGTACAACTGCTGTTTAGAGATATTGTGGCTGATAAATGTGCCCAAATATTATCATTTGCAGAGCTCTACAGTGTGCTTCTGTTGTAGAACTAGACATATGGCGAGCAGAGTTGGGGAAAAGAAAGCAGCAAGAAGAGGCAGATGTACTGCATGCATTGCAAACTCGACGGGATCTCTTCCCGAAATGCCCACCTAGGGCTTGGATCCATTCCTGGTGCATCTTCCTGGCATCTTTTACCTCATGACATGGTCTCTCTTCCTCCTAACACCTAGAGGGATATCTTGGTTTAAAGTCTTTCTAGGTAACTAGATTCTATTTAGCAAGCAAGAGAGCAAGACACACGCTAAGTCATGTCCGACTCTTGGCACCCCCAAGGACTGAAGCCAGCCAGGCTTCTCTGTCCATGGGATTTTCCAGGCAAGAATACTGGAGTGGATTGCCATTCCCTTCAGGAGATCTTCCCCACCCAGGGATCGAACCTGCGTCTCCTACATTGTAGGAGGATTCTTTACCAACTGTGCTATCAGGGAAGTAAGATTCTATTTACCTGCATTTAAATGTCTAAAACCAAATGCCTACTTCCAAATGAGTCTCTTCCTTCAACTGCTTGAAACTTTCAACTGCTATGAACATTTAACCTGGTTGCCAAGGCAGAGTGGCCATGTCTTCACTCACAAGATTGAAGTGTGACTCAGTGGAGATACTTATTTCTGGGGGTGAAGCCCACTGATCATAATCCCAGAGCAACAGAACTCAGTCCATCAGCAGTAGATGAAAAACTTTTAAGAAAATTATTGAACAGTTATTCAATTTTAGAGGAGAAACTGATGATGAAACATAAATTTTTCAGGGAGTAAGGAAAAACAGTGTTCTCATAAGCAAAAATATGTAAGAATTTTGGTGACTATTAAAAACATTTTTGAAAGTTCAGTCTAAGACTGCCAACATTTAAGCAAAGGTAGAAAGTCATTGAAGCAGTTTCCATTTAGCAGCCTGGAGGCTTTGGATAAAATCTAGCACTCATCTCTAGTGTACTACTAAAAGCATCAATAGGATAAAGGAATCTTATTGATGGCATAAGTGAAACTCCCTAAGGATCATGGAGAAAGAAACAGTCAGGGATCAGAGTTGACTGGAGACAGGTAATCTGGGGTAGAGTCTGAAGCCATCTCCTGGTAATGCTGAGCTGAGACACTGAGCTGGCTGGTTGTGGCCAATGCGGTCAGATCCTGGGTTCCTCTGTCTTCCCATGGACACTGGGTTTCTTCAACTGCCACACTTGTGTGTCCATCTGGTCTCCTTGACTAGCCATCCCTTGTGCTCCAGGTGTGACCAGTCTCATTGATAATACCTATTTTGTATTAGGAGAGGTACAGAGATGTATGCTGTGACCTCCTCCTTCAGGGACCATCTCTAGTGATCTGACAAAAATAACAGTGACACAGTGTTACTGAGCTCAAGTTCTTTCTGCTCTATGAACACTCTCTCCTAACTCTAGGGGCATCTGTTTTTGTTTTAAACTTCTGGGTTTCCCTGGTAGCTCAGCTGGTAAAAGAATCCACCTGCAATGCAGGAGACCTGGGTTCAATCCCAGGGTTGGGAAGATCCCCCGGAGAAGGGAATGGATATCCACTGAAGTTTCAAGATGGCAGAGTAGAAGGAGGTGCTCTCATTTTCTCCTGTAAGAACTCCAAAATTACAACTCTCTGCTGAGCAACCATTGACAGGAGAATGTTGGATCCCACCAAAAAAAGACACCACACATCCAAGGGAAAAGGAGAAGTCCCAGCAAAATTGTAGGAGGGGTGAAATCGAGTTTAGAATCAAACCCCATACCCACCAGAGATGCTTGGAGAGCTCAAACAAACCTTGTGCACACCAGGAACCACAGACCCCACAGAGACTGAGCCAGACTGTGTTTGAGTGTCTCCTGAGGAGGTATGGGTCAGCAGTGGCCTGCTGCAAGGGCAGGGGATCTGGGTGCAGCAGATCTGGGCATGGCATAGGCCCTCTTGGAGGAGGCCACCATTAACCCCACCATAGAGCTGCCAGAACTTACACAGGACTGAGGAAACAGACTCTTGGAGGCCGCAAACAAAACTTTCTGCACACTAGAACCCAGGAGAAAGGAACAGTGACCCCACAAGAGACTGACCCAGACTTGCCTGTGAGTGTCCGGGAGTCTCCGGCAGAGATGTGGGTCGGCAGTGGCCTGCTGCAGGGTCAGAGGCACTGAGTGCAGCAGTGCATGCACAGGACCTTTTGAAGGAGGTCGCCGTTATCTTCTTTACCTCCACCATAGTTTGGCCTCATGTCCAACAGAGGGAGGGAACACAGCCCTGCCCTTCAACAGAAAATTGGATTAAAGATTTGCTGAGCACGGCCCTGTCCATCAGAAAAAGACCCAGTTTCCCCCTCAATCAGTCTCTTCCATCAGGAAGCTTCCATAAGCCTCTATCCTTCTCCATCAGAGGGCAGACAGAATGAAAACCACAGTCACAGAAAACTAACCAAAGTGATACACGGGCCACAGCCTTGTCTAACTCACTGAAACTATAAGCCATGCCATGTAGGGCCACCCAAGATGGACGGGGCATGGTGAAGAGTTCTGACAAAACGTGGTCCACTGGAGAAGGCAATGGCAAACCACTTCAGTATTCTTGGCTTGAGAACCCCAGGAACAGTATGAAAAGGCAAAAAGATAGGAAACTGAAAGATGAACTCCCCAGGTCAGTAGGCACCCAATATGCTACTGGAGATCAGGTACAGCCTTGTCTAACTCACTGAAACTATAAGCCATGCCATGTAGGGCCACCCAAGATGGACGGGGCATGATGAAGAGTTCTGACAAAACGTGGTCCACTGGAGAAGGCAATGGCAAGCCATTTCAGTATTCTTGGCTTGAGAACCCCAATGAACAGTATGAAAAGGCAAAAAGATAGGAAACTGAAAGATGAACTCCCCACGTCAGTAGGCACCCAATATGCTACTGGAGATCAGTGGAGAAATAACACCAGAAAGAAGGAAGAGATGGAATTAAAGCAAAAACAGCACCCAATTGTGGATGTGACTGGTGATGGAAGTAAAGCATGATGCTATAAAGAGCAATATTGCATAGAAACCTGGAAAGTTAGGTCCATGAATCAAGGCAAATTGAAAGTGGTCAAACAGGAGATGGCAAGAATGAACATAGACATTTTAAGAATCGGCAAACTAAAATGGACTGGAATGGATGGGTTTAACTCAGATGAGCTACTACTGTGGGAAAGACTCCCTTAGAAGAAATGGAGTAGCCATTATAGTCAACAAAAGAGTCCAAAATGCAGGACTTGGATGCAATCTCAAAAACGACAGAATGATCTCTATTCGTTTCCAAGGCCTACCATTCAATATCACAGTAATCCAAGTCTATGCCCTGACCAGTAATGCTGAAGAAACTGAAGGTGAACTGTTTTATAAAGATCTACAAGACTTTCTAGAACTAATACCCACCCCCCCCCAAAAAAAAATGTCCTTTTCATTATAGGGGACAGAAATGCAAAAGTAGGAAATCAAGAGATAACTGGAGTAACAGGCAAA
>SJYX01015572.1:29825-47031 GCA_006410675.1 Oreotragus oreotragus
AAACTGTGGAAAATTCTGAAAGAGATGGGAATACCAGACCACCTGACTTGCTTCCTGAGAAATCAGTATGCAGGTCAGGAAGCCATAGTTAGAACTGGACATGGAACAACAGACTGGTTGCAAAAGGGAAAGGAGTATGTCAAAGCTGTATAATGTCATCCTACTTATTTAACTTATATGCAGAGTACATTATGAGAAATGTTGGAGTGGATGAAGCACAAGCTGGAATCAAGATTGCTGGGAGAAATATCAATAACCTCAGACATGCACATGACACACCCCTTATGGCAGAAAGCAAAGAAGAACTAAAGAGCCTCTTGATAAAAGTGAAAGAGGAAAGTGAAAAAATTGACTTGAAGCTCAACATTCAGAAAACTAAGATCATGGCATCCTGTCCAATCACTGCACATCGAATAGTTGGGGAGATAATGGAAAAAATGAGAGACTTTAGTTTTTTGAGCTCCAAAATCACTGCAGACGGTGACTGCAGTCATGAAATTAAGAGACGCTTGCTCCTTGGAAGAAAAGCTATGATGAACCTAGACAGCATATTAAAAAGCAGAGACATTGCTTTGCCTATAAATGTCCATCTAGTCAAAGCTATGGTTTTCCCAGTAGTCATGTATGGATGTGAGTTGTGACAAGTCACACTAAAGATCTTTAGATACTCTCCAAATACACCCCGATTTGTGAGTATAGGGAGAAGTTGTTTACAAAAATGATAAATGGGTCAAACAAACTGAAACTTACAGGAACAGAACTAGTTTTAATTATCTGTTTATTTTCAAGTGTTCAAAACTATAATTTTCAGTTCAGTTCAGTTGCACAGTCGTGTCCGACTCTGTGATCTCACTGTCTCTTATACACATCTAGATGTGTATAAGAGACAGACCAAGGATAGATCCAACTTGTTAGGACGGATCCAACAAGTCCATCCTAAAGGAAATCAGTCCTGAATATTCATTGGAAGGATTGATGCTGAAGCTGAAACTCCAATATTTTGGCTACCTAATGTGAAGAACTGACTCACTAGAAAAGGCCCTGATGCTGGGAAAGATTGAAGGTGGGAGGAAAAGGGGCCATCAGAGGGAGAAATAGTTGGATGGCATAACTGAGTTGATGGACATGAGTTTGAGTAAGCTCAGGGGGTTGGTGATGGACAGGGAAGCCTGGCATGCTGCATTCCATGGGGTCACAAAGTTTTGGACACAACTGAGTGACTGAACTTAACTGACACACTCCGTATTCTGGCCTGAAGAATCCCATGGACTGTATAGTCCATGGAGTTTCAAAGAGTCATACATGACTAAGCCACTTTCTCTTCACTCTGGAGTGCTTTCTGACTTTTCTGTAAAACAACATTATTTTGTATTTATAGGACAAATAGTATCCTAGCTCTAAGGTGATAATAACCACATTTTATACTCTACGTTTTCTGAATGTTGAGCTTTAAGCCAACTTTTTCACTCTCCTCTTTCACTTTCATCAAGAGGCTTTTTAGTTCCTCTTCACTTTCTGCCATAAGGGTGGTGTCATCTGCATATCTGAGGTTATTGATATTTCTCCCAGCAATCTTGATTCCAGCTTGTGTTTCTTCCAGTCCAGCGTTTCTCATGATGTACTCTGCATAGAAGTTAAATAAGCAGGGTGACAATATACAGCCTTGACGTACTCCTTTTCCTATTTGGAACCAGTCTGTTGTTCCATGTCCAGTTCTAACTGTTGCTTCCTGACCTGCATACAGGTTTCTCAAGAGGCAGGTCAGGTGGTCTGGTATTCCCATCTCTTTAAGAATTTTCCACAGTTTCTTGTGATCCACACAGTCAAAGGCTTTGGCATAGTCAATAAAGCAGAAATAGATGTTTTTCTGGAACTCTCTTGCTTTTTTGATGATCAAGTGGATGTTGGCAATTTGGTCTCTGGTTCTCTGCCTTTTCTAAAATCAGCTTGAACATCTGGGAGTTCATGGTTCATGTACTGCTGAAGCCTGGCTTGAAGAATTTTGAGCATTACTTTACTAGCGTGTGAGATGAGTGCAATTGTGCAGTAGTTTGAGCATTCTTTGGCATTGCCTTTCTTTGGGATTGGAATGAAAACTGACCTTTTCCAGTCCTGTGGCCACTGCCAAGTTTTCCAAATTTGCTGGCATATTGAGTGCAGCACTTTCACAGCATCACCTTTCAGGATTTGAAATAGCTCAACTGGAATTCCATCACCTGCACTAGCTTTGTTTGTAGTGATGATGGCCCACTTGACTTCTTGGAGAAGACTCTTGAGGATCTCTTGGACTGCAAGGAGATCCAACCAGTCCATCCTAATGGAGATCAGTCCTGGGTGTTCTTTGGAAGGACTGATGCTAAAGCTGAAACTCTAATACTTTGGCCACCTCATGTGAAGAGCTGACTCATTGGAAAAGACCCTGATGCTGGGAGGGATTGGGGGCGGAGAGAAGGGAGCAGGAGAAGGGGGCGACAGAGAATGAGATGGCTGGATGGCATCAGCGACTCGATGGACATGAGTTTGAGTGAACTCTGGGAATTGGTGATGAGCAGGGAGGCCTGGTGTGCTGCGATTCGTGGGGTCACAAAGAGTCAGACACGACTGAGCGACTGAACTGAACTGAACTGATACTCTGTGTTTCCCTGAATCATTTCTACTACTATTGAGAGGCAAACATTGATAAGGAAAGAATGTACTGGTAGGCTGCAGTCCATGGGGTCACTCAGAATCAGACATGACTGAGCGACTTCACTTTCACTTTTCACTTTCATGCACTGGAGAAGAAAATGGCAACCCACTCCAGTGTTCTGCCTGGAGAATCCCAGGGACAGGGGAGCCTGGTGGGCTGCCGTCTATGGGGTCACACAGAGTCGGACACTGAAGTGACTTAGCAGCAGCAGCAGTACTGAGTTAGAAGTAGAAAAATGTTATCAGGATGGGTTAGTAGGAAAAAAATATGTAATTCAATGAGTTCAAGGGATACATGCAGTTTAGAGTGTAAGTTCTGGGAGATCAGCTGTTGCTGAGATTTAGAGCATGCTTCTGGGTCACGTGTCTGATGCAGTCACAAAACAAAAACCTTTTGTCCTTCTGCACTGTCCTCCTCTTTAAAAATTGTGATTTTCTGAAAGATCCTGCTGACCTACACATGTGCTTTGGTTGTGCTGATTTCTTATGATCAGTTATCACCAAGTGATCTGGATATTTTTTTGTTCCTAAGCAATGCTTCCCACTCAACAATTACTTGGGAGACAATGGAGCCAATTACCTTACTTCAAATATGCTTAAAATAATCAGCAATTTTAGATAGCATATTATAAATTTTTTTTAAAGTAAGATTTATCACTGAACTTTATAACTTTTAATTTCATTGGTAAAATCTATTATTCCATCTTTTGTTCTATTAAAAGTAGGCTGTAGGTTTAAAATTTCTGAAAGTGAGAAACTTTCAAAAGTAAGCCATTTGCTTTCTTTGAAGCAGTCAGTACATGGTAGCATATTTTGGGCAGGGATGGGAAATTTCTTTCATCTCTTTTAAAAATATGATTGATTCACTGTGAATGCTTAAAGTCTCATCTCAACTCAGAGAAGAGTGCAATGAGTGATTAGTTATGTCTGCCAAAACAAAAGGTGAAAAGAGTGCTAGCACTTAAGTAGGAACAGTAAACATTGAGTCTTTTCTACCAATATCTGAACATGTGGCGGAAATCTGTTTATACTATGATCATCATTGCTTATAGATTTAGAAGAGTATACTAGTAACTAGTGGGAAAAAGAAAAAGAGTGATATGAATTCAAATCTTAACTTTTTTATACTATCTCTGGATAATAGAAAATCTATCTAAACTGTTTAAGTAGCAGTTAAGTTTCATCTTGCACAAAATAAAAGCAATGATTTACAGCTAATAGAGAGGGTTTAAAAATTAAATAATGGAATGTAGCATTTGACTAAATGTGAAAACAGCAATAGCCACTAACATCTATAGACTGAAATTGTTTTAGATGTTTTCCTCTCTAGCCATGTGTTCAGTTCTGTTCAGTTCAGTTGCTCAGTCATGTCCGACTCTTTGCGACCCCATGAAGCGCAGCACGCCAGGCCTCCCTGTCCATCACCAACTCCCAGAGTTCACTCAGACTCGTGTCCATCGAGTCAGTGATGCCATCCAGCCATCTCATCCTTGGTCATCCCCTTCTCCTCCCGCCCCCAATCCCTCCCAGCATCAGACTCTTTTCCAGTGAGTCAACTCTTCACATGAAGTGGCCAAAGTACTGGAGTTTCAGCTTCAGCATCATTCCCTCCAAAGAAATCCCAGGACTGATCTCCTTCAGAATGGACTGGTTGGATCTCCTTGCAGTCCAAGGAACTCTCAAGAGTCTTCTCCAACACCACAGTTCAAAAGCATCAATTCTTTGGCACTCAGCTTTCTTCACAGTCCAATTCTCATATCCATACATGACCACTGGAAAAACCATAGCCTTGACTAGGTGGACCTTTGTTGTTAAATATACTGAAAAAATTTAATTGTCTTAAATAGTTTTCCAAAACATGAGAAACACAAAAAGTCTAGAGAAGTTTCTTGGAAAATAAAAATATAGAACCCCTTTTACATCATTATATGCAATACAGTCTTTGTATTTAAAACAGAAATTGACTGAGAGTTTTAAGCAAGGTTATAATTGTAACTATGTATATTTTTAGACAGTTTAGAAGAAATTCCAGTAAAAATGATTCAATAGATTACCACATAGATGCAACTCCTTTGCTCTCAACACCAATACACATTTGCTTTCAATAACATTTTTGTTATTGAACAAAGAAACTTAATGCTAAGAAAAATGGCAAAATTCACATGGAAAATTAACTCAGGGCATGTAAGTTGAATTTATAGAACAGAGTGGGATTGCAGGGTCATAAGGTAGCTCTGTTTGTAGTATTTAAAGGAATCTCCATACTGGTCTCCATAATGGTTCCACGAATTTATATTCCCACCAACATGTAGGAGGGTTCCCTTCTCTCCGCACCCTCTCCAGCATTTGTTGTTGGTGGATTTTTTGATGGTAGCTATTTTGACTGGTGGGGCTTCCCTGGTAGCATAGCTGATAAAGAATCCGCCTACAATGCAGGAAGCTCTGGTTTGATTCCTGGGTCAGGAAGATCCTCTGGAGAAGGGATAGGCTATCCATTTCAGTATTCTTGGGCTTCCCTGGTGGCTCAGCTGGTAAAGAATCTGCCTGCAATGTGGGGGACCTGGGTTTGATCCCTGGGTTGGGAAGATCTCCTGGAGAAGGCAACAGTTACCCACTCCAATATTTTGACTGGTTGAGGTGATATCTCATTGTAGTTTTGATTTGCATTTCTCTAATAATTAGTGATGTTGAGCATCTTTTCATGTGCCTCTTGGCCATTTGTATGTCTTCTGAGGAAAAATGTCTGTAGTCTTCTGCTCAGTTTTTGCTTGGGTTGTTTGCTTTGATGATAAGCTTCACGAGCTATGTGTAGATTTTGGAGACTAATCCATTGTCAGCCATATCATTTGCAAATATTTCCCCCCAATCTGTAGGTTTTTTTTTCATGTTGTTTATTGTTACCTTTGCTATGCAAAAGCTCTTGAGTTTAAATATGTTCCACTTGTTTATTTTTGTTTTTATTTCCGTTAGTCTAGGAGGTGGGTCAAAGAGAATCTTGCTGTGATTTATGTCAAAGAGTGTTCTGCTTATGTTTTCCTCTAACAGCTTCATAGTTTCTGGCCTTAAATTTAAGTCTTTAGTCCATTTTAAGTTTATTTTTGTGCATGGTGTTAGGAAGTGTTCTAATTTTATTCTTTTGCAGGTAGGTCTCCAGCTTTCCCAGCACCACTTATGGAAGAGATATGCCTCAGAGAACAATAAGGGTAAAACGCATATCTTAAAAGTATTCAGAAAGAGAACAAAGATTAATTTCAAAGAAATAAATTGATGATGGGCATCTCATAAGGAACAATGGAGGCCAGAATGCAACAGAGAATATTGAAAACTCAGAAATGTACCAACAGCAAGTACTTTAGTGGAAAAAACAAATTTCATTGCCTAAAAAGCTGGCTTAAAACTCAACATTCAAAAAACAAAGATCATGGCATCCATCCTATCACTTCATGGCAAATAGATGGAGAAAAAGTGGGAAGTGTCAGATTTCATTTTCTTGGGCTGCAAAATCAATATGGGCAGTGACTGTAACCACAGAATTAAAAGATGCTTGTCCCTTGGAAGAAAAGCCATGACAAACCTAGACAGTGTATTAAAAAGCAGAAACATCATTTTGCCAGTAAAAGTCCATATAGTTAAAGCTGTAGTTTTTCCAGTAGGCATGTATGGATGTGAGAGTTGGACCATTAAAAAGGCTGAGTGCTGATGAATTGATGCTTTCGAACCATGGTGCTGGAGTAGACTCTTGAGAGTCCCTTGGACTGTAGGAGATCAAATCAGTCAATTCTAAAGGAAATCAACCCTGAATATTCATTGGAAGGACTGATGCTGAAGCTGAAGCTCCAATACTTTGGCCATCTGATATGAAGAGCTGACTCATTGGAAAAGAACCTGATGCTGGGAAAATCTGAGGACAAGAGAAGGAGGTGGCACAGAGGATGAGATGGTTGGGTGGCATCATCGACTTAACAGACATGAGTTTGAGCAAACTCCAGGAGATAGTGAAGCACAGGAAAGCCTGGGGTGCTGCAGTTCATGAGGTCACCAATAGACAGACTGACTTAGCAACTGAACAATAATGAACAACAAACCATAATTAAAGTTACTTCTAAAGGAAATATCAGAAGAAGAAGAAAAGATTCCTAAAGGAAGGGATGAGACAGGAAATAATTCTGAAAAATAAATAAGTATAGTTAAGGAAATCCAAATGAAAATTGACTGTTTAGAAAAAATGGAACATTTAGGTTTAAAAAGACAGAACTAAAATCTTGAGCTCTTATAAATATGTAAAAGGAAAGGAATTATGTTCAGGATTTTACAGTTTTAAGGAGAGTGTAGAAATATGTTAAACTTTGGATTTTTAAGTATGTATTTTTGATTGCTAAAATCCTCTCGTAATCAATGATAGAGTGAAATTAGAAGACATGGATTTCAATGTAATAGAGGAGAAACTGGAGTTAAACACAGCAATTCATTCAAAAAGAGTGTAGGAAAATAAACAAAGCAATATAGGAAAATCATAAGGAAGAAAGTCCAAAACATTCTGTTCAAAGAAGGCCAATGGATGTTTAACTAATTTCTAGGCAATTTCAGATGTCACAGGTTCCCACAGCAAGATCCTGGACACTGAGGCATGGTGAAGTGATTTATTCTCACATTTTCACTACAACAGCCAAAAAATATGAGACAACTAGAATATTCCAGCAACAGCCTCGGGCATGATTTATCTATAGATTTCCTGGAAAGGGACAATGGGAGACTATACACTCTGTGGTCTCACAGCCAGCTGCCCCAGGAAAAGGCCTGGATCCACCCCCACATATGTTAATACTACTTCTGCTGTTCACGCTTGGTATTTCATCTTGAGGTGATTTGGTCAGGCATCCACTTGTGATGTTTTTCTTTATGAAATGCTCCTCTATCTCATGACTGGTTTTTACCTTGCCTTATTATTATTTTCATCTGTTTATTTTTATTTTATTTTTTGTTTGTTATCTATTTGTCATAGTCTTCCCTGGTGGCTCAGTGGTAAAGCATCTGCCTGCAATGCAGAGACAGGGATTTGATGACTGAGTTGGGAAGATCCCTTGGAGAAGGAAATGGCAACCCATTCCAGTATTTTTGCCTGGGAAATCCCACGAACAGAGGAGTGTGGGGGGCTACAGTCCATGGGGTTGGAAAGAGTCGAACACAACTTAGCGACTAAACAACATCTATTTGTCACCATTTACCTCCATCTGGTGTACCATTTCCCATTTTTACCTTTGACTTCCTCCAATTCACATAGTTTTTAGATAGTTTTATACAAGTGTAGTTGGATTAATTTATGATCTCTATTGAGAAATTTTTCTCCTAAAGCAAATTTAACCCATATTATTTACTGATATAAGGCTTCTTAGGTTGCGCTAGTGGTAAAGAACCCACCTGCCAATGCAGGAGACATAAAAGATGCAGATTTGATTCCTGGGTTGGGAAGATAACCTGGAAGAGGGCAGGGCAACCCACTCCAGTATTCTTGCCTGGAGATTCCCATGGACAGAAGATCCTGGTGTCCTCAGTTTGGTCAGGCATCCACTTGTGATGTTTTTCTTTATGAAATGCTCCTCTATCTCATGACTGGTTTTTACCTTGCCTTATTATTATTTTCATCTGTTTATTTTTATTTTATTTTTTGTTTGTTATCTATTTGTCATAGTCTTCCCTGGTGGCTCAGTGGTAAAGCATCTGCCTGCAATGCAGAGACAGGGATTTGATGACTGAGTTGGGAAGATCCCTTGGAGAAGGAAATGGCAACCCATTCCAGTACTTTTGCCTGGGAAATCCCATGAACAGAGGAGTGTGGGGGGCTACAGTCCATGGGGTTGGAAAGAGTCGAACACAACTTAGCGACTAAACAACATCTATTTGTCACCATTTACCTCCATCTGGTGTACCATTTCCCATTTTTACCTTTGACTTCCTCCAATTCACATAGTTTTTAGATAGTTTTATACAAGTGTAGTTGGATTAATTTATGATCTCTATTGAGAAATTTTTCTCCTAAAGCAAATTTAACCCATATTATTTACTGATATAAGTCTTCTTAGGTTGCGCTAGTGGTAAAGAACCCACCTGCCAATGCAGGAGACATAAAAGATGCAGATTTGATTCCTGGGTTGGGAAGATAACCTGGAAGAGGGCAGGGCAACCCACTCCAGTATTCTTGCCTGGAGATTCCCATGGACAGAAGATCCTGGTGTCCTCAGGTCACTGGACCACAAAGAGTTGTACATGACTGAAGCAATTTAGCACTCATACATGTATGCATTTATTAATATTACACATGCATTAGTTTGGTTCCTGTAATTTTTTTGATGGTTTCTGTTTAAAGTTTTCATTTGTTGACTATATAACTATATTTTCCTTCTTTGTTTTTATAATTAATTCTAATAACTTTAAGGTTTAGTGAACATATTTTTTAGCTATTCTGGAATTAACTTAAAAATTTTTATTGTATATTATTTTTATTTTTATTGAAGTGTAGCTGATTTACAATGTTGTGTTTGTTTCTGCTGTATAGCAAAGTGAATCAGTTATGTGTATATGTATATCCACCTTTTTTAGATTCCTTTCCATATAGATCATTACAGAGGACTGAGTAGAGCTCCCTGTGCTATATAGTAGATCTTTATTAGTTATATATTTTGTAGGTAGTAGTGTGTGTATGTCAATCTCAATCTCCCACTTTATCCCTCCCCCCACTTCCTGGTTTAACTTCTATAAGGTTTAAGTATATACATTTCAAGTATGTGTGGTAGATATGGACATAAAACTGTATTTGCTGATTTTTTGACTTCTGTGCTTCCCTTCAGAGAAAATGCCATTAATGGCATGGTATTTGATTGGGAAGTGTGAAAAGTAACAGACTGTGAAAAGAATATTGTGTTTGAAGTAGACTGACCTCCGGCAGAGCTAATGGTAGATGGCCCTCTTTCTGAACATATATTCTGTACCAGTATAGTACATTTTTATGATTACCTTTTGAAGCATGCAAAGTCGAGCATGTTTGACTTTCTTGATAATTTTAACTTCTATAGCATGCATTTGAAATTAGACAGATTAGTCATTTTTAAATTAATAGCAGTTTTTATATGCTCAGTAAACATCTGCTAACCTAAAGGAAAACAACTTGCACAAACAAAAAACAATTTATTGTATTTATCTTGTAAAAGTTACTCTCTGATTCTAAATTAGAATATTAAAAAGTCTAATTTGACTTTAGAAGCCACTGGAGTAGTATTTAGGTCACACAGAGTTGGATATGTATATAGTTCATAGGCAATTTGAGCAAAATACCATAAATATGAAAGTACCAGAGAACACAACTGCAATAAAATAGTATAACAAGTGGCTTTGGAGATAAGGTAGGGAGGATACTAAAATGATAGCTCATCAAATATGTTTAGCTATTGACCATGAGAAACTGAAATTAGTTTTAAATCCATATGTAAATATGTAATCAGGTATAAGTTTTAATACATAACTCTTATGATAATTTATATACAATCAAATACATATTTTCAGAGGAAGATATTTATTACAAATGGAACACTGTGATCAAAAGGATACAAAATATTTAGATGATGACAGGCACTTAATGTACCCGAGAAATTGGGTCCAAAGTAAACATAGAGGGGGAAACTTCTTGAATTTTGAAAGACTGTTATTTCCAAATTTTGTGAGAAAGCTCTTCATTTTCTTATTTTCAATAGTGTTCCACATTCCACAGTGTATAATAATCTATGCACATTAAGTTCATAGTTTTCTCTAATGCAGAAAAAATGTTCTTTGTGTTCCTTATAATTTAATTGAGAGGATAAATCTACAAAACAATGATGTGCTTTCCTACTGCTGTTCAGCTCCTGCTAGGTATTACATTTTAAATGCATTGTTGTTCACCATGGTGTGAAATTGTGGCTAATGAAGAAGAAATGCTTACACAGGTCTTTGTATCAAAGAGGTCCCACATCTATGCCTGATTCTCCAACTCAGTGCAAGAAGATTTTGCTTGGCTGTGAGCTTCTCTGCCAAATGGTATGATTTCCATTCTACACATTTTGCTGTGAGCACACAGATATATACGGCTGATGTTCATTCTCAATGAATATGTAGGAAAGACAAAACATGCTAAAAGCTAGCTGTATTAATAGGTGGAATGTTCTATGAGCCATAAGAAAGCCATCATAATGATGTCAAGTGAACTCCCTTGAAGATGTTCACATCCTGATGTGTTACCTTACGTATAAAAAGAGATTTTGCATCTGTGATTAATTAAGGACATTCAAAGGAGAAGATTATTCCAGATTATTTACATGGGCTCAGTGTGATCATGCTGCTGCTGCTGCTGCTGAGTCGCTTCAGTCGTGTTCGACTCTGTGCAACCCCATAGACGGCAGCCCCCATCCCTGGGATTCTCCAGGCAAGAACACTGGAGTGGGTTGCCATTTCCTTCTCCACAATGTGATCATAAAAGTCCTTAAAAGTGAAAGAGAGAGAAATATGTTGGCAATTTCTGGGAAGCTTTAAGCAGTGAGATGATGGGAGGTGAAGCACAGCTATGAGGAGAAAAAGAATGAGGGGAGGACCATGGGACTTGAAAGGCAGAAAAGATGCACAAGTAGGAGGCCTGATAATGGATACTTGATTCATGTATTCCTTATAGAAAAATATTTATGAAGCGTTTTCAATGCCAGGCACCTAGCAGAAGTTAATGGGGAGACTGATACCAGTCAAATATCACTCATGTGTGCCTGGGGTTGCTTTAGTCATGTCTGACTCTTTGTGACCCAATGGACTGTACCCTGCCAGGCTCCTCTGCCCATGGAATCTTCAAGGCAAGAATACAGGAGTGGGTTACCATCCCTCCGCTAGGGATCAAACCCATGTCTCTTACATCGCCTGTATCAGCAGGTGGGTACTTTACCACTAGTGCCACATCTGTGGAAAATCACAACAGTGAGAGATGCCAGGAAGGAGGGTCTTGTGCTGAGCATAACAATGATGACAAGGCTGTCGACCCTGGCTGAGGTCTTAACTAGTTGGAAGTTGACTGAAAAAAACTAGTCAAGACCCAGATGATACCACTTTGAAGAGTTTGGATTTATCCCTATCAACTATCTTTGATAACTCTTACATGCTTCCATCCCTTCTTTCTAGAGACTGGACGCTTCAGTCTGCATCTCTGAATCTCTTCTCCAGAGCTGAAATGGGGTTTATGGTCATCCTGCCAGTTTTATTCATTTAAGCCCTCCTTGATGAAGCATCTGGAAATTCTTCTTCCAGATGGGCTTAGAAACAACTAGTAAATAAACCAAATTGTCCTCTGAGCCTGCCCACCCTACCTCAGAGTATTTGGTCTTACCTAAGTTCACTTCTCCTAGGCTGATAATAAGTTCAACTGACTAGTTGCACTCAAAAGGAGAGATAAGTAAACGGCGAAGATACATTGAGAAATTTATGCTTTAAAATGTTTTCATAACTTAAAACATTTTTTTGAAATTAATTATTTTAAGTGAAGGATAATTGCTGTACAGAATTGTGTCTATTTCTGCCAAACATCAACATGAACCAACCATAGGTATACATATGTCCCCTTCCCTCTTGAACCTCCCTCCCACCTTCCTCCCCATCCCATCCTTCTAGGTTGTTACAGAGCCCTGGTTTGAGTTCCCTGAGTCATACAGCAAATTCCCATTGGCTATCTATTTCACATATGGTATCCCTGGTGGCTCAGAGGGTAAAGTGTCTGCCTACAATGCGAGTAGACCCGGGTTCGATCCCTGGGTCAGGAAGATCCCTTGGAGAAGGAAATGGCAACCCATTTTCCAGTACTCTTGCCTGGAAAATCCCATGGATGGAGGATCCTGGTAGGCTGCAGTTCATGGAGTCGCAGAGTCGGATATGACTGAGGGACTTCACTTTCACTTTCACTTTAATGTAAGTTTCCAAGTTGCTCTCTCCATGCTTCCCATCCTCTCCTTCCTCTCCCACTCCATGTCCATAAGTCTATTCTCTATGTCTATGTCTCTATTGCTGGCCTGCAAATAATTTCACCAGTACCATGTTTCTAGATTCCATATATATGCATTAGTATACGATATTAATTTTTCTCTTTCTGACTTACTTCACTCTGTATAATAGGCTCTGGATTCACCTACCTCATTAGAACTGACAGAAATGCGTTCCTTTTTTTGTTTTCATAACTTTTGTTTTTTTTTGTTGAGTCACTAAGATGTGTCCGACTCTGTGACCTCATGGACTGCAGCACGCCAGGCTCCTCTGTCCTCCACTATCTCCTGGAGTTTGCTCAAATTCATGTCCTTTGAGTCAGAGATGTTATCTAACCATCTTATCCTCTGCCACACTCTTTTCCTTTTGCCATCAATCTTTCCCAGCATCAGGGTCTTTTCCAATGAGTTGGCTCTTCCAAAGAGGTGGTCAAACTGTTGGAACTTCTGCTTCAGTGTCAGTCCTTCCAATGAATATTCAGGGTTGATTTACTTCAGGATTGACTGGTTTGATCTCCTTGCAGTCCAAGAGACTCTCAAGAATCTTCTTCAGCACCACAATTTGAAAGCCTCTGTTCTTCAGCACTCAGCCTTCTTTATGGTCCAACTCTCTTGTCTATACATGACATTTGGAAAAACCATAACTTTGACTATAGGCACCTTTGTTGACAAACTGATGTCTCTGGTTTTTAAAATGCTCTCTAGGTTTGTCATAGCTTTCTTTCCAAGGAGCAAGCGTCTTTTAATTTCATGGGTGCAGTCACCAACCACAGTGATTTTGGAGCCCATCATGACTTTCAGGAAGCTGCTACTGAATACATTTATTATGTTAACAATTCTCTATTGCTTGGTCTATATAAAAACTTTTCCTTTAAATTTCAAGACAAAGAAAACTCTTATTTAATATATTTTATGATTTTCCTTTTGTAAAATAATAATGTAGCTTTTTCTATGTGTACTTAAAAAAGCCAAGGGAATAATTTCATGGTAAAGTATAATTATGATTTCAAGCAAATTTTCTTCCTTGTATTAGACCACCAGAACTACTTTCTTAAATGTATTGTGTGCACATCCCATTCTGTTAGAGGGCATTTTCATTGACTGAAACTTCCCACTGCTTTAGTGTTTTCTCTTGTCTGACCCTGAGGTGACCTAAAGAGTCTGGACTTCTTTGTGCTATTTGGGCATGTGAAGTAGCTTAAGTGTATGACCTCTGTTCATGAGGTTGGACTTCAGTTATGTTCTGACTGTTTACATTTACTGTTGAAGAAATGAATGTCTTCTGGAAACAAGGAATTTAGGGAAAGAGTTTTTTGGAGATTATCATCACAGCTGAAAATGACTGAGTAAGTATACCTTTCAGTAGGAATGACATTAGCTTGATAGCTAATCAGGAGGTGTTCAGAATGCAAATAAGTGCCTTAGCATGCCAAGTTATGTGCTCCACAGAATATAATATTTTGTAGGAAATCCTCTAGAAAATAATAAAAATTCTAGCGGAAGTTTTATGTGAATAAATAAGATCCTGTGGATAGTGAGATTTTCTGGAGCTTACAAACATCAGCACTGGATTTATTGTATGATGAAATGAGCAAGGAATGACACCCATGCAACAATGGAAACCGTGGAGCTGTGAGCAAGAACCAGCTTCCTAAAAACCATACTTTTCAGAGAAAGTGAAGTTGTGTCTGGAAATCCAGGCTCCAGGGAAGGGATGGTGACCCTTGGGAACACTAGCTAACACAGACACAAGAGTCCTGTTGTGGGTTTTTTGGGATTTCAGCAGAGCCTCACATGCATCAACTGTGTGGTAATCAACTTGCTAGGTTCCAGATTCCTCATCTATGACATTAGAGTGTCAGAGGAGCTGTCCTTAAAGTCCCCTCCAACCACACTTCCTTTATCCTCCTGGATCTCCGTCTAATTCCCTCCACTAGAGAATTCTGTGCATAATGTCCCCTTTGCCCCCAGCTGCCTTCCTGACCTGCAGAGAGGCACTTAGGAAATCCACTTGCAGTGGGAGAGTCAAACATCCTGTTTTGTAACCTGCAGCCCTTGTTCTGGACCTGTGTCCTTAAGCAAATTTGATCTCTCTTGCATGTGACACCCGGGGAAGGCAATGGCACCCCACCCCAGTACTCTTGCCTGGAAAATCCCATGGACAGAGGAGCCTGGTGGGCTGCAGTCCATGGGGTCGCTAACAGTCGGACAGACTGAGCGACTTCACTTTCACTTTTCTCTTTCATGCATTGGAGAAGGAAATGGCAACCCACTCCAGTATTCTTGCCTGGAGAATCCCAGGGACGGTGGAGCCTGGTGGGCTGCCCTCTATGGGGTCACACAGAGTCAGACACGACTGAAGTGACTTAGCAGCAGCAGCAGCATGTGACACCCAGTTCTCATGCTTTCAGCTAATCACATCTATTCTCCCTGATTATCCTGAGAACATGAATTTCAGATTCTCCTCTCTTTATTTTCTTTCCTCTGGAGCTACATGTATTCAGCAATGTTCCAAAACTGTGCTGCTTACTCTGATTATGCGGCTACTAAAATAATTCAATATGTTAAGCCTATTATCATAGGGCTTCAGTGGCTAAACATAACTTTTATACTATGGTCAGCATGAGTTTGAAAATGGAAAGGTATATGTACTGTAATGTTTCTTTCCTTCAACCCTGTTATAAGATTGATTGTGTCTTAAAATTGATAACTTCTTAGAATTGAGAAAGTAGAGTACACTCCTCTGATATTTTCTCTATATTTTTTTGTGTGGGGGGAATATTTTACCTGTGACACTCTTGCCAGTTCTAAGAAATTTGTGTCTGTTCCACAGGATTTCCTAATCAAGAATTACTGGAGAACAACCGTGATGATTGCTAAGTACCTAGACGAGAACATCATCCCATGAGTAAGGAAGAGTAAAGATGTTTGAAGGCTACCAGTGCTCGAAGAAAAATGGGTTACTCCACCCAAGAGATGCAGTAATGATGACTTCTTCAAACCCAACCAAGTTTGAGAGAAGACAAGGATGGTGAGATGGCACAGGGTCCCTGTTCTTTGGTGACATTTATGCCTTCTCTGCAAGGCTATCTCATTCACAAGCACTAGAGTGCAGCCACTAGGGAACAGGATGAGGAGCCCCTTCTTCTAGGGACTGAGTGAGAATCAGAATGTGATCTTGAGTGTGATAGTTAATTTTATGCATCAATTTGGAGGGTGTTTTTGAATGATATTAACATTTAAATCAGTGAACTGTGAGTAAACAGATTGCTCTCCATAATGTCATGGGCCTCATCCAATCAGGTGAAGGTCTGAATAGAACAAAATGATTGGTGCCCTAGGCCTGAGGAAATTCTCCAATAGATTGCCTTCAGACTTTATCTGCATCATTGGTTCTCCTGGGTTTACAGCAGATTGACTTTGTTTTTTTGTTTTTTAATTTAAATTTTATTTTTTACTTTACAATACTGTATTGGTTTTGCCATACATTGACATGAATCCACCACAGGTGTACGTGAGTTCCCAACCCTAAACCCCCCTCCCACCATCCTCCCCATATCATCTCTCTGGGTCATCCCAGTGCACCAGCCCCAAGCATCCTGTATCCTGTATCAAACCTAGATTAGTGATCCATTTCTTACATGATAGTGTGCATGTTTCAATGTCATTCTCCCAAATCTTCCCACCCTCTCCCTCTCCCACAGAGTACAAAAGTCTGTTCTTTGCATCTGTGTCTCTTTTGCTGTCTTGCATATAGGGTTATCATTACCATCTTTATAAATTCCATATATATGTGTTAGTATACTATACTGGTGTTTTTCTTTCTGGCTTACTTCACTCTGTATAATCAGCTCCAGTTTCATCCACCTCATTAGAACTGATTTAAATGTATTCTTTTTAATGGCTAATACTCCATTGTGTATATGTACCACTGCTTTCTTATCCATTTGTCTGCTGATGGACATCTAGGGTGTTTCCATGTCCTGGCTATTATAAACAGTGCTGCAATGAACATTGGGGTACACGTGTCTCTTTCAATTCTGGTTTCCTCGGTGTGTATGCCCAGCAGTGGGATTGCTGGGTCATAAGGCAGTTCTATTTGTAGTTTTTTAAGGCATCTCCACACTGTTCTCCATAGTGGCTGTACTAGTTTGCATTCCCACCAACAGTGTAAGAGGGTTCCCTTTTCTCCACGCCCTCTCCAGCATTTATTGCTTGTGGACTTTTGGATCGCAGCCATTCTGACTGGTGTGAAATGGTACCTCATTGTGGTCTTGATTTGCATTTCTCTGATAATGAGTGATGTTGAGCATCTTTTCATGTGTTTGTTAGCCATCCGTATGTCTTCTCTGGAGAAATGTCTATTTAGTTCTTTGGCCCATTTTTTGATTGGGTCGTTTATTTTTCTGGAATTGAGCTGTATAGTTCAGTTCAGTTCAGTCACTCAGTCGTGTCCGACTCTTTGCGACCCCATGAAT
>SJYX01015574.1:0-16282 GCA_006410675.1 Oreotragus oreotragus
ATAATATCATATATGAAAAGAATAGCCAGTCAAGGTTCGATGCACGATACTGGATGCTTGGGGCTGGTGCACTGAGATGACCCAGAGGGATGGTATGGGGAGGGAGAGGGGAGGGGTTCAGGATGGGGAACACATGTATACCTGTGGCAGATTCATGTTGATGTATGGCAAAACCAATACAATATTGTAAAGTAATTAGCCTCCAATTAAAATAAATAAATTTATATTAAAAAATAAAGAAGCAACAAATGTTAGTGAGAATATAGAGAAAAAGGAATCCTAGAACACTGTTTGTTGAAATGTAAATTGGTTCAGCCACTGTGGAAAACAATATGCCAGTTTCTCAGAAAACTAAAAACAGAATTACCATATGATATAGCAATTCCAATATATATCCCCCCAAAAATGAAAACACCAATTAAAAAAAATACATGCACCAATGTCCATAGCAGCACTATTTATAATTGCCAAGATATGGAAGCATTCTAAGTGTTCATCAACAGATAAGTGGATAAAGTAGATACAGTGTATATACATAATGGAATATTACTCATCTATAAATAAGAATAAAATTTTATCATTTGCAATAACATGGATAGACTTCAAGGACATTATGCTAAGTGAAATAAGTCAGACAGAGATAATATTGTCTGATATCACTTGTACATGGAATCTAAAAAATACAACTAGTAAATACAGTGACTTAGAAATAGACTTACAGATTTAAAGAACAAACTAGTGGCTACCAGGGGGAGAGGGAAAGCAGAAGTAGCAAGGTAGTGATAGGGGATCAAGAAGTACAAACTACTGTGTACAAAATAAGTAAGCTACAAGGATATATCATATAGCATGGGGAATGTAGCCAATATTTTGTATTAACAATAAATGGAGTATCATTTTTAAAAGTTATGAATCATTGTGTTGTACATCTGAGACATACTGTTCAAATATACCTCAATAAAAAATGTTTAAACAATTTTAGCCTTTTATCTAGTAAGATTTCAAAGCTGAAGTTTTCATCTGACTGGTCACTTGTCAAAAGGCTTCTGTATAACCACACATATTGAACTAGTCTAAAGTACTTGTAGTACTTGCAATGCAACTCTGAGCCAAAGCAGCATAACAGAACAATGGTTGACAAAGGCCAAAAATTAAAATATTAAAAAATTATAAACAAATACTACATTAAATAGCCCACAATATTTTCTAATTAAAGCTTTTATACCAGCTCCACAATTTCAACCATTCAGATATACTTTCTGTCTCCATCTCTGATTTGGTTCTTTCACTTTTCCAAATTGCAATCAAATTCCAAACCACAGAATTATGGACTTTTTAGAATGAAATAATGAACAGCTAAATAGTAGTGATAAAAATAACTCAAGAAGAAAAATGACAAATGATTCCTGTATTTACAACTCTGGGCAAAAATCTGGAAAACTAGCTTAAAAAGATAAAAGTAAATTAAAATTTGTTGCTTCTTAGCAACTAGCTTTATAATATTATCATGTATTCTTAGGGTTGAGTAGGACTTTAGGGATTATCTAGTTCAAACTCCAATCACTTAAATCTGTATAGCATCCAATGACAGCAACCATTCAGATTTTCTTTAAATGCCTCAAATCTCCTATATACTATTCTGTTGATGAACATGCTTCATACTTCATAGGAGTAAATAGCTCTATCATCAGGCAGGAAATGCCTTATCTTTCTATGATGAAATGCATCAGCCTATTCATACACTTTGCCAGTGATGTGCTGGTAAAATGTTTCACAAACAAGAGGCATGGAAAATAAAAGCCTTGATTTGTATCATTTGCTGATTCCCATGGTGAAAATACCTATGTCAGGCTGTCTGACAGTGTAGTTCAGAAGACGTACACATTATCTGTTCTCATGAACAAATAGTCCTTCCCTTTGTTACTTTGATAAGGATGTTCTGTCAAAGGCCAATCCCTCAACTTTAGTTCTAGATCCAATTCCCCCTTATTTTCTCAAAACTTCACTCACAGATAAACATCTCTCTCCTAAATCATCAATTTATTTATTAATATTACTGGAGGAATTTTCCTCCCAGTCTCTATCATGATATGTATACTACAGCATTCTCTTTTATTCTTTAAACAGCACTCATTGCTACTTGATAGTTCTTATATGTTTAAATTTTAAAATGTATTCATATTCTCCCTCAATTAGAATGTAAGTCTTACATGTTCGGGGACCTTTTCTGGTTTGCTCACAGCATTATCTCCAGGACCTACAATAGTTCTAGGCACATAGTACATACCCAACAAATAGTCACCAATTTATGGAAAGAATAGGAAACTTCATAGTACAGCTGTTTGGTTTTGATAGAACTTAGTGCTAGCAATGTCTTCTTTATGTTGATGGGGATGAGCCTTCTAATGCTACTGGCTTCAGATATGCTAATTAGGATAAATGAATAGAGTTCACGTGTTGATTCTATAAAGAGTAGGGAAATGACAGTGTATGCGTGAATCATCAAACACCTTCACTGATTACTTGAGGGAATCATACAAGTTTGAAAGTAATAAAATACATGCTCATCTATCCTTATGTTATATATTCTTATAACATATACCATGTTAATTGAAATTGCTGTTTATTGATAAATATCCTGAGCATTAATGTTAAGGAAGGGTTGAAAACCCTTATTACTTGTTCCTTGGTTATAACTCCTGGTAAATGAATTATGAGATATCCAAATTTAATGTCATATGTTTCACATTAAAAACTAAACTTAACTGATAAGATTTTATATGGATTCCAGGCAGATGGTCTATCTTAAACATTTTGATAATAGATGATTACAAAACTTACCCAAATAACCTCTACTCCCTTTTGCCCTGGATACATACATCTTTCAGCACTGATACTGTCCCTTACCAAACTGTTGTGAAGGCTTCCCTGCCCTATCCTTAGTATCCCTGCCCTATCCTTAGTATCCCTGGTGTTAAGTCCCTCATTGAGTCTGACTCTTTGCGACCATGAACTTTTGCCCACCAGGCTCCTCTCTCCATGGAATTCTCCAGGCAAGAATACTGGAGTGGATTGACATTCCTTTCTACAGGAGATCTTTCCGACCAAGGGATTGACCCTGGGTCCCTTCCCTAGCCCAATCCTTAAATTTTGACACTTAAGACTTCTTCCCTGGGCCCTCTGCTTTTTACTCTATGCACACCTTCTCCTGTAGATCTCAGCCTGTCCTGATGTTTCAGTGATAAAAAGTGGACAATTCCCCAGATCTCACTCTCCATTCCAAATCTCTTTCTTGAGATACAAAATGTGCAAACACAACTGCCTATCAGATCCCGCCATTTGAATAAAACAGGTATCTCAAAGGAACAGGTTCCCAACTGAATATAACTTCTTCCAACTTCCCCTTTCCAGGTGGCCCTAGTGGTAGGGAACCCACTTGCCAATCCAAGAGACACATGAGATGCTAGCTCCATCCATGGGGCAGGAATATGGCCTGAAAGAGGGCATGGCAGACCACTCCAGTATTCTTGTCTGGAGAATTTCATGGATAGAGGAGCCTGGTGGGCTGCCGTCCATAAGGTTGCAAAGAGTCAGACACAACTGAAGCAACTTAGCACACCAACTCCCCCAAGTACTCTTCTAATCCTCCAACTCTACCCAGTTGTAAAGCCATTTTCTCCCCCATCGTAAACCTTTATCAACTCATTCTGAGTTGCCTGTTCTCTTATTATCTACCTCACTAGTGGGTGAGCCCAATCCTCACTGAGGTGAAGCACCCAGCTGTATACTTAACAAACTTAAGTTCTCAGTAAGTATTTATTGAAACTTACTTTTCTCTAAGGTATTAGAGAAAAGACCCATGAATCCTTTGAGTTTTTCATCCTTCTCTACAACCACAACACTTATATCTATTTAGGGAAGTACTAAATTGAGTATTTATTAAGTGAATGTGGTCAAGTTCTGTAGAGGTGATACACTATAATCAGTTTTCTCTTTTTGGCACCAACAATAAGCTTTAGGATGGCTAATCCAGTATAAGTCACAGCTTTCAAATATGCCAGTTCAATGTCTGAATGCCTTGTCATTATTCTCATTTTTCATGCCTTTTTTGTTCCAATTATATGCTTGAAGCACAATACAATGAAAAGTAATTCTTATTCCTTAATATCATACTGGTTTAAATTTAGGTTCCTTAGAATTTTAAGGGAAATGCATACAGAAGAGGATTGAAAAGGTTATTAAAACTTCACAATAAAAGTCAACACTACTAAGTGCAATTCTAAAAGAAAAAAGTCAGTCCTTAGAGATTTCTCTTTTCAGCAATGAGTTTTATAATTAAATTTGTTGTGGTTACTTGGCTTGTGTTTGCTCTTTGTTATACTCCTTAAATCCATCGTGTAATTAAACCCACGTGTTGAACTTTAAGGAAAATTTTTGAATGATCAGCTTCTCAATTTGAGTGGGAAAACTGTGGTAGGAGGAAAAAGTGTGAAGTGGTTTTCAGTCTGGAGATCTCTAGCATCCTAGGAGGCCTAATGTTCTTCCCTCACATAAATCTGGAAGGGGGCTATGGGATGAGAATTGAAGACAATTGTAGTGTTATCTGAGTCCACTAGACTCTCTACATACACTAAGGTGAGACCACTGTCTGTGTTATCAAGGGAAGAGGAGCTCCAGAGTGGCTAGCCCAATGGAGAAAATATTTTGACTCTTTCTAAACTAAGTACTGTACTTATGTGAAAGAAAATATTAATTGGTGAGCATGGATATTTATATATGCAGGCATTTGTATTAGTTCCCTAGCATTTTATCAGATATTTAAAAATCTTTTGTAGTGACTAACTCACAAACTACATTGTCAATTTTCATAAGTACTAAACAATATAAAATCAGTCCTAATAACAGCTTTGACAGGATTTAATAAAGCCTACACAAAAAATGTGTAATTTGCACAGGCTAATTTACACATGTGTCTGAGAAATGAATTTGGAAGATGTTAAGTTTCCCATCTGTACCACACAGAGAAAGATGGGAAAAAATGATTTACCAACTGTCAATAATCAATTTTAAGTGTATTCTTATCCCCATATAAAATTTCCAGTGTCCAAAATATATCTTTTAAACTCTCCTTGCAAAAGTGGTATTTTATTTCCATTTCTATCTAAGTGTCACAATATGTTGATTTTCAGCAGCTAAATTACTTTTTCTGGAGACTGCATAATCAAATTTAGTTAGTGCTGTTTGTGGTTAAGAAAGAATAGACAGTGATTTGGTCAGGTCACTGGCATGGGGTATTTCTTTACTTGTATTTTTTATTGTGAATTCTTGAATACTCACTTTCTTCCACTGAGTTTCTAATTTCTACTCTCCTGAGTTATATTATAGATTGTAACATACACAACCTTGCCTTAGGCTTTAACAACTCTCAACACTGTTTGAGAGTCTAGATAACACAGCTAAGTCATCCATTACTCTTCCTGCTCTAACTTAAAAACACTTATGGTCAATCATTTCTGCCAGCATTCAAATGGGATTTATGTAGTTCATTGGGTATGATCAAAATTGTTTAGAATTAAGTAGGCTTGAACAAGATATTAGTATAAATTTCTGGGTAAGAAGTATAGTTCCAGATTTATATGATAGAATACTATTTTCAAGAATATTAATCAATTCCCTTGACTCAAGGAATTTGTTCACTGATTCTAATACAGAGGCCCTCTCTACCTTGTTCCATTAGAGGCAATGATTGCTAATTTAGTAGGGAGTTACTTAGGGTAGAAAGAATATGAAAGGGGTCATTATAGAACCTGAGAGCCAAAATGACAAAACCTTAAGCTTAAAAAAAAGGGGGAGTGGGTGGTCTAGGGATAGATAGAAGAGAGAAATTTTTGATGCAGATTTCCAGAGTTAAATTTATAGTTCCCACTTCTAACTCATTCCTGGGCTGGGAGAAGTGGGAAGTAGAAAGGCTGGAAAGGTTTCACAGGGTCTGATGTCAGAGTTCAGCTTGACCAGCCAGTATCAGAACTGACCAACAGAGCAGACGTGGGCAATGAAAAGCTCTAATGTCTGTGCTTCTCAGTTCCACGAGAAGGAGGTTAATAATATAGGCAACACTCTTATTACGTATCCACTAAGTGATATTCAGTCTAAGTGCATGATGAGTATCCATTCACTTAATCCTCACAGGAATCCTATAACAGGTACTATTATAATTATTTCAATTTTATAAAAGGGGAAACGGAGGGACAAAAAATGACATGTCCACAAACACTCAACAAATAAGCACTGAAGCCACAATGGCAGCTGGCCAACCTGCCTCCAAAGGCCACACTCTTGACCCCCACTCTACTGCCCTTTCAGAAGGGCCTGTCAGTAATCAGCTCATGTGTCACCTGTTTACCATCTAGCAGGAGTGGTACCCAAGACTGCTCACCAGCCCCACAGATGCACTGTGCCTTGATAGCTCCCATTTCAGTGACCCAGGAGAATCACTCATAAGCCCTCCAGAAAGCATCTTGGGGCTTTGGATAACTGGGAGCGGTAGTAAACTGGGTAAGGCGGGACTAGATGGAACCAGCCGATGAACTGCCACGAGGGCAACGGCATCAGTGACACGCACAGCTTTTGGTTACTAAAATAGCTTTAGACCCTTTAGTTCTCTGGGTTTTAAGGAGACTCAAACATAGACTCCTAACACTGGATGCAGGCACAGCTCAGCACATGGGAACACCAATTAGGAGCCTGAGCCTGCAGCATCTCCTGTAAATTACCTGGCAGAGGATGTTGGAGCAGGGCAGGGAAGCTGAGCCTGCAGACTTCTAAAGCCCCTGTGTTTCAGAGGCTTGACGGTTTCAGGGAGCTATTGCTGCTCTTTCTGCAGTTTCTATCTTTTAATGTTGGCAGCTCAAACAGATTCTGGGATGCTGGAGTGAAGCTACTTATTAAAAAATAATTAACAGGGAGATCACACAGGCAAGGCTGGGTTTTAACAAAAGAGCTCACGGAACTTCCAGGGTTTCAAAACTGCTATATGTGAGCCTGAAGCCTAAAATTAACAATACATAGCAAATGAGGCACAATGGTTAATGTCCACATTGGGCACAGATAAGTAACTGCCTGCTGTTTTGAATCCTAAAGTTTCTTAGACCTTCTTGTATTAAATACTTTTTGAGAAATAAACATGCAAATAGTTACACAGATTAAATTGACTGGATTTTATTTTGGAAGTCTACCAGGGGAGTCTTCTTCATATAATTTTACTATTGTTAACATATATATACATATACATTACATTTATAATATATATATATAAACATTTTAAAAAAATCTCATTTGTAAGTTTTTCCCTCAATAAAAAGGAAAGACATTCTCCACAAATCCTTGGCAGGTGTAGACATCCAGCTATTAATGAAGGTGAGGTGGTTTCCCATTTTCTACACCCAGACATATACACACACACATATACGTGCTCATACACATATACAACACTTCACTTTTCTTATGATCTGACTTTTGAAGCCACAGATGAACGAAAATGTGGCACACAGTGATGAAAGAGAGGCATGCATAGGTGAATTTTATTGTCCTGGGTGCTGAGACTCTTTGGTCGTGTCTGACTCCTTGTGACCCCATGGACTGTAGCCCGCCAGGCTCCTCTGTCCATGGGGATACTCCAGGCAAGAATACTGGAGGCAAGAATACTTTGGTGCTGTGTCCTCCTCCAGGGCATCTTCCCAACCCAGGGACTGAACCCACATCGCTTACGTCTGCTGCATCGGCAGGGGGCTCTTTACGACTCGCGCCATCTGGGAAGCCCCACTTTTATCGGGTACCTACCATATATTAAAAACTGTGACAGTCACTGAGGATTAATATGAATGAGGCATCGGTTTGACCCCAAAATCTTCTAGTACGGAGAGGACAGAAGGCAAGTAATGCAAGGGAGACAGAGAAACAGATAAGTACTATGCACTACCACATTTAGGCCCAGTGAAGCCATTTAAAAGTCATCTTCAAGGCAGGAACCTCATCTGACACCAGACTTTTAACAGCAAATGACCTGCTGGAACTTTAAGAAGACTATCAAGGGATTCATTTTAATGACTGAATATACATTTCAAAACAAAAGTAGCTGCCATTTATTGAATGCCTACTTTACATTCAGTTTCTCTAATTCTCATAACCTTGGAAACTTGTTTTACAGGCAAAAAATCTAAGCTTCAGAGAGGTTCAGGACTTACGCAATGTCACAGCAGGATAGCGACAAGCTGGAATTAAATTCTAGGTCTAGCCACAATCCCACACTGCTAAAGTAAGCACGGGCCTGTCCGGCCTTGGCTCTTCTGATCCTCTTTTCTATAGCCAGGGCCACTTTTTTTCCCCAGGCTGTTTTGACATTGGCTGCTTTTTCATTTCTGAACTCTGAGCTGTTGGTAGATTATCTCACTCTTGGCTGTTGAAATGATGCTGGATACAGCTTCGACCAATGGCTTCAAGGTTTTGCTTTCCCCCAATATGCTCAGCAAAGTGTTGGCTTCCTGCTTTTCTTGTTAACCCCTGATGTGGCGCTTGTTGGTTTGGTTGACCCTACAGCCTTCTGTCTATTGTGAGCATTCAGCATTCTCTGCCGGATCAGTGGTGTGGGGGCGTGCTGGGGCAAAGGGAAGGGATTTATTCTACTCTCTTTGGCAAGAAGAATTGCTTCTTTGTCGAGGTTAGAGTTGCAAAGAGATGCCCCTTTGTACGGTGTCATGATACTTCCTGGGTAATGCCATTAAGTGTTTCCCCAGGCAGCAGAAGCTTAGGGCTCCTTGCTGAATTACCATTTAGCTTCCACTGGTCTGTGAGCCTTCAACTGCTTTGTTCAACTGCACTACTGAACTCCGCACATGATAAAAGTAGGAGTCTTATGAACTGGATCTTTGACAAAAAGAATCAAAACTCGAATCTTTGACAAAAATATATCTGTTTTGTTCATATTGTGTACGTGAAGTCCAACATAACATATACAAGACACATAGTAGGTGTTCAATAAATACTTACTGAATAAATAAACTTGGAGAAGCCACTGGTATGTGTTGGTCTGTGTTTTGGCAGATATCTCCTTTTTTCCCCTGAATGAGGAAGCATAATTATTTATGCTGACAGTGTAGACTAAAGAGAATTTAAGTGATTCCAATTCAAAGAGGTATAAATGTATAAGGAAAGTAAAGAAGATGTAGGTTCAATTAGAGGACATTTTGTGGTATAGTTTACTATCCTGACTAATCTCTACGTCCTTTCAGAGCAACTAATCATCATAAATAAAGTGGCCGTTTTACCCTTTCTCTCACACATACACACAGCCCTTTTCTGTTCTTCCAGGAATATATTTGGACATGCATATAAAGCTGATATGCAAATTCTAGAAGAAGCAACCAGACAAAAACTAGACAGCAACTTTATTGTGAGTTCCCCAGTAAAACTTCACTGCACAAAATATTAAGAGTACTCTTTTCATTTAGAATCTCAGGACAAATCACCTTTTTGGAAAGAAAAAAACAGGTCTTACAAAGGCTTTGAGAAATCAAGCCTATCACTGGTTTTCCTTACAAATTTTTTTTCCAAAACACAGAAAACAGAGTAAGAGCCATTTATTATATGGACGGTATAGATATTTTCTTCTCTCATTTAGTTAGTTTTGGTGAGGAAACTGGCTTAGCTCTAGTTAACGTATTTTCATTTAGACTTACTTTCAAAGGGAGAATGTCTTTCCACTGACTTCAGCTTGATTTAATCTCAAAAAATGGAAAGGAAAAGAAAATGTGCTTAGGGAAAGTAAGGGATCCAAGAAACATGGAAACTACCAACTGGGCTTAAGAAGAAATAAAAAATCTGAGCAAATATATCAGAAGTTAACAAATTAAATCAGTTTTTGAAGAATTTCCAACAAATACAAGTCCAGGACCAAACGTCTTCACTGGTGAATAGAAGAGGGATGTATAGACTATTGTGGAATACAGACAGGTGAGAATATTTCATGCAATAGGACTTATACTGTATCCTGAAAAGTGGGTAGAAATTGATCGCAGATGAAAGGGGTAGAGATATTACTTGCGAGTAAGGATCAGAATGAGTGGACATGGAGAGAAGATAGACGAGACAGTGAGGACTGTGTTAAGTGAAACACTTGAATTGTACATGGGAAGAAATTAAGATCGTATGTATATTTTAGGACCAAAGAAATGTAGTTCTTAAATGCTAATGTGGAAAGTTTGGACATTAGCCCACATGCAAATGGGATCTATTAGAGGATTCAGAGTAAGGCTATACTATTATCAGAGCAGAATTTTAGAAGGTAAATTTAACTGTATTCAGGATAAACTGAAAATACAGGCGGTCACAAGAGGAAGATGATTGTTGGGAGGTTTGACAGTAATCCAGGCAGGATTATCATGAGGCTACAATGATTACATTGAGACTGAAAGGATTATATGGACATGAAAGTTAGTGACTGATAACTATAAGGGGTGAATTGATTGAAATGATCCTTAGATGATTTCAAGGTTTGTAAGACGGAAAGCTAAAAGGGCAGTGGAAACAGTGCAAATGATGGAGCAAATGGAAAGAAGACTTAGACCTGAGGGCATGAACAAGGAGTCCAACTGGACATTCTGAGTTTGAAATTCCAGAAGCATAGCAGTGTAGAGATTCCCTGTAGGGCAAACATTCTGGACCGAAAGTAAAGGCAGAATCTGGGTCAAGATATGTAGGGTTCTCAGCCATTGTATGGGACACTTCCAGCACTCTCTCAAGGGGCCTCAAGTTTTAGAGAGACTCTGGATAAATGATTTAAAACAGTATGTTGCAGCACTGTTTAATGAAGGGACTCTTTGTCTTGCCTGTTGATTTTGTATATTCCATCTAAAATGATGAGGAAAAAGAGATGTGTTATGTGATGAGGAGAAGTGTGGTCACTGAGTACAGCCACATGAGTAAACTGCTCCTCTCCTGAACGATTATTTTCATGGGCTTCCTTTCTTTACTTGTCATGCCTGGCTCAGTTTGAAGACCTGGCACAAGACGTAAGAAATACAAGCTAAGTAGGAAATATATATGCAAATGTGTGATAAGCTAGTTGGATTTTCAGGAAAACATGAGAGTGTGTCTGGGGTCCCACTTGGCCCATCACGCCAGCTGCGTGAAGTGAATTTATGCGGAACACTGTCACTTCCTCTCCGAGGTGCGCATTGTGTGTGGTTGAGACAGTTCACAACCAACTGCACGCTGGCTTACCTGGGAGTCTTCAGAAAAATCTATTCTGATAAAGGCAATTTTCTGGTTTAGAAAGTAAGTGAAGACGCTGAGTATCAAAAGCAAACACAATAAGGCAAACTAAACTAGGATAAATGAACCTTACACTGATGCTTTCAAAGAAGAAATCTCGAGAATACGTTTGAAGATCCAATGACACAACGATGCCTACTGAGTGAATGAAGAGAAGACAAAATCTTAAACTTTTAGGTTAACACCTTAGGGAGGATGTAAAACAAACCCACACAAATTTGTTGATAAAATCCCCTAGCTTTCCAAAGTCACTGCTAGAAAAATGTTACATTTAGCTAGCAAATTATCACTGACAGCCCTAAAGCTATTCCTTTCTTTTCTGGGCATTTTAACTTCTTTTTCCTTCTCACAAGGCTGAACGTGTCTTTATTCACTCTCAGTGAGAGGACGGCTTCAGAACGGTGCCAATTCAGACTTGTTTGGTAAATGCATTTTTACAAGTATCTGATTTTCCATTGCTGCAGCTAGGGGTTTAAGTGTAATGGTGGCTGAAGTCAAGGTGGAAAACAAAGCAAAAACAACAACCAGAAACTCACAAAAAGGTAGGTAGTCTCAGCTGCGTCAGCAGCTATACTGCAGGGTTAGATCAAGAGGGACGGCGGAGCCTGGTGGGCTGCTGTCTACGAGGTCGCAGAGTTGGACAGGACTGAAGTGGCCGAGCAGCAGCAGCAGCCCAGGAGAATGGCAGGTAGGCAGGAGAAAGCAGGGGGTAGGGAGGAACGGTAATGATAAGACAGTTCCCTTTTGCTCCCTGCACCCCAAGGCAGGGCCCCTTTCCGACTGATTTCGATTGAGGGAAGCTTGGCAGGTGCCACGGGTCATGCCCATGAGGAAGCGCAGGGTCTGAAAGAAGAGTCTACAGCAAGGAGACTCTTCCATTCTTTACCCGGCCTGTGCGGTCTACTTAGAACTGCTTTCAGGTCTTTGTTAGGCCTAGGGTGACTCTCACCGACTTTGTGGTTGCCTTTCACAACATATCTTTGAAAAATCTAATTCACTTTTTGTATCAGACCCTTTCTTTGCACCAAGCCTCAGGTGCCTGTCTATAAAAATAAGGGATCAAAAGAGATAATCTCTAAGCTTTCTTCCAACTATAATCTTCCATGATTTCAGAAAAGTTATAGAAAACTGTTCATAAGGAAAGCCAGGTATAATTTACCTGTAAGTTACGTCTACAGCTTCATTCATGGTTTTCGAAGTCATTCTCCCAATGGTGCACTCACACAGATACATCACAACTGTGGCAAGTCCCCAGTTATACATTTTTATTGGCGGTGGTCAAAAAGAGAGCAAGTACAAACACTAGTAAGACCGTGGAAGCATCATGATACTTGTTGACAACTTAGTTCGCAGTGAAGCAGTGCTTCTTATTTCTGATAATGTTCACAGTTTTCTCCTGAGCTTATCATTGGATATTTAAATTTTGTACCTTGTTTGCTTCACCCCATTTCTCCAAAAAGCTGTAAAGTGACTTTTTAGAGAAGAACTGCAAAATATTGTCAAGAATTGTCAACATTATGTTTCATTATAGCCATTCCTTAAAAAAAAAAAAAAATTATTGGAAGATCTGGAAGAGCTTTGAAAAATAAATCAGGATAAGTATATAGTGGCCAGTTCAGCAGGCAGCTTTTCTTAAATAACTGTGGATGGCTGAGCTCAATTCAATCAGCCCCTAAAGCCTTGCCTGCTTCAATAGGAGTTTTGCTTAAAGATAACAAGAGAAGAGAATTATGGTGAAAGATAAAGAAAGCTCTTGGCCTAGTACTCTCTGTAGGGCTGTACTCAGAATAAATGGGAAACATTGGAAAATATTTTGAAAGTAAAGTTTCAAATATTCTCCAGTAAATATTCAGCTGCAATTAGGCACTTTGGGTAAACATGACTGAGTCTGAATGGTGCTATAGCTTAGATAACAAAATCAATATGGTAAATTCAGGAAAGAAGACTCCTGTTTGGAAGGGGAAAGAAAATCTATTAAGAATATATTAGTCAGAATAAAAGCCAATAAAATATTTTTAAGATCAGTTCAATACCTTGAAAGATATTTCTTTTAGTTATCTTGTGTATAGCGTCTGTGGGGCTTTTTGTTGGAAACTGATGTAAGTCAAATCAATGACAGCACTCCTCTTAAGACCCCTAGAACTAGGATCCCCAACCCCCAGGTCACAGACTAGTCCTAGTCCATGGCCTATTAGGAAGCAGGCTGCACATCAGGAGATGAGTAGCAGGCAAGCAGCGAAGCTTCATCTGTATTTATAGCTGCTCCCCAAGGCTCACATTAGCACCTGAGCTCTTTCTCCTGTCAGATCAGTGATGGTGGCATCAGATTCTCATGGGTGTGAACCCTAAATAATGTGCTTGAATCATCCCAAATCATTCTCCCCCAACCATCCGTGGAAAAATTGTCTTCCCTGGTGCCAAAAAAGTTGGGGACAACTGCTCTTAGAAAATAGCTTTCTCCCTTTTAAACCAGATAATAAAGATTTTTGGGGGTTCTTCTGGTTTGTTTAGGTTTGTACTCTACCAGTAAGAACCTGTTCTCCCTCATTTGAAACAGCTCAATTAAATTCATTTATAAACATTCTTACTTTAGGTTCAACTAGTATCTGACTTTTGACCATTCACTACAAAACTGGAATGCCAATGACTGTCCACTTCAGCCGGTATCAAAACAAATAGTGAAGATGATAAAAAATAATTATTGCTAACAGTTTTAAACACAACCTGCACAACTGTGAACACTAGATTCTAGTGGTTATTTTGTGCTCTTTTATCTTTGGCTTTATTTTGTGTTTTGCTCCTTTCCTCTCTTTCTGCATAGATAATCCCACCCAGTTTAGAGACAATGACAATGTCTATACACAAAAGAGGGCTTCCCTGGTGGCTCAGCTGGTCAAGAATCCGCCTGTAATGCTGGAGACCTGGGTTTGATCCCTGGGTTGGGAAGATCCCCTGGAGAAGGGAAAGGCTACCCACTCCAGTATTCTTGCCTGGAGAATTCCATGGGTTGAATAGTCCATGGGGTCACAAAGAATCAGATACGACTGAGCGACTTTCACGCTATACATAAAAGAGCCATGGAAGTGATGGCAAAACAGTTCAAAACAAGTGCTGCAGTTCTCTAATTCACTTTGCACAAAGAGCTCTAACCATAAATAATTTCCGTAATAATACAGAGCAGTCTGCATACGACACCTGAGATTTTCAACTTGTGTTGATCATACTGCCAGACACCTGCACCTTACACATGTGTAAATAAAGTTCAGTTCCAATGAACCTCATGAGAGGGAGGCTGCGTTACTTTTGGAAGAATCAGGTATGTGTGGGAATCTCTTTCATTAGCGTGATGACTGCAGGGGAAAGGGTTATGGCATGTTTGTTTAAGGCTTGAGAAATCCGGCATTACCGCTTTTTTCTTTCCCTGTTTCTGTCATCAAGTTTCCTGGGTCACCATTCCAAATTTAGGTTTCGGTATGATCACCCCTATTTCTCCATAGACAACTTCAACATTTTTCTTTTTCTTGCCTCTATCATTCTCAGAGATAGAAGCATGAGGCTGCAAGTCATGCAGTGCATCTATATAGCCAGGAATGCCTATAAATGGACAATGATGTAACCATGGGTGTCATGGATTTTGATTCAATGACAATCTGTATCTCACTTAAATGTAATTAGTGGCAACAGAGATAAAAAGAATATATCAATAATATCTGGGTCATCAACAAGCAGTAAAAAGAACCACCTTTCAATTTCTCATACTTAATGTAGACAAATCACTTTCCCCTAAATTATCAAAGACATATTTAATGCATTCCCTGGTGGCTCAGATGGTAAAGAATCCACCTGCAATGCAGGAGACCCAGGTTCAATCCCTGGGTCAGGAAGATCCCCTGGGAAAGGAAATGGCAACCCACTCCAGTATTCTTGCCTGGAGAATTCCATGGACAGAGGAGCCTGAAGAGCTACAGTCTATGGGGTCACAAAGAGTTGGATAGGACTGAGTGAATAACACATGCTACACTAAACATTAGTTTTATATATGCTATATATATATATATATATATCCACAGAGAATTTAAAAAAATTTTTACATAATTGAATTTATAAATTTTTAAATAGCTTCTGGAGTTTGAGTTACATTTATAAAGAACTTCCAAGGTTATAAAGAAGTTCTTTCAGAGCTTTCTTTTAGTAACACTGAAATACACCATTTCTTTGTATTTTATTGTACAGTGTGAAGTGTGATCTAGTTTTATTCCAGATGGCTATTCAGCTATACCAACACCACTTATTGAACAGTTGCTCTTCTTCCTGATGGCTTATCATATGCTAATCCCTTTATCTCTCTGGGTCTGTATCAGAACACTCTTGGGGCTTCTCAGATGGCGCTAGTGGGAAAGAGCCTGCCTATCAGTGCAGGAGACATAAGACACGTGGATTTGACCCTTGGATCAGGAAGATCCCCTGGAGGAGGTCATGGCACCCCACTCCAGTATACTTGCCTAGACCATTCCCATGGACAGAGGAGCCTGGTGGGCTACAGTCCACAGCGTCATACAGGGTCGGACACTACTGAAGCAACTTAGCATGCATGCGTGCAGAACACTCTCATCTTTTCCATTCATCTGTATATCCACTTATGGACTAGTCCCACATTGTTTTAATTACTGAGGCTTTATAATGTGTTTTAATATCTGACCTTTTCTCACACACAGATGTACATATTTCTCTTCTTTTCATAATTTTCCTGGGTATTCTACCCCTGTCTCCAATATAAATTTGAAGATTATTTTGTCAACTTCAAAAGGAAAAAAAATTGGCATTTTATTGGAATTGTGTTAAAATTTTAAAGTAGCTCTGAGACAAATAACACTTTAATAATTTTTTATTTTCCTATCCAGTTATATCTTCTACTTGTTCAAATCTTTTTTTTGGAGTCTCTCCTCCCTTTTTT
>SJYX01015576.1:9623-23784 GCA_006410675.1 Oreotragus oreotragus
GAGTAGCCTGGTGGGCTGCAGTCCATGGGGTCTCTAACAGTCGGACAGACTGAGCGACTTCACTTTCACTTTTCTCTTTCATGCATTGGAGAAGGAAATGGCAACCCACTCCAGTGTTCTTGCCTGGAGAGTCCCAGGGATGGGGGAGCCTGGTGGGCTGCCGTCTATGGGGTCACACAGAGTCGGACACGACTGAGGTGACTTATCATGGGCAGAATGTTCCCTTGATATTTCCAATTTTACTAAAGAGGTCTCTAGTATTTCCCCTTTTGTTGTTTTCTTCTATTATTAAACACTGTTCATTAAAGACAGCTTTTCTGTCTTTTCCAGCTATTTTCTGAAACTCTGCATTTAATTGGATATACTGTTCCCTTTCTCCCTTGGTTTTCATTTCTCTTTCTTCTTCTGATATTCATAAAGTCTCTACAGATAACCATTGTGCATTCTTGCTTTTCTATTTCTTTGGAATGGTGTTTGCCACCTCCTGTATAGTATTACAGACCTCTGTCCATAATTCTTCAGGTAAAGTGTTCACTAGATCTGGTTTCTTAAATCTATTTGTTACCTCTACTGCAAATTCTCACTAGACCATTCAAATATGACCTAAATCAAATCCCTTACAATTATACAGTGGAAATGACAAATAAATTCAAGGGATTAGATCTGATAGATGGAGTGCCTGAATAACTATGGACGGAGGTTCATGACATTGTACAAGAGGCAGTGATCAAGACCATCCTCAAGAAAAAGAAATGCAAAAAGGCAAAATGGTTGTCTGAGGAGGCCTTATAAGTAGCTATGAAAAGAGGAGAAGCCAAAGAAAAGGAGAAAAGGAAAGATATACCCATTTGAATGCAGATTTCCAAAGAAGAGCAAGGAGAGATAAGAAAGCCTTCCTCAGATAACAATGCAAAGAAATAGAAGAAAACAATAAAGTGAGAAATGACTAGAGATCTCTTCAAGAAAATTAAAGATACCAAAGGAATATTTCATGCAAAGATGGGCTCAATAAAGGACAGAAATTATATGGACCTAATGGAAGCAGACGATATTAAGAAGAGGTGGCAAGAATACACAGAAGAACTAAGCAAAAAAAGTCTTCATGACCCAGATAATCACAATGGTGTGAACACTCACCTAGGATCAGACATCCTAGTATGCGAAGTCAATTGGGCCTTAGGAAGCATCAATACCAACAAAGCTAGTGGAGGTGATGGACGTCCAGTTGAGTTATTTCCAATCCTAAAAGATGATGCTGTGAAAGTGCTGTACTCAATACGCCAGCAAATCTGGAAAACTCAGCAGTGGCCGCAGGACTGGAAAAGGTCAGTTTTCATTCCAATCCCAAAGAAAGGTAATGCCAAAGAATGCTCAAATTACCACACAATTGCACTCATTTCACACACTAGCAAAGTAATTCTCAAAATTCCCCAAGCCAGACTTCAACAATATGTGAACCATGAACTTCCAGAAGTTCAAGCTGGATTTAGAAAAGGCAGAGGAACCAGAAATCAAATTGCCAACATCCGCTGGATCATCAAAAAACCAAGAGAGTTCCAGAAAAACATCTACTTCTGCTTTATTGACTATGCCAAAGCCTTTGTCTGTGTGGATGACAACAAACTGCGGAAAACACTTCAAGAGATGGGAATACCAGACCACCTGACCTGCCTCTTGAGAAATCTGTATTTAGGTCAAGAAGCAACAGTTAGAACTGGACATAGAACAACAAACTTGTTCTATATTGGGAAAGGAGCACGTCAAGGCTTATGTTTTGCCACCCTGCTTATTTAACTTATATACAGAGTACATCATGAGAAATGCTGGACTGGATGAAATCAAGATTGCCAGGAGAAATATCAGTATCCTCAGATATGCAGATGGCACCAAAAGGGTGGTATCCTCAGATATGCAGTATCCTCAGATATGCAGATGGCACCACTCTTTTGGCAGAAAGTGGAGAAGAACTAAAGAGCTTCTCAATGAAGGTGAAACAGGAGAGTGGACATGTTGGCTTAAAACTCAACATTTAGAAAACTAAGATCATGGCATCCAGTCTCATCACTTCATGGCAAATAGATGGAGAAACAGTGGAAACAGTGACAGACTTTTTTTTTTTTTTGGCTCCCAAATCACTGAAGATGGTGACTGCAGCCATGAAATTAAAAGATGCTTGTTCCTTGAAAGAAAAACTATGACCAACCTAGACAGTATATTAAAAAGCAGAGACATTACTTTGCTGACAAAGGTCCATCTAGTCAAAGCTATGTTTTTTTCCAGTAGTCATGTATGGATGTGAGAGTTGGACTATAAAGAAAGTTGAGTGCTGAAGAATTGATGCTTTTGAAGTGTGGTGTTGGAGAAGAGTCTTGAGAGTCCCTTGGGCAGCAATGAGATCCAGCAGTCCATTGTAAAGGAACTCAGTCCTGAGCATTCATTGGAAGGGCTGATGCTGAAGATGAAACTCTAATACCTTGGCCACCTGATGTGAAGAACTGACTCATTTGAAGACTCTGATGCTGGGAAAAATTGAAGGTGGGAGGAGAAGGGGACGACAGAGGATGAGATGGTTGGATGGCATCACCTGTCTCTTATACACATCTAGATGTGTATAAGAGACAGTGCTCCCAAATCACTGAAGATGGTGACTGCAGCCATGAAATTAAAAGATGCTTGTTCCTTGAAAGAAAAACTATGACCAACCTAGACAGTATATTAAAAAGCAGAGACATTACTTTGCTGACAAAGGTCCATCTAGTCAAAGCTATGTTTTTTTCCAGTAGTCATGTATGGATGTGAGAGTTGGACTATAAAGAAAGTTGAGTGCTGAAGAATTGATGCTTTTGAAGTGTGGTGTTGGAGAAGAGTCTTGAGAGTCCCTTGGGCAGCAATGAGATCCAGCAGTCCATTGTAAAGGAACTCAGTCCTGAGCATTCATTGGAAGGGCTGATGCTGAAGATGAAACTCTAATACTTTGGCCACCTGATGTGAAGAACTGACTCATTTGAAGACTCTGATGCTGGGAAAAATTGAAGGTGGGAGGAGAAGGGGACGACAGAGGATGAGATGGTTGGATGGCATCAGTGACTCAATGGACATGAGTTTGAGTAAACTCTAGGAGTTGGTGATGGACAGCCTGGTATACTGCAGTCCATGGGGTCACAAAGAGTAGGACATGACTGAGCGAATGAACTGAAGTGAATTGCAAATTCATGATAGCGTACAGTAGACAATGTCAGATTCGTGATCTCTGAAGAAGAAGATTTAGCTTTGGAACCAGGGACCAGGCTTGATCACTCAAGAGCTTTTGTGTAGCAGAGTTTTATTAAAGTAAGAAAAGGGACAGAGAAAGCTTCTGACATAAACAGCAGAAGTGGGATGGAGAGTGCCCTCCATCCCTAGTCTTAGCAAGGTAATTATATACTTTTTTAATTGGTTAGTACAGTAAATCAAAAGTATGTCTCAAGGTTGTAATGATCCTACTAGACCCATTCCCATAATATACATTTTAAGATAACAGGTTTAACGAGAGGTTTTTCAGAAAGGAGAAACATGTCTTCCAGCAGGATACATTATTTTTATATAATCCTTACTAAAAAATGTAGAAAAAAACGTTTGTCCTTTTCTCCTCCTTGAGAATTCCAGACCCCTATCTCCTCCTTGAAAGCCCAGACCCCTTTCTCCTTCTTGGGGAACCCAGACTTCTTATCAACCTGCCTAGGAATTGACTGTCTCATTCATATGGGATTTGATTTAAGTCGTACTTGGCTGGCTTAGTGTTTTTCCCGATTTTCTTTAGTTTAAGCCTGCATTTTTCTGTAAGTAGCTGATGATATGAGCCACAGTCAGGTCCAGGTCATGGTTTGTTTTTTTTTTTTTGACTGTATGCAGCTTCACCATCTTTGGCTACAAAGAATATAATCAATTTGATTTCAGTATTAACCATTTGGTGATGTCCATGTGTAAAGTTGTTTCATGTTGTTGAAAAAAGAGTATTTTCTATGACTAGTGCATTTTCTTGGCAGAATTCAGTTAGCCTTTGCCCTGCTTCAATTTGTTCTCCAAGGCCAAACTTGCCTGTTATTCCAGGTATATCCTAACTTCCTACTTTTGCATTCCCATCCCCAATGATGAATAGAACATCTTTTTTAGGTGTTACTTCTAGGAGGTCTTCTCGTTCTTCATCAGTTCCGTTCAGTCGCTCAGTCATGTCCGACTCTTTGCGACCCCCTGAATCACAGCACGCCAGGCCTCCCTGTCCATCACCAACTCCCGGAGTTCACTCAGACTCATGTCCATCGAGTCCGTGATGCCATCCAGCCATCTCATCCTTGGTCGTCCCCTTCTCCCCCTGCCCCCAATCCCTCCCAGCATCAGAGTCTTTTCCAATGAGTCAACTCTTCTCATGATTGATTTCAGCATCTTCAGCATTGGTGGTAGGGACATAGAGTTGGATTACTGTGATGTTAAATGGCTTGCTTTGGAAATGAACCAAGATCATTCTATAGTTTTGGAGATTGTACCCAAGAACTATATTTTGGACTTTGTTGATTATGAATCTACTCCATTTCTTCTAGTAGGAATAAAGGTCATCTTTATTAAATTCCCCCATTCCTGTCCATTTTAGTTCACTGATTCCTAGAATGTCGATGTTTATTCTCACCATCTCTTGCTTGACCACATTCAATTTTCCTTGATTCACGGACCTAACATTCCAGTTCCTATATAGTCCTGTTCTTTGCATCAGATTTTACTTTCCTCATCAGCCACATCCACAGCTGAGCATTGTTTCCACTTTGGCCCAGCCTCTTCATTCATTCTAGGGCTATTGGTAATTCTCTGCCACTCTTCCCCAGTAGCATACTGGATACCTTCTGACCTGGGGGACTCATCTTTTGGTATCATATCATTTTGGCCTTTTATACAGTTCATGTGGTTTTCACAGAAAGTATACTGTGGTGATTTGCCATTCCCTCCCTCAGAGGATCACGTTTTGTCAGAACTCTCTGCCGTGACCTGTCCATCTTGGTGGCCCTGCATGGCATGGCTCATAGCTTCACTGTGTCATGCAAGCCCCTTCGCCATGACAAGACAGTGATCCATGAAAGGGCTTATATCTGGGCCATGGCCATTTTATCATCATTTAAGTTTGATGCCGCATTTGCACAAAACCCTTGTTTGGATTGTGTAAATGTGAAAAATATTGAAACCACGATTGTCAAAAGAAAAATTAATCTGTGATCCCTAACTGAAGATAGTCTGGATAATTGATATGTTCATCACATGAGATGAAATATGTGATTATTCTCTCAGTGTTAATAATCTCCGTGAGAAATACTGAGTGTTGTTACCTCTTTCTCTGTTGCCCTTTTATGCTATTTGACTATAGAATCCTATTGCTTGGACTTTGAGGCATTTTTGGAATAGAATTGAAGTGTTTTCTTCTCTCTTCCAGAGGTCCACAATAACGTGTGACTGACATAAATTCTAACAGTAAAAAGATACTTTCTCATAGGAAATAGTGTGTAAATCATAGTAACTCATAGTAAAAAGAGACAAGGTTAAAAACGTTGTTGTAAATGCAAAGAGCTGGTTGCTGATCTACACAGAGCTATACCCATCATCAGCATATCAGGAGATCAAAATGAGAAAAGGAAGCTTTAAAAGATATCCTGTAAGAGGGACGAGACTTTGAAGCATATGGATATACTAAGACAAGTTGCAAAACAAGATATTGTATGAACAAAAATTAATATTATATTGCCCAGATATTGTATTGGGCAGTCAAATATAAGACATATAATTAGTTTTTAGACTTTAAGGAAATATATCATTTCTTCATTCTTTCTATTTTAATTAAATCCATTTACCTCCAAATTAAAAATGATCTATTAAATATCTATTGTAATATGCTAATCATAGAAAAAGTCTTTACTTTTAATAATTTTCTTGACAAGACAGAGAATATTTGTATAGATAGACATTAATTATACATTTATATAAATGATTATATAATGGATACTTTTATATTATCCATTATACATAAATATAAAATTATCTAAATATAAAATGTTACATAAATACCTGCACTGAACACAAAAGAAATTAAGGCATGCTTTTAACATTTTCCAAAAAAATGTATGGTTGACAAGGATAAGATTAACTGGCATAAATAAATGTATAAAAAGTATTTTATATGTGTGACTAACATCTGTTGCTATAAATCCACCCCCTCTAGGAATATATAATGGATGCCAGGACAAATGACACACAAATATCAATAGATGTGAAATAGAATTTATTACTAAGATAGTAAACCATGAAAGGATTTCCCAAGGTGAAGGGTTCAAGTTCCTTAGGAGTGAAGCAAAAGCAAAGCAGAGAGAGTGCATTGGATGATTGCAGTGACTTGGATATGGAACACGGGGGGAGCCCACGTGCTGCCTGGGATTGGCCAGGGAGGTTACCACTGACTTCACAGGATGAATGGCTCACAGACACTCTCTTATCTTGGTTGCCCTATGTAGGGCAACAGCAAGTGGACTTGAGCAACTAAAACTATGACAGGTCAAACATAAAAAATGGCGTCAAATTCTATTTTATAAGAATAAATATAGAAGAAATCATGCCCTGTTTTAGGAATTGTAGTTGAGTGAGAATGCTTCTTTGATGGCTCAGTGGTAAAGAGTCTGCCACCAGTGCAGGAGATGCGGGTTCGATCCTTGGGTTGGGGATATCCCCTGGAGAAGGAAATGGCAACCCACTCCAGTATTTTTGCCTGGAGAATCCCATGGACAGAGGAGCCTGGTGGGCTACAGCCCAAGGGGTCACAAGAAATCAGACACAACTTAGAAGCTAAACAACAACAACAAAGTCAAGTGAGAAGAGAAGCTAAGCAAATAAAACAGAGCTTTGAATTAGAGAGAGAGATACTTGTATAGGTCTGTCAGATGACAGAATATTCTCTACAAGGCTAAGAACTTTGGCAGGGCCTGAGCATTGTTCAGGGAGAGATTTTGTGGTGGTCTTGGGAGTGACCATTAGCAGGTTGTGCTAGAAGTAATTGTGGCAGAGAGAGTTTAAGGATGGTTTAGACAAGACCCATTTAACTGATGATACTTGGAATGATAAGAAAAGAAAGAGTGAAGGTGACAGATGAAGGTTTCTTTTTCTCACTCGGAGAAATGTCTAAAGAATGGAAATGGCAACCCACTCCAGTATTTTTGCCTGGAGAATCCCATGGACAGAGGAGCCTGGTGGGCTACAGCCCAAGGGGTCGCAAGAAATCAGACACAACTTAGAAGCTAAACAACAACAACAAAGTCAAGTGAGAAGAGAGACTAAGCAAATAAAGCAGAGCTTTGAATTAGAGAGAGAGATACTTGTATAGGTCTGTCAGATGACAGAATATTCTCTACAAGGCTAAGAACTTTGGCAGGGCCTGAGCATTGTTAAGGGAGAGATTTTGTGGTGGTCTTGGGAGTGACCATTAGCAGGTTGTGCTAAATCAAGAAGTAATTGTGGCAGAGAGAGTTTAAGGATGGTTTAGACAAGACCCATTTAACTGATGATACTTGGAATGATAAGAAAAGAAAGAGTGAAGGTGACAGATGAAGGTTTCTTTTTCTCACTCGGAGAAATGTCTAAAGAAGTTAGAAACATGATACACATTTTCTCTACTGACTTACTCAGCTTAACATTCCAGTGGATGTTTGGATAGAGAATGTAAAAATAATCACCTTTAGTAGACAGTATATTTAAAATCATGAAAAAAATTTTTACTTTTCTGAAAAATAATGTTACTATTAATATTTATGGTATATAGCTTATATTATGCATTGTGTTAGATTTTCTACTGCATATAAGGATTGATATTTTCAAAAATATGAGTATTATCTAAATACATACAAATTTTTTTTCCACAAATACAGATTTTTTGTGGGATAGATTACATAAGACTTGACTTTTTTTCCTATATACAATATTCAGTCAATGTTTTTGCCTAAGGTAAGGGATAAAACTATGATTTCTGTCCAGAAATTGTCTGTAGATGGTTTAATTAATACTTGATAGGTTTAATGAAATTTTCTTAATATTACATAATATTTATTAAAAAATTCAGATTTACTTTCTATCTATCCCAATATGAGGATTCTTTTTATTTATGCTCAGTTCAGTTCAGTTCACTCAGTCGTGTCCAACTCTTTGCGACCCCATAAATTGCATCACGCCAGGCCTCCTGTCCATCACCAACTCCCAGAGTTCACTCAGACTCACGTCCATTGAGTCGGTTATGCTATCCAGCCACCTCATCCTCTGTCATCCCTTTCTCTTCCTGCCCCCAATCCCTCCCAGCATCAACGTCTTTTCCAAATGTGTCAACTCTTCGCATTAGGTGGCCAAAGTACTGGAGTTTCAGAATTAGCATCATTCCTTCCAAAGAAATCCCAGGGTTGATCTCCTTCAGAATAGACTTGTTAGATCTCCTAGCAGTCGAAGGGACCCTCAAGAGTCATCTCCAACACCACAGTTCAAAAGCATCAATTCTTCGGTGCTCAGTCTTCTTCACAGTCCAACTCTCACATCCATACATGACCACAGGAAAAACCATAGCCTTGACTAGATGGACCTTTGTTGGCAAAGTAATGTCTCTGCTTTTGAATATGCTGTCTAGGTTGGTCATAACTTTCCTTCCAAGGAGTAAGTGTCTTTTAATTTTATGATTGCAATCACCATCTTCAGTGATTGGAGCCCCCCAAAATAAAGTCTGATACTGTTTCCACTGTTTCCCCATCTATTTCCCATGAAGTGATGGGACCAGATGCCATGATCTTCATTTTCTGAATGTTGAGCTTTAAGCCAACTTTTTCACTCTCCTCTTTCAAGAGAAGAGGCTCTTTAGTTCCTCTTCACTTTCTGCCATAAGGGTGATGTCATCTGCATATCTGAGGTTATTGATATTTCTCCTGGCAATCTTGATTCCAGCTAGTGCTTCTTCCAGCCCAGCATTTCTCATAATATACTCTGCATATAAGTTTAATAAGCAGGATGACAGTATACAGCCTTGATGTACTCCTATTCCTATTTGCAACCAGACTGTTGTTCCATGTCCAGTTCTAACTGTTGCTTCCTGACCTGCATACAGGTTTCTCAAGAGGCCAGGTGGTCTGGTATTCTCATCTCTTTCAGAATTTTCCACAGTTTATTGTGATTCACACAGTCAAAGGCTTTGGTCTAGTCAATAAAGCAGAAGTAAATGTTATTCTGGAACTCTCATGCTTTTTCGATGATCCAGCAGATATTGGCAATTTGATCTCTGGTTTCTCTGCCTTTTCTAAAACCAGCTTGAACATCAGGAAGTTCACAGTCCATGTATTGCTGAAGTCTGGCTTGGAGAATTTTAAGCATTACTTTACTAGCTTGTGAGATGAGTGTAATTGTGCAGTAGTTTGAGCATTCTTTGCCACTGCCTTTCTTTCTGATTGGAATGAAAACTGACCTTTTCCAGTCCTATGGCCACTACTGAGTTTTCCAAATTTGCTCGCATATTGAGTGCAGCACTTTCACAGCATCATCTTTTAGGATTTGAAAGAGCTCAACTGGAATTTCATCACCTGCACTAGCTTTATTCATTGTGATGTTTCCTAAGGCCCACTTGACTTCACATTCCAGGATGTCTGGCTCTAGGTGAATGATAACACCGTCATGATTATCTTGGTCATGAAGATCTTTTTTGCAGAGTTCTTCTGTGTATTCTTGCCACCTCTCCTTAATATCTTCTGCTTCTGTTAGGTCCATACCATTTCTGTCCTTTATTGAGCCCATCTTTGCGTGAAATGTTCCCTTAGTATTCCTAATTTTCTTGAAGAGATCTCTAGTCTTTCCCATTTTGTTGTTTTCCTCTAGTTCTTTGCATTGATTGCTGAGGAAGGCTTTCTTAGCTCTTCTTGGTATTCTTTGGAACTCTGCATTTAGATGCTTATATCTTTCCTTTTCTCCTTTTGTTTTTGCTTCTCTTCTTTTCACAGCTATTTGTAAGGCCTCCGCAGACAGCCATTTTGCTTTTTTGTATTTCTTTTCCATGGGGATGATCTTGATCCCTGTCTCCTGTACAGTGTTACAAACCTCAGTCCATAGTTCATCAGGCACTCTATTAGATCTAGGCCCTTAAGTCTATTTCTCACTTCCACTATATAATCATAAGGGATTTTATTTAGGTCATACCTGAATGGTCTAGCGGTTTTCCCTACTTTCTTCAGTTTAAGTCTGAATTTGGCAATAAGGAGTTCATGATCTGAGCCACAGTCAGCTCTTGGTCTTGTTTTTTCTGACTGTATAGAGCTTCTCCATCTTTGGCTGCAAAGAATATAATCAATCTGATTTTGGTGCTGACCATCTGGTAATGTCCATGTATAGAATCTTCTCTTGTGTTGTTGGAAGAGAGTGTTTGTTATGACCAGTGTGTTCTCTTGGCAAAACTCTATTAGCCTTTGCCCTGCTTTATTCCATATTCCAAGGCCAAATTTGCCTGTTACTCCAGGTGTTTCTTGACTTTCTACTTTTGCATTCCAGTCCCCTATAAAGAAAAGGACATCTTTTTGGGGTGTTCATTCTAAAAGGTCTTGTAGGTCTTCACAGAACCATTCAACTTCAGCTTCTTCAGTGTTATTGGTTGGAGCTTAGACTTGGATTACTGTGATATTGAATGGTTTACCTTGGAAACGAACAGAGATCATTCTGTCATTTTTGAGATTGCATCCAAGTACTGCATTTTGGACTCTTTGTTGACCATGATGGTGCCTCCATTTCTTCTAAGGGATTCCTGCCCATAGTAGCAGATATATTGGTCATCTGAATTAAATTCTCCCATTCCAGTCCATTTTAGTTCGCTGATGCCTAGAATGTCGATGTTCACTCTTACCATCTCCTGTTTGACCACTTCCAAATTTCCTTGATTCATGGACCTAACATTCCAGGTTCCTATGCTATATTGCTCTTTACAGCATTGGACCTTGCTTGTATCACCAGTCACATCCACAGCTGGGTATTGTTTTTGCTTTGGCTCAATCCCTTCACTCTTTCTGGAGTTATTTCTCCACTTATCTCCAGTAGCATATCGGGCACCTACCGACCTGGGGAGTTCTTCTTTCAGTATCCTATCATTTTGCCTTTTCATACTGTTCATGGGGTTCTCAAGGCAAGAATACTGAAGTGGTTTGCCATTCCCTTCTCCAGTGGACCACATTGTGTCAGACCTCTCCACCATGACCCTCCCACCCTGGGTTGCCCTGCAGGCATGGTTTAGTTTCACTGAGTTAGACCAGGCTGGAGGAGAAGGGGACGACCGAGGATGAGATGGCTGGATGGCATCACGGACTCGATGGACGTGAGTCTGAGTGAACTCCGGGAGATGGTGATGGACAGGGAGGCCTGGCGTGCTGCGATTCATGGGGTCACAAAGAGTCGGACACGACTGAGTGACTGAACTGAACTGAACCGAACTGTGGTCCATGTGATTAGATTGACTAGTTTTCTGTGATTATGGTTTCAGTATATCTGCCCTCTGATGCCCTTTCGCAACACTTACCATCTTACTTGGGTTTCTCTTATCTTGGACGTGGGATATCTCTTCACGGCTGCTCCAGCAAAGCACAGACACTGCTCCTTACCTTGGACGAGGGGTATAAAAGAAATGTTAATTAACACAAAATACTTTCCTATATTTAGTCCATTCCAGTGAAATAGTCCATCAACCTCTGAGGGCTGAGTGCTCAGTGGTGTGTGCTTACATGGAAGACATTTTTCTAGGCAGTGTTTTAAAATATGTTTTGTTTGCAAAATTAAGAAAAACAATGGATAGTCTCTCCTACTTCACAAAATAGAGGATGAAACATATGCCAATGGCATTAAGTAGTTTTTATTCCTAAAATTTTGGTACAAAGAATTTACCTACAACTTGATTAAAAAGTGAACCAAAGGATCCCCTGATGATCTAATGGCTAAGACTCCATTCTCCCAGGGACCCTGGTTCAAACCCTGTTCAGGGAACTAGATCCTACAAGCCACAACAAAGATTGAAGACCCTGCATGTGACAACTAAAACCTGCTGCAGCCAAATATATAGATATTCATTTTGTATAAAGTGGACTAAAGATCATAACAGACACCTCACCAAAGAAGATAGGTGCTGAATAAGCATGTGAAAAGCTGTTCCACATCATATGTCATCAAATAATTGCAAAGTGTGTGTTTTTTTAAAATAAATTAGCTTCAAGTTTTGGGTTGGCAAGATCCCCTAGAGTGGGGTTTAGCAACCCACCCAAGCATTCTTGCCTGAAAAATCCCATGGACAGAGGAGCCTGGAAGGCTACAGTCAGTCAGGTCACAAAGAGTCAGACACGACTGAAGGGACTGAGGACGTACACAAGTACTTAATAGCAGCAAGTTATTATTCATTTTAAAATATTATATAAGAATTGATAAGATCTTTTGATAATGAGATACACAGTGAGTTTAGATTTTTTTTTTCATGTCCATTTAGCTCTGATAATCAAGACAGAAGAAGAGATACTAAGAATTATACCGCATACATTGTGAAAACATATATTGTAGTTTACTGACTCAGCTGGGCAAAGCTCTATGTTAAGTAACGGTATTACAGTTCTCACTTGGGCAGGTGAGCTGTGTTTTTTCCAAGGTCATAGACTGTACTCTGAATCTTAGCCATCTCTTTTTATTTCATGCCGTTGATAGCAAGGAAAAATGGAGCAAGAGCAATGAGTCAACACATATCTATAAAATATACTAGAAAAACATCTCAAAATACATCTCCAGCAGAGTCAGGAAGCTGTCACCTCCAAGTTCACCATTATTACCATGTAATTAGTATATAATTCGGATCTTCCCTAGTGGCTCAGATGGTGCAGGAGACCTGGGTTTGATACCTGGGTGAGGAAGATCCCCTGGAGAAAGGCATGGAAACCCACTCCAGTATTCTTGCCTGGAAAATCACATGGACGGAAGAGCCTGGTGGGCTAAAGTCCATGGGGTTGCAAAGAGTTGAACACAACTGATCGACTAACGTACGGTATGTAATACAGTTGAATCATCTTCCAAGATGGTGTTACTCTAGGAGAGATCACTGTATTTATTATGTTTATCAGAGAAAATGTTTATGTATAACATTGGGTTGTACTTTGCCAAGGTCTTGTAGTACTGCATATAATATTTCTAAACCAAGAGAATTTCTTATTTTTGCTTGTCTTTCAATTTACACATAATTCACATTTACTTACCCTTCATCTGATCAATACCAGATTGTTAGAATCTCAAATCCCTTGAGTGATTTATCATCTATTGAGGCACATAGCACTTTTCAAGAACACAAGTCAAAACTTTAGAGAGTCACAAATTACATTACACATACACAACTTCTGTCAATTTTGTCACACTCAAAACATAGCCAGCTGCTTCTGAGATGATATCAAGTGACAATTAAAATAGCAACACTGATGTTATCCTACAGTTAGGTACAGAAAATATTTTATCTGGAAAAAAAAGCATGAAGTATATTTAGACGGTTAGGATTTATGTTCCATGTTAAGAGAACAGATGTCTTAAAAGATTAATCTTTGGTGCCATCATGTCTATTTGGGCAGAATGTTGGATACGACGGGGCTTGTGAGGGCCCGATGCCTGCCTTGTCCAGCTTCAGTCCTCTAAGCAGCGATATCCAAATATCTTCTGCAGACCATTAGTTCAATAGAATACTAATACATATACTGTCAAAGAAGGGTTCAAATGTTAAATACAATTTGAAAACACTGTGTTAAGTTTGCACATTTTCCTCTCCAGTGAGCTGTCAGACTCATTAATATACTCACATGCATTATGGATCTTCTAGAGAAAATGCCTCACTTCCCCAAATTATTTAGCTGTCGAACCTGTGCCAGAACAACCATTAACCATTAGACAAATAAAATACAGGTTTGGGACACCAGCAAAACTGGGAAGGAAAATTATGTCAGAATTTAGTATTTTTTGAAAGTATCAAGGAGTTAATACCAGGGAAAAATCAGAATTTTGTTGGACCTGTTACTTTTATTCCATAATCTGATGTGCTTATTTTACATGATGGGTGTAAACTTTTTATTGATTTTTT
>SJYX01015576.1:25506-38884 GCA_006410675.1 Oreotragus oreotragus
AACCCCTTCCCTGCGCCCACCCCCCCCACCCCAAGGAGCATCTACTGGGGTAATGATGTATGGAACACTCTTAGGGAATTGTTATTCTAAATCCCACTTACCATATTTGTCATTCTGCCCGTCTAAGAATATGATAATACTGTTCATGCTTGGAACCTTCTGGTATTACAATTCTCTTGAGATGACTGTGGGTCTGATGTGGTTGCCTCAGGGTTTTCTGGTTAGGAGGACCTCGCTATCTCCTGAGAATATCTAAGGACCAATGATTGATTCAGGAGTTGTCCTAAGACTGCACGGGTCTCTTGCTTTGAGCAGTTGCAGACAGTGGGGCAAGGTCACCTGCATTAACCTATATCTCCTCTCTCTGAGCTGAAAATAACTCTGCTTAGCCCAAGAACTGATCACCAACATTTGGACCAAACCACGACACAATAACAAAGCAGACAATTTATTTTTAGCATTCTCTTTTTCTCTCCTCTCATATCCCAGGCAGCCATGCTCTCTGGAACCCCTCACACAGCCTTTTCTCTCAGAGATTTCCTACTGCAACAATTCATTTCTCCACTGCATTGAAATTACTACCTCCCTGATCTACTGCTGGTGTTTATATGCTCTCTCTTCAAACACTTAGCTAAATAACAGTCAATGAATTTTTTATGACAGCTTCAGCACGTGAAAAGATTTAAAATAACTTCTATTTTTAAGTATAAGACTTTGAAAGGTTTTTTACCACTATGTGCATTTATTACTATGATGATAGTGTAATTCATTTTTAAAATGAGCATACAAAAAGGCAAGGGCAATGAGAGTCTTAGCGTTTTCAGCTGTGGTGAAGACTGAGTAGGGTCAAGCAGAAGAAGGGACCCCCCCCCATTTCTTAGTCACACTTGCCCAGACTTAGTCTCAACAACACATAGCTGTGGGTAGGATAAAAAATGCTGATAGTCTCAGCTCCTGAGCCCATAGCCCTCTGAATGGGAGCCACAGGAGAGGGACCTTGTTCTGGGCTGCACCTTGAATGAATGGAATCTCAGTCTCTGAGCCCCAAGGAGGAAGAAAGGAGTGGGTCTTCATTCAAGTATCACAGACTCTTCTTTTTGAGTTTTACTATGTATTTTTTAAAGAAATGTTTCTTCTTTTGCTGTATGCTCTTAAAACAATTTCTGGAAACTTAAAATGATTTTTCTTAGAAAATGATTTTCCCCAGTTTCATGGGGTACTCTAGCCATTAAGCCGGAAGTATCTCCCTAATTTTATATCAGCTTCTGATTTTATATCAGTAACTCAACTTTTGTTAGATTCAGCTGCTGCTGCTGCTAAGTCACTTCAGTCGTGTCCGACTCTGTGTGACCCCATAGATGGCAGCCCACCAGGTTCCCCCATCCCTGGGACTCTCCAGGCAAGAACACTGGAGTGGGTTGCCATGTCCTTCTCCAATGCATGAAAGAGAAAAGTTAAAGTGAAGTCTCTCAGTCTGTCTGACTGTTAGCAACCCCATGGACTGCAGCCCACCAAGCTACTCCGTCCATTGGATTTTCCAGGCAAGAGTACTGGGGTGGGGTGCCATTGCCTTCCCCGTAGATTCAGCTACCTATTCTTTAAAATGAAAAAAATACTACCTAATTTTTAAGATTTTTCTTAGCATTAAAAAACTATAAAGTATTTATAGCTTTTGGTGAATGATGTTGAATTTGTGATCTCCAAAGAAGATTTACTTTCCGGATGAAGACCAAGTGTGGCCACTCAGGGATCTGGTGAAGCAGAAGTTTTACTACAGTGAACAGGGACAGAGAAAGATTCTGATATAGACATTAAAAGGGGTGGAGAGTGGCCTGCTCGCTGGTCTTTAGCAAGGGAGCTCTTTACTATTTTTTCTTTTTTTAATATAAATTTATTATTTTAATTGGAGGGTAATTAATTTACAATATTGTATTGGTTTTGCCATACATAATCAGGAACCTGCCACGGGTGTACATGTGTTCCCCATCCTGAATCCCCCTCCCACATCCCTCCCTGTACCATTCCTCTGGGTCATCCCAGTGCAACAGCCCCAAGCATCCTTATCTTGCATCAAACCTGGACTGGCGATTTGTTTCATATATGATATTATACATATTTCAATGCCATTCTCCCAAATCATCCCACCCTCTCCCTCTACCAGAGTCCAAAAGACTGTTCTATACATCTGTGTCTCTTTTGCTATCTTGCATACAGGGTTATTGTTACCATCTTTCTAAATTCCATATATATGCGTTAGTATATGGTATTGGTGTTTTTCCTTCTGGCTTACTTCACTCTGTATAATCGGCTCCAGTTTCATCCACCTCATTAGAACTGATTCAAATGTATTCTTTTTAATGGCTGAGTAATACTCCATTGTGTATATGTACCACAGCTTTCTTATCCATTCATCTGCTGATGGACATCTAGGTTGTTTCCATGTCCTGGCTATTATAAACAGTGCTGCGATGAACATTGGGGTACATGTGTCTCTTTCTATTCTGGTTTCCTCGGTGTGTATGCCCAGCAGTGGGATTGCTGGGTCATAAGGCAGTTCTATTTGCAATTTCTTAAGGAATCTCCACACTGTTCTCCATAGTGGCTGTACTAGTTTGCATTCCCACCAACAGTGTAAGAGGGTTCCCTTTTCTCCACACCCTCTCCAGCATTTATTGCTTGTAGACTTTTGGATCACAGCCATTCTGACTGGTGTGAAATGGTACCTCATTGTGATTTTGACTTGCATTTCTCTGATAATGAGTGATGTTGAGCATCTTTTCATGTGTTTGTTAGCCACCCGTATGTCTTCTTTGGAGAAATGTCTGTTTAGTTCTTTGGACCATTTTTTGATTGGGTCGTTTATTTTTCTGGAATTGAGCTATAGGAGTTGCTTGTATATTTTTGAGATTAGTTGTTTGTCAGTTGCTTCATTTGCTATTATTTTCTCCCATTCAGAGGGCTGTCTTTTCACCTTGCTTATAGTTTCCTTTGCTGTGGAGGAGCTTTTAATTTTAATTAGGCCCCATTTGTTTCTTTTTGCTTTTATTTCCAATATTCTGGGAATTGGGTCATAGAGGATCCTGCTGTGATTTATTGCCTATGTTCTCCTCTAGGAGTTTTATAGTTTCTGGTCTTAGGTTTAGATCTTTAATCCATTTTGAGTTTATTTTTTTGTATGGTGTTACTTTTTAAATTAGATAGTTCATTAGTTCAGTCAGTCATGTCTGACGCTTTGCAACCCCATGGACTGCAGCACTCCAGGCTTCCCTGTTCATCACCAACCCCTGGAGTTTATTCAAACTTATGGCCATTGAGTCGGTGATGCCATCCAACCATCTCATCCTCTGTCGTCCCCTGCTCCTCCCACCCTCAATTTTTCCCAGCATCAGGGTCTTTTCAAATGAGTCAGCTCTTCGCATCAGGTGGCCAGATTATTGGAGTTTCAGATTTAGCATCAGTCCTTCCAAACAATGTTCATGACTGACTTCCTTTAGGATGGACTGGCTGGATCTCCTTGCAGTCCAAGGGACTCTCAAGAGTCTTCTCCAACACCACAGTTCAAAAGCATCAATTCTTTGACACTCAGCTTTCTTTATAATCCAACTCTCACATCCATACATGGAGAAGGAAACATGACTACCAGAAAAACCATAGCCCTGATAGACGGACCTCTGTTGGCAAAGAAATGTTTCTGCTTTTTACTATGCTGTCTAGGTTGGTTGTAACTTTCCTTCCAAGGAGAAATCATCATTTAATTTTATGGTTGCAGTCACCATCTGCCGTAATTTTGACAGATGGCAAAAATAAATACAGTTTTCCACTCTTTTCCAAACTATTTCCCATGAAGTGATGGGACTGGATGCCATGATCTTAGTTTTCTGAATGTTGAGCTTTAAGCCAAAGTTTTCACTCTCTTCTTTCACTTTCATCAAGAGGCTCTTTAATTCTTCTTCACTTTCTGCCATAAGGGTGGTGTCATCTGCATATTCTAGGTTATTGATATTTCTCCTGGCAATGATGATTCCAGCTTGTGCTTCATCCAGCCCAGGGTTTCTAATGAAGGACTCTGAATATAAGTTAAATAAGCAGGGTGACAATGTACAGCCTTGACGTACTCCTTTTCCTAATTGGAACCAGCCTGTTTCCATGTCCAGTTCTAACTATTGCTTCTTGACCTGCATACAGATTTCTCAAGAGGCAGGTCAGGTGGTTTGGTATTCCCATCTCTTTCAGAATTTTCCAGTTTATTGTGATCCACACAGTAAAAGGCTTTGGCATAGTCAATATAGCAGAAATAGACATTTTTATGAAACTCTTTTGCTTTTTTGATGATCCACCAGATGTTGGAAATTTGATCTCTAGTTCCTCTGCCTTTTCTAAACCCAGCTTGAACATCTGGGAGTTCAGGATTCATGTACTATTGAAGCCTGGCTTGGAATTTTGACCATTAATTTACTAGCATGTGAGATGAGTAGAATTGTGTGGTAGTTTGAGCATTCTTTGGCTTTGCCTTTCTTGGGGTTGGAATGAAAACTGACCTTTTCCAGTCCTGTGGCCACTTCTGATTTTTCCAGATTTGCTGGCATACTGAGTGCAGCACTTTCACAGCATCATCTTTCAGGATTTGAAACAGCTCAACTGAATTCCATCACCTCTACTACCTTTCTTCTCAGTGATGCTTCCTAAGCCCCACTTGACTTCACATTCCAATAAGTATGGCTCTATGTGATTGATGATCACATAGATAGATCATCATCATGATTATCTGGATCATAAAGATCTTTTTTGTATAGTTCTGTGTATTCTTGCCACCTCTTCTTAATATCTTCTGCTTCTGCTAGGTCCGCACAATTTTTGCCCTTTATTGAACCCATCTTTGCATGAAAAGTTCCCTTGGTATCTCTAATTTTCTTGAAGAGATCTCTAGTCTTTGCCATTCTGTTGTTTTCTTCTTCTTCTTCTTCTTCTTTTTTTTTGCCCTAATCACGAAGGAAGGCTTTCTTACCTCTCAGTGCTATTCTTTTGAATTCTGCACTCAGATGGACATATCTTTCCTTTTCTCCTTTGTTTTTCATTTCTCTTATTTTCACAGCTATTTGTAAGACCTCCTTAGACAGTCATTTTGCTTTTATGCATTTCTTTTTCTTGGGGATGGTCTTGCTCCCTGTCTTCTGTACAGTGTTACAAACCTCCGTCCATTGTTCACTCTGTCTATCAGATCTAGTCCCTTAAATCTATTTCTCACTTCCACTGTATAATCATAAGGGATCTGATTTTAGTCATACCTGAATGGTCTAGAGGTTTCCCCTACTTTCTTCAATTTAAGTCTGAATTTGGAAATAAAGAGTTCAATAAATCAAAAGAACGTCTCAAAGTTTTAAAAATTTTATCAGACCCACTCCCACAATTTACATTTTTAAGATAACAGGATTAGAACTTAACAATAGAAAAATCTTACCAGACCCAGTCACATAATATACATTTTAAGATAAAAGTAATTATTACAGTATTAACAGTATTTAAGATAACATGGAACAACAGACTTGTTCCAAATAGGAAAAGAAGTACCTCAAGGCTTATTTAACTTATATGCAGAGTACATCATGAGAAACTCTGTGCTGGAAGAAACACAAGCTGGAATCGAGATTGCCGGGAGAAATATCAGTAACCTCAGATATGCAGATGACACCACCCTTATGGCAGAAAGTGAGGAGGAGCTAAAAAGCCTCTTGGTGAAAGTGATGGAGGAGAGTGAAAAAGTTGGCTTAAAACTCAACATTCAGAAAACGAAGATCATGGCATCTGGTCCTATCACTTCATGGGAAATAGATGGGGAAACAGTGGAAACAGTGGCATACTTTATTTTTTTGGGCTCCAAAATCACTGCAGATGGTGACTGCAGCCATGAAATTAAAAGACGCTTACTCCTTGGAAGAAAAGTTATGAGCAACCTAGATAGCATATTGAAAAGCAGAGAGATTACTTTGCCAACAAAGGTTTGTTTAGTCAAGGCTATGGTTTTTTCAGTGGTCATGTGTGGATGTGAGAGTTGGACTGTGAAGAAAGCTAAGCACCGAAGAATTGATGCTTTTGAACTGTGGTGTTGGAGAAGACTCTTGAGAGTCCCTTGGACTGCAAGGAGATCCAACCAGTTCTTTCTAAAGAAGATCAGTCCTGAGTGTTCTTTGGAAGGACTGATGCTAAAGCTGAAACTCCAGTACTTTGGCCACCTCATGCAAAGAGTTGACTCATTGGAAAAGACTCTGGTGCTGGGAGGGATAGGGGGCAGAAGGAGAAGGGGACGACAGAAGATGAGATGGCTGGATGGCATCACCAACTCGATGGACATGAGTTTGAGTGAGCTCTGGGAGTTGGTGATGGACAGAGAGCCCTGGCGTGCTGCAATTCATGGAGTCACAAAGAGTTGGACACGATTGAGTGACTGAACTGAACTGAACTGAAGATGACATTCAATTTCACAGTAATCCAAGTCTAAGCCCCAACCAGTAATGCTAAAGAAGCTGAAGTTGAGTACTATGAAGGCCTACAAAAACCTTCTAGAACTAACACCCAAGACAGATGTCCTTTTTATTATAGGGAACTAGAATGCAGAAGTATGAAATCAAGAAATACCTGTAGTATCAGGCATCTTTGGCCATGGAGTACAGATGTTAGTAAAATAATGCTAAAAATTCTCCAAGCCAGGTTTCAACAGTATGTGAACAATGAACTTCCAGATGTTCAAGCTGGATTTAGAAAAGGCAGAGGAACCAAAGATCAAATTGCCAACATCTCCTGGATCATCGAAAAAGCAAGAGAGTTCCAGAAAAACATCTACTTCTGCTTATTGACTAGGCCAAAGCCTTTGACTGTGTGGATCACAACAAACTGGAAAATTCTGAAAGAGATGGGAATACCAGACCACCTGACCTGCCTCTTGAGAAATCTGTTTGCAGGTCAGGAAGCAACAGTTAGAACTGGACATGGAACAATAGTCTGGTTCCAAATCAGGAAAGAAATATGTCAGGGCTGCATATTGTCACCCTACTTATTTAAATTATATGCAGAGTACATCTTGAGAATAGCTGGGCTGGAAGAAACACAATCTGGCATCAAGATTGCCAGGAGAAATATCAACAACCTCAGATATACAGATTACACCACCCTTATGGCACAAAGTGAAGAAGAACTAAAGAGCCTCTTGATGAAAGTAAAAGAGGAGAGTGAAAAAGTTGACTTAAAGCTCAACATTCAGAAAACTAAGATCATGGCATCGGGTCCCATCACTTCATGGGAAATTGATGGGGAGACAGTGGAAACATGACACACTCTGTTGTGGTTTTTTGTTTGTTTGTTTGTTTGTTTGTTTGTTTGTGGGGCATGGGCTCTAAAATCACTGCAGATGGTGACTGCAACCATGAAATTAAAAGACGCTTACTCCTTGGGAGGGACTTCCCTGGTGGCTCAGATAGTAAAGCGTCTGTCTACAATGCAGGAGACCTGGGTTCGAGCCCTGAGTTGGGAAGATCCCCTGGAGAAGGAAATGGCAATCCACTCCAGTACTATTGCCTGGAAAATCCCATGGACAGAGGAGCCTTGTAGGCTACAGTCTATCAAGCTGGATTTAGAAAAGGCAGAGGAACCAAAGATCAAATTGCCAACATCTCCTGGATCATCGAAAAAGCAAGAGAGTTCCAGAAAAACATCTACTTCTGCTTATTGACTAGGCCAAAGCCTTTGACTGTGTGGATCACAACAAACTGGAAAATTCTGAAAGAGATGGGAATACCAGACCACCTGACTTGCCTCTTGAGAAATCTGTTTGCAGGTCAGGAAGCAACAGTTAGAACTGGACATGGAACAATAGTCTGGTTCCAAATCAGGAAAGAAATATGTCAGGGCTGCATATTGTCACCCTACTTATTTAAATTATATGCAGAGTACATCTTGAGAATAGCTGGGCTGGAAGAAACACAATCTGGCATCAAGATTGCCAGGAGAAATATCAACAACCTCAGATATACAGATTACACCACCCTTATGGCACAAAGTGAAGAAGAACTAAAGAGCCTCTTGATGAAAGTAAAAGAGGAGAGTGAAAAAGTTGACTTAAAGCTCAACATTCAGAAAACTAAGATCATGGCATCGGGTCCCATCACTTCATGGGAAATTGATGGGGAGACAGTGGAAACATGACACACTCTGTTGTGGTTTTTTGTTTGTTTGTTTGTTTGTTTGTTTGTTTGTGGGGCATGGGCTCTAAAATCACTGCAGATGGTGACTGCAACCATGAAATTAAAAGACGCTTACTCCTTGGGAGGGACTTCCCTGGTGGCTCAGATAGTAAAGCGTCTGTCTACAATGCAGGAGACCTGGGTTCGAGCCCTGGGTTGGGAAGATCCCCTGGAGAAGGAAATGGCAATCCACTCCAGTACTATTGCCTGGAAAATCCCATGGACAGAGGAGCCTTGTAGGCTACAGTCTAAGTTATGACCAATCTAGACAGCATATTAAAAAGCAGAGACATTACTTTGCCAACAAATGTCCATCTAGTAAAAGCAATAGTTTTTTCCCGTAATCATGTATGGATGTGAGAGCTGGACTATAAACAAAGCTGAGCACCAAAGAATTTATCCTTTTGAATTGTGGTGTTGGAGAAGACTCTTGTGATTCTCTTGGACTGCAATGAGTTCCAGCCAATCCATCCTAAAGGAAGTCAGTCGTGAATGTTCATTGGAAGGACTGATGCTGAAGCTGAAACTCCAATACTTTGTCCACCTGATGTGAAGAACTGACTAATTGGAAAAGACCCTGATGCTGGGAAAGATTGATTGTGGCTGGAGAAAGGGATGACAGAGGATGAGATAGTTGGGTGGCATCACGTATTCAATGGACATGAGTCTGAGTAAACTCCAGGATTTGATGATGGACAGGGAGGCCTGGCGTGCTGCAGTCCATGTGTCACACAGATTCAGACGTGACTGAGGGACTGAACTGAACTGAGCTGAAGAAAACAGGATTAGTCAGAAGGTTTTCAAGGAGGAGAAACTGTCCTCAAGCAGGATACATTGTTATTATATAATCCTTTTTACAGAGTTTAAACTGAGTTGTCCGTTGGGTAATCATCAGTTCCAGGCTTAAAGAAAAAAATGTTTTATGTGACTAAGACTAAGGAATGTAGACAGAGAGAAAAAAAGATGTTTGTCTATTCCTCCTCTTTGAGAACCCCAGACCCCCTCTCTCCTCCTCGGAGACCCCAGACTTCTTATCAACCTGCCTAGGAATTGAATCTCAGTATTTAATGTACTATTTCTCATATGGAAGAGTTTAATTTGTGTGTGTGTGTGTGTGTGTGTGTGTGTGTATGTGTGTTTTAAGAGTAACTGTATATTCTTTTGTAAAGAGCAACTATGTTCTGAATTTGGTCATTCACTCAAATATTCCTTGAGCAGAAAAGCTATGTTATATTATTCTGGGAGGTAGGAATTTTGAGTAAATCAAAGGGGATGCCTTCAGAGAGTTAATATTCTCATGGAGGAGAAAGACAACATATGCATACATAAAGTCATGTCAAGAAGCACTAATTATGATAAGGAAAAGATTATATGGCTGAAAAGTAATGGGGGATGGCTATCAAAGATAGGCAGATCCCAAGTGTTTATTCCACTTTTTCTGTTTGAACATCAAGTTAGTTTAAACTTTCTCAAAGTTTGGCGTTATATCTCTTTTGTCTTCAGAAATGGAGCAAAAATCCTTGGTCAGTTCCTGGCTTCCAGATCCTAGTTTTGGACCTGGAGCGTGTGCATGTGTGTGTTTATTTCTGCCATGATAGAGGCTAGACTTCCATACCATTGCTTATATGTAATAACCTTTTGACATTGCTTTTAAGTTCGAGCTTGCCTAAAACTGGTGTCAACTGGCTAATAGACTGTTTGGGTCACTTTTAATCCTGTGCTTCTATGATATAAAGACGTGCTGCATATATGAAGGATGATTTAGAGAAAGTGAAGAAGAGAGATTAAACGAAAAGTCCTATTAGTTTAACTACTGGAATTAAAAATATTTTAGACGTCAAATTTATAATGCTGATAGTAACTTTAAAAAAGAGAGGGAAATGTAAAATATAACCAACATCTCATCCTCTGTTGCCCCCTTCTCCTCCTTCCTTCAATCTTTCCAGGCATCAGAGTCTTTTCCAATGAATTGGCTCTTCATATCAGGTGGTCAAAATATTGGAGCTTCAGCTTTCTCATCAGTCCTTCCAATGAATGTTCAGGGTTGATTTCCTTTAGGATTGACTGGTTTGATCTCCTTACTGTCCAAGAGACTCTCAAGAGTCTTCTCCATTAATTTGAATGTTACTGAGTTCAAATAGAAGGGAGATGGAAATAAGTAAGTAGGAGCCAGAAGATAGGAATATGTGATCTGAGAAATGAGACAGTGAATTTTAAGATTTTAGAAATGGAACAGTTCTGGGTTGTTTAAGAAGTGACCTGTAGGTGAAGGACATTGGAAATATAGGACATCGAAGAATGAGTCTAATGAATTGGGTCGGGTATTCTCATGGAGGTTGATGTTAAACAAAAGATAAAAACAGGGCAAAGAACTGTTAATAAAGCTGGTGATACAGAATTCCTCCTATGATGGTCACTAGGATAAGGGGAAAGCAGTAAATTATGGTGGGGATAAAAAGAGTAAGATAGTCCACCCTAACCCTACCTAAGAGAACTTTCTGCAATAATGGAAAGGCTCTCTATCTGTACTAATCAATATAATATCCACCAACCATATGTAATACTGAGCATTTGAAATATGACAATTCAACTGAGCAACTGAATTGTAATGCTATTTATTTTAATATTAATTAAGTTTAATTGGAATAACCACATTAGGCTAATGACCATCATATAAGACACTGCAGTTCGAGTGAAACCAGTAAGAGTGAAGCAGTATGTTACTGATTCTACCACCAGACTGGGCCTCAGAGACAAGTGGACGTCACAGTGCCCCCATGACCTGTGTTTCCAGGTGTTTCATTATCTACCTCACTTGTCTAAGGGTTCAATGGTGTGGAGACTAAAAGAAGTCATGTTTAGGGAGAGAGTAAATAATTAGGTGTTGCTGATAAACATGTGATATTCTAATCTGTATATGTATTTTTTTTATATACCAGATTATATTTTAAGCTTCTAGAGCTACAGCAGTGATTCCCAAAATTTGTTCCAGGGATCCCTGGAGATTCTTAGGACTCTTTCATAGAGTCCAGAGATCAAAACTATTTTCAAAACATACTCTGACATAACTTGCCTTTTTTCACTATGCTGACGTTTGCATTGATTTTACGCAAGTAATAGTAGATAAACAGCACCACTCACGGTGTTGGCACCAAATTATATAAGTAATTACTAGATTTTCCACAGCCAGGCAACTGCATTTAAAAGAGAGCAAGAACGATAGGGAGAGACAAAGGGAGAGAGAGAATATTTTGTTTAATAGCGTCTTTAATGAAACAATGAAGTTATTAACTTTGTTAAATTATGACTCTTGCTTACTGAAACTTTAAGTATTCCTTGTGGCAAAAAAGAAAGATGTAGCAAAGCACTTATGCTAGACACTGATATACAATGGTCATTTCAAAATATTGTGCAATTATTTGAGTTGTAAGCTGAACTAGCTTCATTTTCCAATTAACACCATTTTTACTTGAAAGAATAACTTAATGATTATTCAGAGTTGGGTGTTTGGCATATATTCTCTGGAAAATGAACAAAGTGAGCCTATTACTTCAAGAAAAAGAAATAATAAAATTTGAGATTTACATGAAAATTGGAATGTTGGACAGCTTTCACTTGCCACTGTAGTCTGGACCACTTTCATAAAGCTTGAAAATTTTTCTGATGATATTGGTGAGGATATTAATGAATGATATATATTTTTTACATTTTATAATGGAAGGTCTGTATAATTCTGTGAGCAAATATCTTCCAAATAAACAATGTAAAATTTACAATTCATGAGGAAAACATCAAAGTGTAAGACAGGCCAGTGGATTTTAATGAAACAGGGCAAGAATAGGTTATTGACATGTTTGCAGGTTGCATATAACAATTAACCTTTGGGAGTTTACTACTTACTGAGTTTTAGCACAATATCAAAAACAATAGTTTCAATTATATGAAAAGTATATTAGAATCATCTTCCCTTGTTCAGTTATATATCTGAGTGAGGCAGGGTTTTCTTTGCATACATTAATCAGAACAACACTGTACAACAGATTAAATGCAGAGCAGGTATGAGAAACCAGTAATGTTCTACAGACGTTAAAGAAACTGGCAAACAGTAAAAACCATAGTGTTACATATTGTAAAACAGTAATACTTTGCTTTCTTTTTAATGTGGCTATTTTTTGTAAAAATATTTTTATATAACATGCAGTTGATTTTTATTGATCAATCTAACATACATAAACAAAAGCTGTTTGGGGTCCTCATTTGCTTTTAAGACCATAAAGGGTTCTTGAAATAAAAAATGTTTGAGAACCTCTGATCAAGTAAAAGTTATTGATTCTTCAGTGCTTGGCTTAAATCTCAGTCTTAAAAAACCCTTTTCCCTAGCTTCCTAACCACTCACTTTCCATTCTTTGTTTATAAAGTATTTGTATAAACATTCTTCAAATGTCTATATATTGTATGTGAGAGAGAGACAAAGAGAGACAAGCAGAGAAAAAGGAACCAACAGATAGAGGAAATAAAAAGTAGAAGAAAAATATAGAACAATTACGCAAGAGCATTTGCTGGATTTCAAGAAAGCTGTTATGAGGAAGAGTCAAGGAAAAAGAACTAATCTTGGAAAGGAGGAACCTCATTTTTCTCTCTATATAGAGAAAGGTTAAAATTTAGTTTTGGTGAAATGAAAATTAAGAATGAAGAGAGACATCATGTTGAGTGACCTTATTTTTTCAAAAGAAAAGAGAAAATGCTATCATCAACTGAAAGCTTTAAAAGGAGAGGAGAATTTGGCATCATGATGACTGCAGCCATCATGGCCACAAGACAGTGGAAGGAAACAAAGGATCCGAATAAAAGGTCGCACTTTACAGAGGAGGGAATGTGGCCATGATTAGATAGCTCAGAAGCTTATTGGTCGTGGTGGTGGTTTAGTTGCTAAGTCATGTCATACTCTTGCAACCCCATGGACTGTAGCCTGCCAGGCTCCCCTGTCCATGGGATTCTCCAGGCAATTAGAGCCTCTCCAACCTTTCCCTGACTTCCTTTTATACAGCAGGACAGGGAAAGCTATTTAGAATCAAAGTTCAAAGAAAAGGGAGCTAGTGAGCAGTCTGGGCAGACATGGAACTCTGTAATCAGGGAGCTCCAGA
>SJYX01015576.1:45108-65266 GCA_006410675.1 Oreotragus oreotragus
TATATATATATATATATATATATATATATATATACACATATATATATATTTAGAGAGAGAGAGAGAAAGAGACACAGAGATGCAGAGTCAGAGACAGAGAGACAGAGACAGAGACACTATACATATAGATATATATACACACAAATATATACGGAGAGAGAGAGGCCATATATGTATAGAGATGCAGTCTCTCTCCATATATGTGTGTGTGTGTATGTATATATATATATAGTGTCTCCGTCTCTCTCTCTCTCCTTAAATGAGAAAAAAATAGGCAGAAAAAGCCAGAATGTCATGAAAAGAAACTTGAGCTTCTAATAGAATCTCTAAAATAATGGACATGTAAAGCAATTTAGGTATGTTCTTTCAAGTTGATCAGCACTGCCGCTGCCTATGATATGAAACCTGTAAGCACAGGAGTTAAAAGTAATTCAAGTACATTGAAAATATATTAATTGCCACCTAAGATTTGTGGAAAATTCTGAAAGAGATGGGAATACCAGAGCACCTGACCTGCCTCTTGAGAAACCTATATGCACGTCAGGAAGCATAAGTTAGAACTGGACATGGAACCACAGACTGGTTCCAAATAGGAAAAGGAGTATGTCAAGGCTGTATATTGTCACCCTGCTTATTTAACTTATATGCAGAGTATATCATGAGAAACGCTGGGCTGGAAGAAGCACGAGCTGGAATCAAAATTCTCAGGAGAAATACCAATAACCTCAGATATGCAGATGACACCACCCTTATGGCAGAAAGTGAAGAGGAACTCAAAAGCCTCTTGATGAAAGTGAAAGAGGAGAGTGAAAAAGTTGGCTTAAAGCTCAACATTCAGAAAACGAAGATCATGGCATCTAGTCCCATCACTTCATGGGAAATACATGGGGAAACAGTGGAAACAGTGTCAGACTTTATTTTGGGGGGCTCCAAAATCACTGCAGATGGTGATTGAAGCCTTGAAATTAAAAGATGCTTACTCCTTGGAAGAAAAGTTATGATTAACTTAGATAGCATATTGAAAAGCAGAGACATTACTTCGCCAACAAAAGTCCATCTAGTCAAGGCTATGGTTTTTCCTGTGGTCATGTATGGATGTGAGAGTTGGACTGTGAAGAAAGCCGAGCACCGAAGAACTGATGCTTTTGAACTGTGGTGTTGAAAAANTAGATAGCATATTGAAAAGCAGAGACATTACTTCGCCAACAAAAGTCCATCTAGTCAAGGCTATGGTTTTTCCTGTGGTCATGTATGGATGTGAGAGTTGGACTGTGAAGAAAGCCGAGCACCGAAGAACTGATGCTTTTGAACTGTGGTGTTGAAAAAGACTCTTGAGAGTCCCTTGGATTGCAAGGAGATCCAACCAGTCCATTCTGGAGAAGATCAGCCCTGGGGTTTCTTTGGAAGGAATGATGCTAAAGCTGAAACTCCAGTACTTTGGCCACCTCATGCGAAGAGTTGACTCATTGGAAAAGACTCTGATGCTGGGAAGGATTGGGGGCAGGAGAAGAAGGGGACGACAGAGGATGAGATGGCTGGATGGCATCATAGACTCGATGGACGTGAGTCTGAGTGAACTCCAGGAGTTAGTGATGGACAGGGAGGCCTGGGTGCTGTGAGTCATGGAGTCGCAAAGAGTCGGACATGACTCAGTGACTGAACTGAACTGAACTGAACTGAGGATTGTGTTGCTGAGTGTCTTTGATTTGCCTGCTACTGCTTATGGAAGAAACAACTGATGCTACTTACACATACTGTTTTTGAATATATCTCATTGCTTAGAAAAATAATCTGAACAAGGTGTATATGGTAAAGTTATTTTCATAGCTTAAATGTGAGAGCTAGAGAGATAATAACTTCAGAAAAATATAAAATTTTGTGTGTACCTGTAAAAACATTTGACCATATAAACTTGCCAAAATTCTACTGTTTTTAACCTAATGTGTAAGCAGGACCCATTAGGGAGAATGAGAAAACAGGTACACACTTGATTGTAAAACACTCACACATTATTTTCCTACAATGGATCTAAGATTAATGTGTGGGACCCTAGGTCTCTCTTTTCCTAGACTGAAGCACTCCTATATTTTTTATACTTTTACAAATGGGATCCTAACTACTTGGCCACCCATACGTGTGCAGGCATGTTTGACTTCTAGTGTATATAAGGCAGAGTCAGCGAAAGCATAGTGCTTTCCCACCGGGTAATTTGAAAAGAGTTTAACGTAAAGATAGCCAGCAGAAATTGTCTTAGAGTATAGTGAAACCAAGCAGTGGTGCAGAACCTGAGAAGGAGCTGAGGCCTGAAGGGAAGAAGAAAATAGAATAATATAAATAGAACCCAGGAAGACCTTTGTCAAAGGCTATGACTAAGGGACATGGTCAGTCCTACAGGAAATATGCCAGACAAGGAAATAGCTTTCCTCTAGTCCTGATTACCTGAACCAAACTGGAAAGGCAGAGGGCGAAGGAGCTGAAGAATGTAGTCTATACAGGTGAATCCTCTGTGCAGAGATCACTGCAAACAACAGTGGACAGTGTGTCTGGTTTCATTAATTCAAACTCTTACTCTGGTGATTCCTCCATCGAGTTCCATTCACTCACCCTCTTAGCCCCCACCTGCCATCCAGTACATGTTTGTTAGCACAGAATCACTTCAGTAGAAAATACTATGGAGTAGAAAATACTATGGAACCTCATCTTAACTTTATAACTTTAACAGGGTTATCCTTACAAAATTGACTAAAAGAGAATTGAATGTATACAGTGTAGCAAAATCAGAATAATATTAAATTAGCTTTATAATAGGTCATGTATTGCTGGATTTAGTGAAACATGATCTATTACAACGATGTTTAAGGTTAAAATCATACTATGTTGCAGATAAATAAGAAACAGCTTACACTCCTGCTACAATCAATGTTGCCTAAGCTGTTGATTTTTTTGCTATTTTTGCATTAGAATGTAATTGTTTTACAATGTTCTGTTAGTTTCTGCTGTACAACATTGTGAATCAGCTATATATATATACATATATCCTCTCCCTATTGATTTTTATGCTGTGACTCCCAAAACAATAAAAATCCTGGGTAAGGAACAAATTGAATCCAAAGGTTACATTATTGAGAATTTGGTACGTAGTGTAGATTTCCAGTCATCAAGTCATGTGACTATAGATTACTTGACATTCAGCCTAACCAGGAGAAGCTCTCTGAAACTCCTCCAGTACTGCAGCATGGTTCTGTGCTGAAGTAGCCTCAGTCACACTTTCTCTTCATGGGCTGCTCTCCTGAAAGCTCAGAAACATCAGGAATGTTACTGAGCTGCCAGTGTGTCAAATGCATGGTGGAAAGTCCATAGGAAAGCTTTCCCTTTTGTTTTCTTGGTTGCATTAGTGTATTCTGCGCTCTTTTATGGCTCCAGATGGGCATCACTTGAATACGGCTTTCTTTTTGTAAAAGCATTGCTATGCCCTTATGGCAGGAAAAGTCCCACTGTTATATAGTACATACTGTTCTACTTCAGAATTAACCCAAAACTTTGAGGATGCAGTCTTATGCTAAAAAAAATCTGAAAGAGCTACAGTCTTTGACATTTCTTGAATAAATCTTGGTCTGAATTTGACAGCAAGAGATGTTCCTTCAGTATTTCAAACCAAATATAAACCTGTCTGCCTTTCCCTCCTGTTCCCAAATAGCCTGTAGCAAATAAAGATAGGGGTTCAGCTACAGGCAGCTAAAAATAAGTGAGCAAATCCTACCCTTCACATTCCTGACCTGGAGAAGAAAATGTGTGTGTGAGTTAGTTGTTCAGTCGTGTCTGACTCTTTCCAACTCTGTGATCCCATGGACTGTAGCCCACCAGGATTCTCTGTCCATGGAATTCTCTAGGCAATAATACTGGAGTGGGGTGCCACTCCCTTCTCCAGGGGATCTTCCCAACCCAGGGATCGAACCCAGTTCTCCTGCATTACATGCAGATTCCTTACCATCTGAGCCACCAGGGAAGCCCCATTGTTTTTTGTCTGTTTGTTTGTTTTTGGTTTTTGGTGATTTTTTTTTTTTTTTGGGCAGGTTGTGGAGGGGAGAGGCACATGCAAAGATAGCAAAGAGATCTGGGAGTTGACAGTCTGAAAGGCAAAGAGTGTAAGTTGTGTTACCTTGTAAAGGAAAGGTCAGAGGGCAAGGATGAGGACTTCCAGTTTCTGTTGCTAGTTTTGCCCCACATAGCTATGTGTGATCTTGAACAACTCTCTTAGCCTTTTAAACCTTATATGTAAATTGAGGATTACAGTAGTTCCCTGCTTTAGTTTTTTTGGATTATCCTGAGAGTAAAGGAAGACGATGATGTGACGCTGGGACATGCTTGGAAAACAGTAAAGTTCTGTAGAATACACGTCAATCACTTCATGGCAAATAGAAAGGGGAGAAAGTGGAAGCAGTGACAATTTTTATTTTCTTGGACTTCAAAATCACTTTGGACAGTGACTGCAGCTCTGAAATTGAAAGTCACTCGCCCTTGGAAGGAAAGGTACGACAAACCTAGATAGCATATTAAAAAGCAGAGATATCACTCTGCTGACAAAGGTTCATATAGTCAGAGCTATGGTTTTTCCATTAGTTATATACGGATGTGAAAGTTGGGTCATAAAGAAGGCTGAGCACTGAAGAATTGGTGCTTTTGAACTGTGGTACTGGAGAATACCCTCAGGAGTCCCTTGGGCTGCAGGATCAAACCAGTCAATCCTAAAGGAAATCAACCCTGAATATTCACTGGAAGGACTGATGCTGAAGCTGAAGCTTCAATACTTTGNGAGCACTGAAGAATTGGTGCTTTTGAACTGTGGTACTGGAGAATACCCTCAGGAGTCCCTTGGGCTGCAGGATCAAACCAGTCAATCCTAAAGGAAATCAACCCTGAATATTCACTGGAAGGACTGATGCTGAAGCTGAAGCTTCAATACTTTGGGCACTCGATGCAAACAGCAAACTCACTGGAAAAGACCCTGATGCTGAGAAAGATTAAAGGCAAAAGATGAAGGGGGAGGCAGAAGATGGGATGGTTGAGTGGCAACACTGACTCAATTGACAAGAATCTGAGCAAACTCCGGGAGTAGTGAGGGACCGGGGACCCTGGCGTGCTGCAGTCCACGGGGTCTCAAAGAGTCAGACACGACTTAGTGACTAGGCAACAACAGCATGAACGAAAATACAGAACAAAATTCATCATATGGAAAAATACATCAGCATAAAAATATTAGTGAAACACACACACTATGATTCCTGGTAAAGTCCTCCTAGACAGAATAATACAGAAGACCTCCTATTCAGCTGCCAGGCCATTCTTAGGAAAAGCAAAACATGATCAAAAGTAGTCACTAGAAACATTTTAAATAGATATTACGAAGTTGTGTTCCATGAACATTTTTAAGCAGAATACTTTTAAGTGTTATGTTGAAAGAAGGAGGAGGGAAGAGCAAGAGTGGCTGGAAGAGTGGAAGGAAAGAAGACAGGAAAGGAAGAGAAACAGAAAGAAGGGGATTTGGGAATTTCATGGTCAAAAGAAACAAGTTTGGAAATTAAAATTAATTGGATCTTTTTTGTTGTTGTTGTTCTTTAACCTACTGATATTTGACTTTAACTTGTGCAAGAGGGGTGCCTATTATGCAATGTTTCTTTTCTTTTTTTATTGAAACTGCTGAAACATATTTTTTTTAAATGCTGTTGTAGAAAGTCTTACTTAAGCAATTCTGGAACAACGAAGGTAGCATTTTCCTTGATGCACAATGAACATCAGTCAAAACAAACACAAAAAAGAGTAACAATGACTAACATATGTTCAGTACTTTACAGATCAGGAAACATTTCCACCTGCATTCTCCTTCTTGACTTTCAATCGACCTTTGTAAAATAGGGACTGTATCCATATTTACAGATAAAGAAGATAATGGTGGTGGACTTTCACTGTCTGTGATCACATAGCTGGTGGCAGAACATGATTTTCAAATGGAAGGTGTCTTGCTGCGAATCCATTAGCTTTCCACCAGACCCCAGTGCTCTACTCCTGAAAAAGAGACACAGTGAGGCACTTTGTACTGTTCTTTGAAAGTTCAAAATAAAGGATAAAGACTTTTCCTCCTACTAGATCCTGCGTACTTTTGGCATAGTGGTTTTTATTTAATATCAACTTTTATTGGAGTACAGTTGCTTTACAATCTGGCATTAGTTTCTGCTGTACAGCAATCAGTTAAAATGTATACATCTATCCACTCTTTCTTAGATTTTCTTCCCACTTTATTCACCACAGGTCATTGAGTAGAGTTTCCTGTACTATATAGTCATTCTGTTCAGTTGAGTCCCTCAGTCATGTCTGACTCTCTGCGGCCCCGTGGACTGCAGCACACCAGGCCTCACTGTCCATCACCACCTCCTGGAGTTTGCTCAAACTCATATCCATCGAGTTGGTGATGCCATCCAAACACCTCATTCTCTGTCATCCCCTTCTCCTCCCACTTTCAATCTTTCCCAGCATCAGGGTCTTTTCAGATGAGTCAGTTCTTCGCATCAGGTGGCCAAAGTATCGGAGTTTCAGCTTCAGCATCAGAACTTCCAATGAACATTCNGGAGTTTGCTCAAACTCATATCCATCGAGTTGGTGATGCCATCCAAACACCTCATTCTCTGTCATCCCCTTCTCCTCCCACTTTCAATCTTTCCCAGCATCAGGGTCTTTTCAGATGAGTCAGTTCTTCGCATCAGGTGGCCAAAGTATCGGAGTTTCAGCTTCAGCATCAGAACTTCCAATGAACATTCAGGACTGATTTTCTTTAGGATGGACTGGTTGGGTCTCTTTGCTATCCAAGAGACTCTCAAAAGTTTCTCCAACACCACAATTCAAAAGCATCAGTTTTTGGCACTCAGCTTTCTTTATAGTCCAACTTTCACATTCATACATGACTCCTGGAAAAACCATAGCTTTGACTAGATAGACCTTTGTTGGCAATGTAATAACTCTGTTTTTAATAAGCTGTCTAGGTTGCTCATAACTTTTCTTCCAAGGAGCAAGTGTCTTTTAATTTCATGGCTGTGGTCACCATCTGTAGTAATTTTGGAGACACCCCCCCCCCTATCAGTTTTTGGCACTCAGCTTTCTTTATAGTCCAACTTTCACATTCATACATGACTCCTGGAAAAACCATAGCTTTGACTAGATAGACCTTTGTTGGCAATGTAATAACTCTGTTTTTAATAAGCTGTCTAGGTTGCTCATAACTTTTCTTCCAAGGAGCAAGTGTCTTTTAATTTCATGGCTGTGGTCACCATCTGTAGTAATTTTGGAGACACCCCCCCCCCAAATAAAGCCTCTCACTGTTTCCACTGTTTCCCCATCTATTTGCCATGAAGTGATGGGACCAGATGCCATGATCTTAGTTTTCTGAATGTTGAGCTTTAAGCCAACTTTTTCACTCTCCTCTTTCACCTTCCTCAAAGGCTCTTTAGTTCTTCACTTTCTGCCATAAGGGTGGTGTCATCAGGTTATTGATATTATATCTGAGGTTATTGACATTTTGCCTGGCAAACTTGATCCCAGATTGTGCTTCATCCAGCCCAGCACTTCTCATGATGTGCTCTGCATAGAAGGTAAATATCAGAGTGATGATATGTAGCCTTGACATACTCCTTTCCTGGTTGGAACCAGTCTGTTGTTCCTTGTCCAGTTCTAACTGTTGCTTCTTGACCTGCATACAGATTTCTCAGGAGGAAGGTCAGGTGGTCTGGTATTCCCATCTCTTGAAGAATTTTCCAGTTTATTGTGATCCACACAGTCAAAGGCTTTGGCATAGTCAATAAAGCTGAAGTAGATTTTTTTCTGGAACTCTGCTTTTTTGATGATCCAATGGATGTTGGCAGTTTGATTTCTGATTCCTCTGCCTTTTCTAAATCAGCTTTAACAACTGGAAGTTCACGGTTCATGTACTGTTGAAGCCTGGCTTGGGAATTTTGACCTTACTTTGCTAGCATGTGAAATGAGTGCAATTGTGCAGTAATTTGAGCATTCTTTGGCATTGCCTTTCTTTGGGACTGGGATGAAAAACTGACCTTTTCCAGTCCTGTGGCCACTGCTGAGTTTTCCAAATTTGCTGGTATATTGAGTGCAGCTCTTTCACAGCATCATCTTTCAGGATTTGAAATAGCTCAATGGGAATTCCATCACCTCCACTAGCTTTATTCATAGTGATGCTTCCTAAGGCCCACTTGACTTCACATTCCAGGATGTCTGGCTCTAAGTGAGTGATCACACCATCGTGGTTATCTGGGTCATGAATATCTTTTTTTATAGTTCTTCAGTGCATCGTGCCACCTCTTCTTAATATCTTCTGCTTCTGTTAGATCCATTCAATTTCTGTCCTTTATTATGCCCATCTGCGCATCAAAAGTTCCCTTGATATCTCTAATTTTCTTGAAGAGATCTCTAATCTTTGTCATTCTGTTGTTTTCCTCAATTCTTTTGCATTGATCACTGAGGAAGGCTTTCTTTTTTCTCATTGCTGTTCTTTAGAATTCTGCATTCAAATGCAGGGTATATCTTTCCTTTTCTCCTTTGCCTTTCACTTTTCTTTTCATAGCCGTTGTAAGTCCTCCTCTGACAACCATTTTGCCTTTTTGCATTTCTTTTTCTTGGGGATGATCCTGATCCCTGCCTCCTGTACAATGTCATGAACCTCCGTCCATAGTTCATCAGGCACTCTGTCTATCAGATCTAATCCCTTGAATTTATTCGTCACTTTCACTGTATAGTCACAATGGATTTTATTTAGGTCATACCTGAATGGTTTAGTGGTTTTCCCTACTTTCTTCAATTTAAGTCTGAATTTGGCAATGGGAAGTTCATGATCTGAGCCCCAGTCAGTTCCCAGTCTTATTTTTGTTGACTGTATAAAGCTTCTCCATCTTTGACTGCAGAGAATTTAATCAATCTGAATTCAGTATTGACCATCTGGTGATGTCCATGTGTAGAATCTTCTCTTGTTTGTTTGGAAGAGGGTGTTTGCTATGACCACTGCATTTTCTTGGCAAAACTCTATTAGCCTTTTCCTTACTTTGTTCTGTACTCCAGGTATTTCTTGAGTTCCTAGTTTTTCATTCCAGTCTCCTGTAATGAAAAGGACATCTTTTGGGGCATTAGTTCTAGAAGGTCTTGTAGGTCTTCACAGAGCCGTTCAACTTGAGATTCTTATAGTTACTGGTTGGGGCATAGACTTGGATTACTGTGATATGAAATGGTTTGCCTTGGAAATGAACAGAGATCATTCTGTCATTTTTGAGATTGCATCCAAGTACTGCATTTTGGACTCTCTTGTTGACTATGATGGCTACTCCATTTCCTCTGAGGGATTCTTGCCCACAGTGGTAGATATTGTGGTCATCTTAGTTAAATTCACCCATTCTAGTCCATTTTATTTCGCTGATTCCTAAAATGTTGATGTCTATTCTTGCCATCTCCTGTTTGACCACTTCCAATTTGCCTTGTTTCATGGACTTAACATTCCAGGTTCCTATGCTATATTGCTCTTTACAGCATCAGACTTTACTTCCATCACCAGTCACACCCACAACTGGGTGTTGTTTTTGCTTTGGCTCTGTTTCTTCATTCTTTTTAGAGTTAGTTCTCCACTGATCTCCAGTAGCATATTGGACACTTACCGACCTGGGGAGTTCATCTTTCAATTTCCTATCTTTTTGCCTTTTTATACTTTTCATGGTGCTCTCAAGGGAAGAATACTGGAGTAGTTTGCCATTCCCTTCTCCAGTGGACAATGTTTTGTCAGAACTCTCCACTGTGACCTGTCCGTCTTGGGTGGCCCTACCCAGCATGGCTCATAGTTTCAGTGAGTTAGACAAGGGTGTGGTCCATGTGATCAGATTAGTTAAATTTCTGTGATTGTAGTTTACAGTCTGTCTGCCCTCTGATGGAGACGGATAAGAGGCTTGCGGAAGCTTCCTGATGGGAGAGACTGACTGAGGGGGAACCTGGGTCTTGTTCTGATGGGCAGGGCCATGCTCAGTAAATCTTTAATCCAATTTTCTGTGTTCCCTTTTTTTTGACCTGAGGCCCAACTATGGTGCCTGTAATGAAGATAACGGCAACCTCCTTCAAAAGGTCCCATGCACACACTGCTACACTCAATGCCCCCAAACCTGCAGCAGGCCAACGCTGACCCACGCCTCTGCCAGAGTTCCTAGACACTCATTGGCAAGTCTTGGTTAGTCTCTTGTGGGGTTATTGCTCCTTTCTCCTAGGTCCTGGTATGTACAAGTGTCTGTTTGTGCCCTCCCAGAGTCAGTTTCCCAAGTCTTGTGTAAGTTCTGGTGGCTTTATGGTGGGTTCATGGCTACCTCCTCCAAGAGGGCTTATGCCATACCCAGATCTACTGCACCCAGGGCCCCTGCCCCCTCAGCAGTCCATTGCTGACACGTACCTCCTCAGGAGACACACAAACACACTTCTGTCTCAGTCTTTATGGGGTCTCTGGGTCCTGATACACACAAAGAATGTTTGAACCCTCTGAGTATCTCTGGAAGGTATGGAGTTTGATGCTAAATGCAATTTCACCCCTCTTACCATCATACTGGGGCTTCTCCTTTGCCCTTGTGCTTTGCTGGAGGTTCTCATTATTTTATACATAGGTAGTGTACGTATGTCAATCCCAGTCTCCCAGTTCATCCTACCCCCCTGCTTCCTCTTTGGTAACTGTAAGTCCATTCTCATGGACTTACATTCTCATGCCTGTGTCTCTATTTCTGCTTTGCTAATTATTTCATGTGCACCATTTCTCTAACTTCCACATACAAACAATATTATATGATGTTTGTTTTTCTCTTTCTGACTTACTTTACTCTGTATGACAGTCTCTAGGTTCATCCACATCTCTCCAAATGATACTATTTCATTCCTTTTTATGGCTGAATAATATTTCATTGTATATATGTATGACATCTTCTTTCCTCCATCAGTGGACATTTAGGTTGCTTCCATGTACTGGCTATTGTAAATAGCAGTGAACACGGATGTCTGTATCCTTTCAAGTTTTGATTTTCTCCAAATATATGCCTAGGAGTGAGATTGCTGGTTCATATGGGCTCCAAAACCACTGCAGATGGTGACTGCAGCCATGAAATTAAAAGACGCTTACTCCTTGGAAGAAAATTTATGACCAACCTAGATAGCATATTCAAAAGCAGAGACATTACTTTGCCGACTAAGGTCTGTGGTCATGTATGGATGTGAGTTGGACTGTGAAGAAGGCTGAGCGCTGAAGAATTGATACTTTTGAACTGTGGTGTTGGAGAAGACTCTTGAGAGTCCCTTGGACTGCAAGGAGATCCAACCAGTCCATTCTGAAGGAGATCAGCCCTGGGATTTCTTTGGAAGAAATGATGCTAACGCTGAAACTCCAGTACTTTGGCCACCTCATGCAAAGAGTTAACTCATTGGAAAAGACTCTGATGCTGGGAGGGGTTGGGGGCAGGAGGAGAAGGGGACAACAGAGGATGAGATGGCTGGATGGCATCACTGACTCGATGGACGTGAGTCTGAGTGAACTCCTGGAGTTGGTGACGGACAGGGAGGCATGGCGAGCTGTGATTCATGGGGTCACAAAGAGTCAGACACGACTGAGCAACTGAACTGAACTGAACTGCACTGATGGGAGCTCTATTTTTAGTTTTTAAAGGAACTTCCATACTGTTCTCCAATGGCTGTACTAATTTACATTCTCACCATCAGTGCTGGGGAATATGCTCTTCCTTTTCTCCACACCCTCTCAAGCATTTACTATTTGTAGATTTTTTTGATGATGGCCATTTTGACTGGTATGAGGTGATACATCATTGTAGTTTTGATTTGCATTTCCCTAATAATTAGTGATGTTGAGCATGTTTTCATGTGCTTGTTGGCCCTCTGTATATCTTCTTTGGTGAAATATGTATTTAGGTCTTCCACCCAGTTTTTGATCGGGTTATTCGTTTTTTTGGTATTGAGCTGCATGAGCTGTTTGTATATTTTGGAGATTAATTCCTTGTCAGTTGCTTCCTTTGCAAATAAAACTCTTAGAGGAAAATATAGGCAGAACAATCTTTGGCATAAATCACAGCAAGATCTTTTTGGATCCGTTGTTTAGGGTAATGAACATAAAACCAATAAACAAATGGGACCTAATTAAACTTTAAACTTTTGCATAGCAAAGGAAAGCATGAACAAAACAAAAAGGCATAGTGTGTTTAAAAGAGAACAGTACCACCATGTAGGGGGCATTTTAGATGTCTGGACAGCTGGTATGACTGGCATTTACTGGAATGAGGGATATTAAATGTCTGTGCTATGTGAGAAAGAGCTGAACCATTTTAAAATGTCTGGCTAAACTATTAGTTTAGCTAGTGCTAAGCTTTCTGAAAATACAAACTAGTAGTGATTTACACATGATAATCCTAAAAAGTTTTTACAAAAATTATATGAAAAGCTAAAGGTAAGTAGGAGATGGTCATTATGATGAAATATTATTATAGAATAAAAACTTTGCCTTTAAATTTATTGACATTAAGCATTTTTTCCTCTCAATTATAGCATTTACAAATACATAGGGAGTTGAAAAAAATTCAGTGGATTAGAACAATTACTAAAAAAGGAAAATCGCTTTTATGTATGTAAAAAGAAGTTTGAAAAAAATGACAGAACATATATTATTACAATAGCAGAGATATCAAGGCTTTGGTCAAATTTTAATAGGAAGAGATGGTTAACATAGTTCCTATGTGGCCATACTAAATTTTGAAACAAAATAAGGAATCTGTGTTGTGAAAAGTTACATACTAATTTTTTGTTATATTGCCTGGTTGACAGCTTTCTTTCTAGTTTTGATACTGTCACTCCAGTATTCCTGCCTGGAAAATCCCATGGACTGAGGAGCCTGGTAGGCTATATGTGTCCATGGGGTTGCAAAGAATCAGACATGACTGAACAACTTCACTTGGAGGTCTCCTATTTTACTTTCCTAGAATCTCCAGCATTTTCTAATTATTGCTCTCTTCCAAAGGATATTATTGGCAAAATCTTTTTCAAGTGTTCTTGCCTGGAGAATCCCAAGGATGGCAGAGCCTGGTGGGCTGCCGTCTCTGGGGTCAAGCAGAGTCGGACACAACTGAAGTTACTTAGCTTAGTTGTTGTTCAGTCACTCAGTTGTGTCTGGCTCTTTGCAACCCCATGGATTACAGTATGCCTGGCTTCCCTGTCCTTCACTGTCTCCCAGAATTTGCTCAAACTCATTTCTGTTGAGTTATTGATGCCATCCAACCATCTCATCCTCTGTTGTTCGCTTCTCTTCCTGCCCTCAATCTTTCCCAGCATCAGGGTCTTTTCCAATGAGTCAGCTCTTCCCATCAGGTGGCCAAAATATTGGAGCTTCAGCATCAGTCTTTCCAATGAATATTCAGGGTTGATTTCCTTTAGGATTGACTAGTTTGACCTCCTTGGTATCCAAGAGTCTTCTCCAGCACCATAGTTCAAAAACCTCAATTCTTTGGTGCTCAGCCTTCTTTTTGGTCCAACTCTCACATTCATACATGACAACTGAAAAAATCTTAGCTTTGACTATATGGACCTTTGTCAGCAAAGAGATGTCTCTGCTTTTTGACACACTGTCTAGGTTTGTCACAGCCTTTCTTCCAAGAAGCAAACATCTTTTAATTTCATGGCTGCAGTCACCATCTGCAGTGCTTTTGGAGCCCAGGAAAGTAAAGTCTGTCACTCTTTCCATTTTTCCCCATCTATTTGCCAAGAAGTGATGGAACTGGATGCCATGATCTTAGTTTTTTGAATGCTGAGTTTTAAGCCAGCTTCTAAAGTACAAGAGATCTTAGTAATTATGTCTTAAGATGTAGGAATCTCTTAAGATAGGAAAAATAACTTCTAGGCTACCTCATTATTATACAGTGCTTTCAAAAAGAGTTTAAGAATAGGTAATATCATCTTAATCTGTTTGTATCATTCAAGGGTCCATGTATGAAAGTCTGATTCTGATCATTTGTTGATTCTGTGAACTTTGTTGATTCTCCAGCTAATCCTACACTTTCTCTAAACTCAGTATCTCCATCAGTAAGACTAAAATATTTGGATTATATAGTTTCTAAATTGTTTCCATTCCTGAAATACTGAGATTTTTTAAACTCTTGCTACAATCAGTGTTTTCTGTTAGAGTGCAAACATCTGCTTCTTTTGTGATGTTGACTATTTTTATACATGAACTTTTAGAAAATACTGCTTGGTCTCTGAATGGTATATTATTTATATACATTCTTCAGTTCTCATTAGGAGAACAACGTATGGACATTTGACTTCCTGCTATATGATATATCTATTCTGCTTATTTTTCCTTCATTCCATCAAAATGCACCTTTACCTGATTAGGCATGAGTTTTAGCTATATTTCAAATCAATAGAATGGGCATTTGAGAATAACTTAGATTCAAAAGTAAAATCAAATTTAACTTCTTTCCTACTGATGTATTAAATTAGTTACCAGATCATGTGGCTGATAAGTCGTTCTCATTCCTGAAAACCTATGGATTATCTACAATTTAGGCTCACCATTTCTATGTAGTTTAGGCCCTTCGGCTATATGCACATCCAAAGCAACCATCATCCTACCTGGGCAGACTTCTGCTCTCTCGCTCTAACCCTTTCTCTCCATTAAGTAAGACTTTAACATTCAAATTTATACCTTGTGAACTGCAAAGTCCCAGAGGGCCTCGCACATATCTATGCTCTGTGTACGAGCCAAATTCTGAAGCTTAGCTCAAATACTGCCTAAGAGAGATGCCACCACTTTGATGTAGTTGTAGAACTCCTCTGGGGTGGACAATACCTTTTTCAGGGAGCTCTGCCTGCTGTAACAAAGCACCACAGGCTGTGTGGCTTAAAGAACAGGAATTTATCTTCTTACAATCTGGAAGCTGAGATGTCCAAGTTCAAGGTGTCAGCACGTTTGGTTCCTGGTGAGAGGTCCCCTCCTGGCTTATTCTTCCTCGTCCTGCTATGTCCTCACGTGGCCTTTCCTCGGCACATGTAGATGGAGAGAAAGACAGAGCGAGAAAGGTGACAGTGGAGAGTTGGGGAAAAGAGAGAATCTTTTCCTCTGCTTTGAAGGCTACTAATCCTATCTTGAAGGCTAAACTTCATGACCTCATCTTAACTGCCACCCAGAGGCCCCATCTCCAAATATTATAACATAGAGTTAGGGCAAAAACGTAGGAATTTTGAGGGGAAGTAAGCCAGTTGAGCTATTTCAAATCCTGAAAGATGCTGTGAAAGTGTTGCACTCAATATGCCAGCAAATTTGGAAAACTCAGCAGTAGCTACAGGATGAGAAAAGATCAGTTTTCATTCCAATCCCAAAGAAAGGCAATGCCAAAGAATGCTCAAACTACCGCACAATTACACTCATCTCACACGCTAGTAAAGTAATACTCAAAATTCTCCAAGCCAGGCTTCAGCAATACGTGAACCATGAACTTCCCAATGTTCAAGCTGGTTTTAGAAAAGGCAGAGGAACCAGAGATCAAATTGCCAACATCCGCTGGATCATGGAAAAAGCAAGAGCGTTCCAGAAAAACATCTGTTTCTGCTTTATTGACTATGCCAAAGCCTTTGACTGTGTGGGTCACAATAAACTGTGGAAAATTCTTCAAGAAATGGGCATACCAGACCACCTGACCTGCCTCTTGAGAAACCTATATTCAGGTCAGGAAGCAACAGTCAGAACTGGACATGGAACAATAGACTGGTTCCAAATAGGAAAAGGAATATGTCAAGGCTGTATATGGTCACCCTGCTTATTTAACTTATATGCAGAGTACATCATGAGAAATGCTGGGCTGGAAGAAGCACAAGCTGGAATCAAGATTTCCCAGAGAAATATCAATAACCTCAGATATGCAGATGACACCATCCTTATGGCAGAAATTGAAGAGGAACTCAAAAGCCTCTTGATGAAAGTGAAAGAGGAGAGTGAAAAATTTGGTTTAAAGCTCAACATTCAGAAAACGAAGATCATGGCATCTGGTCCCATCACTTCATGGCAAATACATGGGGAAACAATGGAAACAGTGTCAGACTTTGTTTTTGAAGGCTCCAAAATCACTGCAGATAGTGACTGCAGCCATGAAATTAGAAGACGCTTACTCCTTGGAAGAAAAGTTAGGACCAACTTAGATAGCATATTCAAAAGCAGAGACATTACTTTGCCAACAAAGGTCTGTCTAGTCAAGGCTATGGTTTTTTCAGTTGCCATGTATGGGTGTGAAAGTTGGACTGTGAAGAAGGCTGAGCGCCTAAGAATTGATGCTTTTGAACTGTAGTGTTGGAGAAGACTCTTGAGAGTCCCTTGGACTACAAGGAGATCCAACCAGTCTATTCTGAAGGAGATCACCTCTGGGATTTCTTTGGAGAGAATGATGCTAAAGCTGAAACTCTAGTACTTTGGCCACCTCCTGCGAAGAGTTGACTCATTGGTAAAGACTCTGATGCTGGGAGGGATTGGGGGCAGGAGGAGAAGGGGACGACTGAGGATGAGATGGCTGGATGACATCACGGACTCGATGGACATGAGTCTGAGTGAACTCCGGGAGATGGTGATGGACAGGGAGGCCTGGCATGCTGCAATTCATGGGGTCGCAAAGAGTCGGACATGACTGAGCGACTGAACTGAACTGAACTGAACTGAAACTTTCACTCCATATAATTCTATCCCTGGCCTCCCAAATTCATGTCCTTCTGAAATGCAAAATACATTCATTTCATCCCAACAGCCCACAAAGTCTTAAATTATTCCAGCATCATTTAAAATCTGAAATCTAAAGTCTCATATAAATATTACATTAATCAGGTATGTGTGAGACATCAGATATAATTTTGTTACCCAAAGTGGGGCCTGGCTGCTTCCCACTCTAAAGCCAATACTCAAGAGGCAAGGTTGGTGGAAAGGAAAGTTTGATTTATTTCAGGAGAAAAAGCAAACTTGTGTCCAACGACCAACTCTCTGCACTGTCAAGTGGGCAAGAGCTTCTATAGGCGAAGGAAGGGGGCTGCATGCAGACGGAGCATAGTCAGCTCTGACAGTCGTCTTGAAACTGGTCATGCAGTGGTCTGATCAGTGTCATCTTGATTGATTTATGCATGGTTAGTCTTCAGTTCCAGGGATATTTATTTATTTTTCCCATTTCTTTGAGGCGTATTCTCCGAATCGTAGCAGTTTATGTTATGGCTACAGTCTTGTCTTCATACAATTAACTTCTTCCACCTGGTGGAGGTTTCAATTATCTATTAAAATAAATAATTTTTTTTAATGGCTCAAAGGATATGGCTCAGAATATTGTCTGTAGCCCTTGAGAGGAGCTAAGTTCCTTGACTTTGCTTATTGACTAAACTATTACTATTTTGACTGCTTTCCTTGGCTTCTGCTACCTCTCACTTCTCTGATTAAGCTTATTCTTTGGCTAAAGGTTTTCAACAGACAAAAGGCAGGCAGAGGACATGGTGGCCTCCGAGGGGTGGGGTAAGGAAGGACCAGAGGAGGGTCCTGCTCTGTTTCAGTTTTTCCTGGGGCAAAGTTACTCTCTATTGGTGAATCTGTGAACAGGTAAGTCAGTGTACTTCCAAATTACAGTGGTGGCATAGATAGGCATTCCCATTCCAAAAGGGAAAAACATGGAAGAAGGAAAGAATGATGGGTTCCGAGCAAGTCAAAAATCTAGCCAGGTAAATCCCATCTCATCTTCAGTGCTGTGCACTACAGCCCTGCCGTGGCAGCAGTTCTGCCTTCAGTACCCGCTGAAGTTTTCAACAGAGATTTTCCGTGAATCGATGGGAGGGGTTCATACCCCAAGGCTCTGGGTTGCCCTGTCCCATTGCTTTGCAGGACTGTCTCATACCCAAGTCTTTGGATGAAAGCCATCTGGTCTATTAAATCCGCAGTGGTGACCCTGATGATCTCAACATGATTTCTGGGATCTTTCCATTTCCTTGAAAGAGAGTACATATTTCCATCCTTATAGAAATATGATCCAGCCCAATAGAATCTAAGTCTGACACCTTTCTTTCAGTTTGTTCCATCTCTGTCCCCTTCAATTCAATGGCTATATTTCAGTTTTTATAATTCCATAATATCTTTGATTGATTGTCCAGCCTTTCCCTTGGTATTCTCTTCAGAATATGCTTTTGTGTGTGTGTGGTGTTTTGTTTTGTTTTTTTTTGCAAAATAGTCAGACTGAGAATTTTCCAAGTCATTAAGTCTGATTCCTTTTTTGCTTAAAATCCCTCCTTCAATTCATCTTTTTTTGTTTTTTTTTGCTTTATGTTGTAAGCAGTCAAGAGGAACCAGACTGCTCCTTCAACAGTTGCTTGAAAATCTCTTTAATTAAATATCCAATTTCATTACTTGTGAGTTCTGTCTTCTGTAAAATACTTGAACTGACATACTTAAACCAAGTACTTTGTCACTTTTTAATAACGATAGCCTTTCTTCAAGTTCATGATAACATATACTTAGGTCTGCAGGAGACATCACCAGAATGGCCCTTCATGTCCATATTTCTACAAACATCCTATTCCTGAGTATTTATGCAATCTCTTAGAAGATGGAGGCTTTTTATTCTGATCTCCTATTTTATTTCCCAGCCCCTTCCAGAATGGCCTAAATGTCCACAGTTCGAGCATGTACCTCAAAACCTTTTCAGCCTTTACCCATTACCCTGTTCAAAAGCTGCTTTCACAATTTTAGATATTTATCCCAGCAGTGCCCCATTTTTCAATATCAAAATCCTATTTTAGAATTACCAGGTAATCTAGCAATTGCACTTCTAGATATATGTCTAAAGGAAGTAAAATCAGGATCTCAAAGAATTATGTATACTGTCATGTTCATGGACGCCTTCTTCATGATGGGAAAGATATGGAAATAACCTATGTCAGTCAATGGATGAATAGATAAAGAAGATATGGTGTACATAAACAATGAAATATTATTCAACCCTGATAAAACAAGACATCTTGCCATTTGTAACAGCATGGATGGATCTTGGGGGTATCATGCTAAGTGAAATATGTCAGACAGAGGAAACAGTGTATAATATCATTTATATATTGACTCTAAAAAATGTTGAACTCTAGAAATGGAGTAGAATGGTGTTTACTAAGGGCTAGAGGGTAGGAGCTAGGGGAGGATTTGCTCATAGGGTACAAATCTCAGTTATAAGCTGAATACCTTCTGGGGATGTCAAATACAGAGTGGTATGTGTGTGTACTTAGTTGCTTAGTTGTGTCCGACTCTTTCTAACCCCGTGGACTGTAGCCCGCCGGTTTCCTCTGTTAATAGGAATTCTTCAGGCAAGAATACTGCAGTGAGTTGCCATGCAGTGATCTTNGGATGTCAAATACAGAGTGGTATGTGTGTGTACTTAGTTGCTTAGTTGTGTCCGACTCTTTCTAACCCCGTGGACTGTAGCCCGCCGGTTTCCTCTGTTAATAGGAATTCTTCAGGCAAGAATACTGCAGTGAGTTGCCATGCAGTGATCTTTCCAAACTGTGGATCAAACTCAGGTCTCCCACATTGCATGCACATATTTTTACCATCTGAGCCACCAGGGAAACCCAGTGACTTTAGCTAATAATACTGTATGCTATAATTAAAAGACACTAAGAGAACAGATCTTAAATGTTCTTATTACAAAAAAATAAATTGTAATTATGCAATGGAATAGAGGTGTCAGCTAATGCTATGGTGGTAATCATTCTGCAGCATGTAAATGTATTGAATTAACACGTCTACATCTAAAGATTACACAATATTATATGTTAATTATATTTAAATAAAGCTAGAAGAGCAAAACAAAGCTAAATATTAGTCATCTTGGACTTCCATACCACACTACTGTAAGTTGGGTACATTCAACACTAAGATTCATTTTTCTCACAGTTTTGGAAGTTAATCATTACACAAAATGTTCTAGATTGTGTCCTGATTTGGGTCATTCTATCCGAGATGAGAGACTAAACTGCACACTCTATCTAGCCATACAGAGTGGATAATATTGGTGCCACTTTACAC
>SJYX01015576.1:69524-83720 GCA_006410675.1 Oreotragus oreotragus
ACTATAAAGAAAGCTGAGCACTGAAGAATTGATGCTTTTGAACTGTGGTGTTGGAGAAGACTCTTGAGAGTCCCTTGGACTGCAAGGAGATCAGTCCTGGGAGTTCACTGGAAAGATTGACGTTGAAGCTGAAACTCCAATACTTTGACCACCTGATGCAAAGAGCTGACTCATTGGAAAAGACCCTGATGCTGGGAAAGATTGAGGGCAGGAGGAGAAGGGAACAACGAAGGATGAGATGGTGGGATGGCATCACCAACTCAATGGACATGGGTTTGGGTGGACTCTGGGAGTTTGTGATGGACAGGGAGGCCTGGCGTGCTGCGGTTCATGTGGTCGCAAAGAGTCAGACACGACTGAGCGGCTGAACTGAACTGATGAATGGTTGACTAGAACTTTCGTTCGTTTTAGTGCTTGCAGGGTGTATTGGGCTCTACGGAATGATCAAATATCCTTTAGTTGTTGCTGAATCTCTTTCCATGGAAAAGCTGTTAATCTGCGCACGGTGGCAACTGGGCAAGTTTTTGGAACACCTCTTTGGCCAAGTCTGTAAGAGCCCTGGAGTACTGAAAATCTCAGGTTCTTTTTTCACTTGGTCCAGCAGTTTGTGGCTGAGAAGTAGAATGAGGTTGGGTAGAATGAGATTGGGTAGAATGATCTGCCAGGCATGGGTCCCAAGGTTTCAGGATGAGTAGAAATTCTTAAAAACTTAGGTAAAAGGGTAAATAGTAGTTTCAGTATTTTGCTTGCACACATGGTGGGGTAATTTAACAACTATGGTTTTAGTGAGTCCTTGAAATGAGTTCTTGGGCTCAATTCCAATGTGAGCACCCGTGCATGTGTGTGTTTGTGTGTGTGTGTATGTGTGTAGGTTTCCCCACACCAACAAGCAATTCTGGATACCAGCAGCCTGTCTGAAAGTTCAACTCAGTGCTCACACTATTTACTGGAAGGGAGAATTAGATTCTACAAGTAAAGTGTTTAGTCTCAGAACCCCTCCCGTTACTTCAAACCCCAATCACAAGTCCTGGTTGTTGTCCATATGTCTGACCAACTGGCTAAAATTCAGAGGTACCCACAATCCCCTCCTCAGGTTCAAAGAATTTGCTAGAACTGCTCACAGAACTCAAGAAAACCCATTATTCACTTACTGATTTTTTATAAAAGGATATTAAAGGGTACAAATCAACAGTGAGATGAAGAGATGCATTGGGTGAGGTTCACAACAGAAGAGCTTCTGTCCACCTGGAGGCTGGGGCCAGAACTTGGAAACATTCTTGTTCCCCATCTTGAAAGCTGTCCAAAAAGGGGTGCCAAAAGCTGTCCTTCTGGGTTTTTACGGAGGCTTCATTATGTAAAATCACTGGCCAATGGTGATTGATTTAACCCCAAGCCCCTCAACTCTTTCTGGGAATCAGGGAGTGAGATTTAAAGTCCCAACTTTCTAATCATATGGTTGATTTTCTTGGCAACCAGCACTCTCCCTTGGGTGAGATCCAAAAGCCAGTTTCCTTGTAGCATTTTCAAGAACTAAAGGACAAGAGACCAAACATTATCACATTGTTACTATTGCCGAGGAAATTCCAAGGGTTTTAGGGACTGTGTTCATCTGAATAACCAACTGCACACACACACACACACACGTATATATATCACAGTATTAATATTGCAGGTCTTTAGAGCTGGGACCCTAAAACGGGAATGGATGAAGGGGTTAATGCTAAAACTAAGACTTGAGTGCAGCTAGCTTTGCCACGGCACCCCACTCCAGTACTCTTGCCTGGAAAATCCCACGGACGGAGAAGCCTTGTGCGCTGCAGTCCATGGAGTCGCTAGGAGTCAGACAGGACTGAGCGACTTCACTTTCACTTTTCACTTTCATGCATTGGAGAAGGAAATGGTAACCCACTCCAGTGTTCTTGCCTGGAGAATCCCAGGGACGGGGGAGCCTGGTGGGCTGCCGTCTATGGGGTCGCACAGAGTCGGACATGACTGACGTGATTTAGCAGCAGCAGCAGCAGCAGCTTTGGGAAACTAAGCAATTTAGTAATGTCAATCTACAGGTATGCAAAAGAATCTATAGGCTGTATGGTAAACAACTTTTCTCCACTTTTGAGGGAGAAATAGGCCAGTGGTGTAGGAAACTTGACCCAAGTTGGGCCAGTCATTAAACTGCCTCATTACCAGTTACTGACCCAAGTAGTGGATATGTGAATATTAAGTCCCTTCAGTCGTGTCCGCCTGTTTATAACCCTGTGGACCGTAGCTGGCCAGACTTCTCTGTCCATGGGATTCTACAGGCAAGAATACTAAAGTGGATTGCCATGCCCTCCTCCAGGGGACCTTCCTGACCCAGGGATCAAACCAGGATTTCTTACATCTCCCTCATTGGCAGGCTGGATCTTTACCTCTAACACTACCTGGGAAGCCCTGACCCAGGTAGAACCATTGCTGATTCATATGATGTCTTCCTTTGTATGAATCTGAAAATAGTTTTGCTTCCTAAAGATACTTTACCTCTATAGATTAGAGAATTATCATAATACACCCATTTTTGTAGACTGACTCATCTTACTGCCACCTACTGGAGAGTCATGGTAATAAATATACAAATATATTTCTTTATCTCTTAGACTTCTCTCTAAGAATGGCACTCTGTAATAGTTACTTTGCACCTGAGCCTATCATAGTGATTGGCCACTACGTATGTCTATGACCTAAGCTAGACCTATCAAAGTCCTCTTCTAGGAGCTTACTGTAGTTAGCTTTTTTTTTTTTTTTTCTACTTGCAGAGTTATAAGTTGTGAGTATGGATTTATCATTGACCAAAGTTCAACTTCAGGGAGAAAGTGAAGCCAATCCACTAAAAGAGGATGGGACACAAGGATAAAAATAAATAGTCCCAATGGACTCTGGCTCCAGTTCCACTAGAAAATATGTCTCTTGCCTTTCTATATTTAAGCTATGAGGTAATTTCCTTTGTTCAGTTAAGCAAAAGTTCAGTTTCCGTCTCATGAATAAAAAGTAAGGAAAACAATGTTAAATATACATTAGCTTTGTAGGTAAGTAAAGTAAACTGACTATAGTTGAGAAAGAGGGCAAAAAAGAGATACTCTGAGGTAAAATCATTTTACATTAGAGTCATGTGTGGGATTATCTGATTGTTCTTGCTGGGGCTGTGTCTTGCTAATCCTAGCGGCACATCTACTCCATAGCGTAGATTCTTAGCTAACCGTTTGCTAAATATTTGTCAAATTAAATTAGTTTCGAAACACAGAAGATAGACAACACTTCATTCATTCATCTCCTTATCAAGTATTTATTGATCAGCTACATTGGAATAGACACAGCTCTAATTACTCTGGATACACTTGTATTTTAACTTCCAGATCACATTTGTTTTTCACCAATATGCTTCTATAATAGACAGCCATTATGCCAAGAGCAATGGATACATTAAAAAGAAGACCTTCTCCAGACAAATGGAGACAAAACCACAAGATGTCTCAGGCAGTATGCGGTTCTAGTTTCCAATTTATATTCCCTAGATGTGATGTATTGGAGGTACCATTTAACCTCCCAGACCATGTTTCCTCATCTATCAAATGAAGATTTGTAACTGGATGATCTTTAAGGTTTATTTTGGCTAAAAGGAGCCTAAAGTTTTCTTTCAGTCTTTCCAGGTAATGGGTTTCAGAGTTTTACCCTTTCTATCAGCCTAGAAACTTAGTGGAACACAAATTTCAGACCCTTGCCCCAGACCTACTGGATCAGACACCCTGGTAGTGGAGTGCGTTAACAAGCTCTGATGTATGGTTTTTCCTGTGGTCATGTATGGATGTGACAGTTGGACTATAAAGAAAGCTGAGTGCTGAAGAACTGATACTTTTGAACTGTGGTGTTGGAGAAGACTCTTGAGAGTCCCTTGGACTGCAAGGAGATCCAACCAGTCCATCCTAAAGGAGATAGTCCTGGGTGTTCATTGGAAGGACTGAGGCTGAAGATGAAACTCCAATACTTTGGCCACCTCATGTGAAGAGTTGACTCATTGAAAAAGACCCCGATGCTGGGAAAGATTGAAGGTAGGAGGAGAAGGGGATGAGAGAGGATGAGATAGTTGGGTGGCATCACCGGCTCAATGGACAAGAGTTTAAGTAAACTCCAGGAGTTGGTGATGGACAGGGAAGCCTGGCATTCTGCAGTCCATGAGGTTGAAGAGCTGGACACGGCTGAGTGACTGAACTGAACTGAACTGTAACAGTAGATTAGTGAGTCCAACTATTTTGGATCAAAACTGAATCATAATTATTACTATAAAACATGCTATGCACATCCATATCACAAATTACTTTTACGTAAAGGCTAGCCTCCATCTATACATCTATCATCTGTCAATCTGTAAATATGATATGGAGTTAACTGAAAGGAGAAAAGTTAAAATTGGCTTCCAAATCCAAACTATAACAACTAGTCAGCCCCCAGCAGTGATGAATTACTTCTTCTTAACACTAAGAAGCTCTAGTGCCTTTGAGAATCNAACAATAGATTAGTGAGTCCAACTATTTTGGATCAAAACTGAATCATAATTATTACTATAAAACATGCTATGCACATCCATATCACAAATTACTTTTACGTAAAGGCTATCCTCCATCTATACATCTATCATCTGTCAATCTGTAAATATGATATGGAGTTAACTGAAAGGAGAAAAGTTAAAATTGGCTTCCAAATCCAAACTATAACAACTAGTCAGCCCCCAGCAGTGATGAATTACTTCTTCTTAACACTAAGAAGCTCTAGTGCCTTTGAGAATCACTGCCTAGGCATATTGTGTACAGTATATTTCTTAGTGTGCATGTGGAGAGCTTAACTCATTTTCCTCTGTTGCTTTTCACGAGCAGTATTTTCTCTCATGGATATCCATGTTGTTCTCCATTATTTTTTACCCAGTGAAAACTATTTTGATGGGAACAAAGTTGTCACTTTCTCATTTATTTTTCTTTTTTCTTAATGTTTTCAAAAATGTCTAATGACTTCACTGTATTTTACAAAGTTTATGCAAAAGAAAAAAATGAAAACAGTGTCATTATTATGTATATTATCCTCTTTTTAAAGATGCAATGAACATTATGATGATAGTATAGTAATAAAAGCTGCTGCCAACAAAATATTTTGGGAATATTTTTGAGTTCTTCATGAATTAAAAAGTGTGGCAGTGTTGTAGCATTCCTCATGTAGGTTAATTATTACAGCTTGAATTCAGTAGCTTAAACACACACAGAGGAGAATATTGATAAGTGCCCGGAACTGAACAAACCACCATTAGATGATCTCCTGTAATTATCCAGTCCTTCCTGCTGCAACACTCAGAAAATACTGACTAAACAGACAGAAAGAATAAAATGCTGGCTGCACAGTCATTTCTAAAAAAAAAAGATACTTTTTTTATTAGGAGTCTGTTATTCTAAGTTTATAAGTGATGTGGTTTGCGTATGTACTCATTTGCCTCTGTCACTAGTACATAAACGTATTTATGAACACATTCATGAGACATTTTATTAGGTGTCATTTTTGCTGTGTGATCACCGTAAGATGGCTTTAAAACTTCATATATACTAATCTCTGAGAAAGAACAGGAGGCAGCAAAGGGATGTGTCTGACTCTTTGCAACCCCATGAAATTTTCCAGGCCAGAATACTGGAGTGGGTAGCCTTTCCCTTCTCCAGGGGATCTTCCCAACCCAGGGATCAAACCCAGGTCTCCTGCACTGCAAGTGGATTCTTTACCAGCTGAGCCACAAAGGAAGCCCAATTTTTCCCAAGGGTGATTAAAAAAATAGAGTGCATAGACTTGACTATATCCTTCTGCTCTTCTAATTCGGTCTCCTTCCCCTCAATATCTTTAACTCTCTTTGTAAAACTTTCTTCTTTAGGAATATTTTATGCATATCTGATTAATGACTGATAGATAGTGGTAGTCATCACTGCTGGGAGCTGACTGGCTGTTATAGTTTGGATTTGGAAGCCAATTTTAACTTTTCTCCTTTCAGTTAATTCCATATCATATTTACAGATTGACAGATGATAGATGTATAGATGGAGGATAGCCTTTACGTAAAAGTAATTTGTGATATGGATGTGCATAGCATGTTTTATAGTAATAATTATGATTCAGTTTTGATCCAGAATAGTTGGACTCACTAATCTATTGTTGTCCAGCCGCAATTGGTGTCCAACTCTTTGTGACCCCATGGACTGCAGCACACCACGCTTCCCTGTCCTTACTTTCTCCTGCATTTGCTCAAACTCATGTCCATTGAGCTAGTGATGCCATCCAACCATCTTATCCTCTGTTGTCTCTTCTCCTCCTGCCTTCAACCTTTCCCAGCATCAAGGTTTTTCCAATGAGTAGGCTCTTGGCATCAGGTGGTCAAAGTATTGGAGCTTCAGCTTCATGAAGTAACAGTCCTTCCAATGAATATTCAGGACTGATTTCATAGATATTATAGGAGAAAAGAAAATTTTTAATTGTCAGTGAAGGAGATTTAGCATAGCATGAAAATATTCTTATATTAATGAGACTTACTTTGTCTGTGGGAGAAAACCACCAAAACACCATCTTATTTCCTATTTTTCCAGTATTCTTGCCTAACTTTGTTATTTCTGAGTTTTGAGGGCTTTTCTATTCACTTGTCTACTATTGAGAGTCAAAAATTCAGATATAAAGGAGTAGCACCTTCCCTCTTTCTCACCTTCTTTCCTGCCATTTCTGACCACTTATCCTTCTTCCGATATTAAGTAAGAGTATAATTAAAGATTAGGAATTTACAATGGAGGAGTTTGTAAACCTGCTGTATGTACTTATTACTGTTACATCTTTTAATATAAAGAAGAACCTACAGACACATGGTCATTTAAAGCTATATAATCTCTTTAGCTTAGAGAACTCAAGCATATTACTTATTTAACACTTATAATTATTTCTTTCCTCTTCTCTCCAGTTTACTTAGTGCACACTGGTTTCTTTATTCTTGCCTTATTTTAATTTTTTTCCAGCAGCCTCTACTTTCTACTTTTCTTCTTTTCCCTCTGATTTTTCAATGAATTTTAAATTTTTAAATTTTAAATTAATTTTTTTTATTCTCTTGACACCACTTCTAAATTCCTGTTTTTCTTCTGTTGTCTCTTTTTTCCTTCCATATTGCAAATAAGACAAGGATTTATCAAGATGAATTATTCGGAATGAAGAGACTGAATATGAGGGGCCTAAGGGACTAGAAAGAGGGGAGCTGCCAAGATTTTCTTGTTGTATGGAAGCATGTTGGAACAACCTGGGGTATGACAAGAGAGAGATGCCTGCTAAGGCATGACCAAATGGGAAGCCTATTAAAATAATAATTTGGAGTAGAGTGCACTGACGAAAACAAAGTAAATCCAGCCCTCTAGGTCAATAGCTAATAACCCATGAGTTTGCCACTCAGGAAATTAGAACTTTTAACTAATGAGAATCCTAGCCACCTACTGAGAATGAAACCCAAGGCTTCCTATTAACTCCCTCCCCTAGATCTTTTTAACAGAGCAGTCAAAAAGTTATTTCCTCTTTACTTAGTTGCAAAAGATTTGAAATAGATACAAAAACAAAAAATAAAAAAGTTGGAAGCAAACTCTTCTTAGGCTCTCTCACAGCAGCAGATCCAGGGTATTTCCCCCTCTACCCAAAACATACATCAGTATAGGTCGTGAAAAGAGGAAGGACAGTTTAGAAAAAAAACAAAAACAAAACTGTCCCAGATAAGTAGAGCCAAGATGACTCAGTCTCCCAGGGGATTTTTTGGTGAGAGGACGTGCAATTAATAAATCCTCTATTAGCTCTGTGGAATCAGCAGGATTAAGCTACCTCTTTCAAGAACACTGTTTAACTATCATGATTCCAGGGGGTGAGGGGTCAATTTTATCGACTTCTCTCTTTAAAAAAAAAAAAAACAAAAAAAAACCTGTTCGTCTGTGTTAACTCTTAGCTGAGTAGGAGAGTGACTGGAGGCCTTCTGGACATACTCTCGCCCTGGATAAACATTTAGGTTCGCTTTTACTAACCCTAAATCCAACTTCTGACCCTCCTGTGGTTCTTGATTCATTGATCAGAAAAAGTGTGGTGGGGATCCCGGTCCCTGCTGGTGGGGAAACGGAATCCAAGCTGGATGTGAAAAGACATGCAGCATGATCAAATGAGGGAGGGCATTTCAGGATCTAGACGGGAGGGTGGGCAGGACTCTGCTCCCAGACGCCCAGGTATTCCGGAGAGATCCCGGAGGGGGCACGCGCCGGGGACTGCAGCTGACAGCCGGGCCGGCGGCCGGCGCCCCTCTCGGCGCGCGGGCGGGGAACAGCGAGCGCGTGTGTGCGCGAGAGCGGCGGGCGGAGGCGCAGGCGCGCTGTGCGCCCGTCTGCAGCCGGGCGCCGAGCGCCGTGTCTCGTGGAGCCGATGGCAGCACCACCGCGGTGCGGCCGCCCGGCCGAGCGCCGAGCGCAGCCACCACCCGCCGCTGCCCGGGGAGCGTCCAGGATGTGGGGGGACCGGGGCGCGCAGCAGCCTCCGCTGGCCCGCCTGTGCTGACCTGCCTCGCTTGCCCCCAGAGAATGTCAGCCAAGTCCAAGGGGACCCCCTCCTCGTCCTCTCCAGCCGAGGGACCGCCGGCAGCCTCCAAAACCAAGGTGAAGGAACAGATCAAGATCATCGTGGAGGATCTGGAATTAGTCCTGGGCGACCTGAAGGACGTGGCCAAGGAACTTAAGGAGGTGAGAGGTGGCGGGGGCTGGGGGGTGGACGGTGGAGGGCTGAGGAAGGAGCTCGTTGTCTTTTACCCATGAGGGGGCCGTTTTCACTGGGGGCCGCCAGATTTCTTAACTCCTAGGAAACTATAGAAAGAGGACGCCTGCGGATAGACTTGCTCTGCTCCTGCGACTCCCGAGAAGTTGTTGCACTTTCTTGTTTTTAATCAGGAAGAAATCAACTAGTGTTTTTCAATCAATGGACCTGGGCTGGTAGGAAGGGTGAACATGCGAGTCTCCGTATCTAAGTGTGTGTGTGTGAGAGAGAGAGAGTAGGGGATTAACTGGGGGTGTGTCGACAGAGGAAGAGACCAGCCACCGGCCTGAGAGTGCAAGATGCTTCTCTCCTGCCCTCTTGCTCTCCCAGGCTTGTCGCTCCTTGCCTGGCAGCCTTCCTGGACCAAAGCTTTTGGGGCGGGTTTCGGCCCCGAGCCAGACCCTGGAGGGCAGCCTGGGAGAAGCTCTACTCCAGCTCTGCTCCCCGCTTCCCGAGCCCCGAACCCTGCTGGAAGGAAAGCGACCTGGGGTTGCTTGCAGGAGATCTCAGGCGTGGGGATGTAGAAGGGTCTGGGACTTCCTCACTTTCGCAGTTCAGGAGGCAGCCGCTGCACTCCTTAGTAACTCCAGGCCTGCCCGCTACCCCACCTCCTTTCTTCTTCCGTCCTATCGCCAGTTGGCATAGAAGCTGGGGCACAGAGCGCCTCCGGGTGTGTGTGTACATGTATGTGTGCGTGTGTGTGTGTGATGCGCGTGCACCAGCTTCTGGCCACTTGAGTTCTAGCTTTTGGGGACCCGGACTGTTTTGGTTCTTCCTCGCTCCCACGAACCCCCATTCTACTTCTACCCTTTCACCCCCACCAGCCTTGATCCGGATAGAAATAAGCGTAGACAGTGTCAAGGCTGAGGATGCGTAACTCCCGCTGCAGCTCCAGGCACGGGCGAGGGCAGGGATGGGGCGGTGGGGTCTCCCGCGAGCCCGAAGGTGGCTTCTTGGAGGAGCTGGTGGCTGTCCCAACCCAGTAATTCCCCGCTACTGAACTGGTGCCCGGTGCTGTTCTGCGTCAGAGAATCCGCACCCCTAGTCGCAGGAGAGCTGCCGCGGTAACTTCTAAGGTGGTTAGCCACGGTGGGAAGGGAAGGGGTGGGGCATAGTCTAGATCCAAAATGTAATCCTGTTTTAGAGGCCAAGTGGGAGGAGATTTAGGGTCCTTTGGATGTCTGGCCTCTAAAGACTGACCTCTTTTGTCCAATTTCCAATCCAAATGTAAAGATAGAGCCCCCCCCCCCCGCTTTTTTTTTCTTCCCATCTCCCCATTGTCTCTGTGAACTGAACTCAGCGAATGTTACCAAATGCAAGTCTGTTTAAATGGCCCATTTATCAACAGGGTTCGGTTTGGCAATGGCAAGTGTCATTCTTGGAGGCTGCTCCGTCGACAATGTAATTACTAACCTGGAAGCGGAGAGTGATACAGGTGATCAATCCGAGGAGGAAACTTACTTGTTCATGTTTCAGGGCTTCTCTAGGATCCCTGCTTCACAACTGGTTGGCAGATGGCAAGGTTATGCATTGAAATTCAGTTCTAAAGATGCTGTTTGTTTCTTTGTTACCCTTTTATTTGACATCTTTGGCAGGTTGTGTTTTCATTTGAAACATAATGATGTTTTTTTTAAAAAAATGAACAAATTTTTTCAAGTTCCTTAAGGTAGGATTGTGCTTTTCAGTTGTTGAGGTTTCTAAGATGGGGGATGTGGGAAACTTACATCAGCACAGAAACGTTTTTACTGTTTCATCCAGGAGCCTCAGATTAAGAGAAAGGTAGTCAATGAAAATGGCATCTTTGGGCAAATATTTCTAATATTACCATGTGTCGCTCCACTGTCTATTTTAGGTAGAATAAATGACAAGGAACTGCACATGTTCCCAGTTCTGCTTTGCACCCTTATTTTGTAGATGTTTGCAGACCAGGTTGATATAGTGTGAAACTTTTAACCTCACCGTAGATCTTGGTTGGGATCACAAAGAAGAAAATCAGAGAGTCTGTGGGTTTCTCTCCCTTTCACTCTTTCTGTGTTTTCATTTGCTTGAGGATTTTTCTTTTTTAGGGAAAACAACACCAAGCAAACCGGTATGTAAAAGAAACAGAAAAGCATAGAAAATGTACAACCAATTAAATTAAAGGATCTGTCTTCTAAAAGCGTATCTAAAGATGAAATGTTGACTTGAGGCTTTGTAAGCTTTGATTGGGTGCTGGGGCCTGATTGATTTAATATTTTACTCTCAGGAGTAAACTTTATGAATGATAAATGATTTGATGTGATTGTTAACTTTTGTGAGGAGGAGATGATCTTCCTAAGTTTGCACATGGAGTTGTATATATTATGTCTGAATCTCAAAACGCTGGCCATTTATATTGTAGGAGAAAGAGTTATTTCAAGAACAAAATATTTATAGGGCATGTTTAACCTATGACATCTTGCAGTTGTCCAGCATTTATCTTTTTAAGATAATGTAGCACACATGACTGAACATGTCTATGATGTAATTTTGAATGGGAGAGTAACTAAAAAACCTGTTAGTGTCTATGCTTATGATTTGTAAATATAAATATCGCTATTTATCAGTTATTATATTCGCTATTCTGGCAGGTTATCATAGGAGTATATTAAGTACAAACTGTTACATTTAGAATTCTAATTCTTTTATTGGCAATGGTATAATTTTAGGCCATGATGTATTTTGATATAAATTAGCACAGAGCTCTTATTAAGTTGGAACAGAAGTTAAAAATAAGAAGGTGATCATGACTTGATTACTATATCATTCACCATATGGTATTTGTTTTTCCCCCTGTTCATTCTATCTAAAATGCAGTATCTTTTCTTGAATATTTTTTCCTTTATTTTTGTATAAATTCTGCACCAACAATATTGGACTTTTGTTTGAGGTTGTTTTGAAATTTATTTTCTTCTTAGAAGTTTTCTGGACTTCAGTCAATTCAGATAGTGGGATGGATTCCAATAGAATAGCNCTAAAATGCAGTATCTTTTCTTGAATATTTTTTCCTTTATTTTTGTATAAATTCTGCACCAACAATATTGGACTTTTGTTTGAGGTTGTTTTGAAATTTATTTTCTTCTTAGAATTTTTCTGGACTTCAGTCAATTCAGATAGTGGGATGGATTCCAATAGAATAGTAGGTACTTGGAACTCTTTAATAGTAACAATATTTCATTACTATTGGTATCTCTTATCATTAGCTATTGTTACTTAACCATTTATAATTAGATTGAATATTGGGAGAAGAGGGTTGGAATTTCTACAGTGTCTAAGGGCAGATTTATTCTGCCCTCTGAATTTAGTAAGACTTCAAATAGCTTGACTGTTCAGAAATAAAACGAGTTTCTGGGTCTTCTCTACTATAATGGAAAAGCCTTAAGTAAAATTCAACATATTTATTCAGTAGTTACTCTGTGCCAAATACTATGTTATCATTCTATTGTTACCAGTATGAGTAGTTTGAGCTTCTGATCTCAGTGAACTCAGAGAGTTGTTCGGGAGACGTTTATCCTGTCTTTCAGCATCAATACTGTGAAAAGACATTGCTGCTTTTAGTGGGCACTCTTACTGTGATCTAAGAAAAGAGACTTGAGAATAAGAATATGTAGATTTATAAACCAATACTTACTATGTACTTAGTAGTATGGTAAACCTTTGGTGAAGAGAGTGGTAGAAGCTTAAAAAAGATGGTAAGATATGAATTTGAAGAAGCTTATGGTTTATTCAGATTGTCATGATTAACAAAAATGGATCAGTGCCATATACAGGAATTCACATATCCAACTGTTACAATTAAACAGTGGAGATTTTATGAAACAACTATACCCCAGTAAAGAAAATATAAATAAACAGTGGAGATTTTCATGATGATTAAGCTCTTAGTGGGAATGAAGAGTTGAAAAGGAGAATTTGGGGTCTTTGAGATGTGGATAAGGTTTGAAAAGGTAGAAAGGAGGACTTGAGGAGGGGAAATAGCCTTGGAGTGCAAGATAATTCCATGTTGCTTTTTTATACACAGAGAAAAAATTAGTGGTGAAACGCTAAAGTTGTAGAGATAAAAATTAGCAGTTTCTGGCTTATTAGGTATGGAATGATCCTTTTTTTTTTTAATGAAGTAATACAGAAGAAAGAGTGCTTTTAAAAAATAATTCTCATATAATCTGACAGCTCTTCATATCATTTTGCCTGTTCTTTATGAAGAGGCTTGCATGCTCAGTTACTCAGTAGAAGTCAACTCTTCTGTGACCCCATGGACTGTAGCCCACCAGGCTCCTCTGTCCATGGAACTGTCCAGGCAAGAATACTGGAGCGGGTTGCCATTTCCTCCTCCAGCAGATCTTCCAGACTCAGGGATCGAACCCACATCTCTAGCCTCCCATGTTTCCTACATTGCAGGCAGATTCTTTACCACTACACCACCTGGGAAGCTCTTTTATGAAGAAGTCACTGGCAAACTTGGTTTGCATCAAGTGTTGGTGTTTGTTAGTATGGGATCACAGATCTTGTTGATTAGGGAGATATTGGCGTATGTAATAAATAGCTTTTTACTTGGAAACAAAATTCATTGCTGCTTTAGTTGGATTCTCATTTAGACTGTTTATAGCCTTGGTAATTTTTCATACTGTTTCATTTTATGATTTTAAGTAACAAGACTATCATAGGAGTTAAATATATGTGTACATACATATATCTGTATATATACACATACACATATGTATATAACATATAGCTAAGCCATGTGAGTAGAGATGACTGTTATGGAGAAACCAGCTAAGATGAATTGTTTTGTCTGCCCCACAGTCACTGACTGATGGGACTCCATGAGTGGGAAGGTTTTGTCAGCTTTGTGACTATGAATTAGAAACCATTCATCTTTTTTTCTTATAATGTCATAAAAGGAAATAAAATTAAGTTTAATTTTAAAAAGTTTGAAAACCTTAGGAAATGATCCATTTGGGGGGGCATTGAAAGCAAAATTAATCAAATTAATAACAACAACAAAATAGAATTAACAGTTATCTACAAAATATTTTTGTTTTTAAATGTTTTTACCCTTATCCATATAAAGTGCTGTAGTTTATTGGTCTGGGAAATCCTACCAGATATTTTCTGGTTAATGAATCCATGCATATAAAATTCATTACTTGAACAAATTACAGAGAATAATCTCTGCAGTATTTTCTAAGTTCTAAAATTGTGAATGAGTAAAATTCCATAGTTAATTCACCTGCAGCTATAGCTGTAGTTCTACTCTATTCAATAGTCTGCCTTCGCAAACAAGTGTATTTACCTGCTAAAATGCTTTTT
>SJYX01015576.1:84085-96615 GCA_006410675.1 Oreotragus oreotragus
GACCCCATAGACGGCAGCCCACTAGGCTTCCCCGTCCCTGGGATTCTCCAGGCAAGAACAATGGAGTGGGTTACCATTTCCTTCTCCAGTGCATGAAAGAGAAAAGTGAAAGTGAAGTCGCTCAGTCTGTCCGACTGTTAGCGACCCCATGGACTGCAGCCCACCAGGCTACTCCGTCCATTGGATTCTCCAGGCAAGAGTACTGGGGTGGGGTGAAATAGCATGGGCAATTTTTTAAAACTAAAAGGGAAAATGTCCAATAATATGCTAACTAATTTCTGATTAATATGTACATAACTGACATAAAGCTGAAAATCAAAGTTTGGTAACAGTGAAGGGTACTTTTTTTTTCTTTAAAAGATTAATTTGTGTATTTTATTAAGATTTTTTTGGGGGCAGGCGGTTTTAGGTTCCCAGCAAAATCGAGGAGGAGGTACAGAGATTCCTATATCCCCATGTCCCCGTACTTATGTATCATCCTGCATTATCAATATCCCCCACCAAATTGGTACATTGGTATAGTTGATGGATATGCAGAGATTAAGGGTAAGAGAAGGGGGTTACAGAGGATGAGATGGCTGGATGGCATCACCGACTCAATGGACTTGAGTTTGAGCTAACTCCAGGAGATAGTGAAGGACAGGGAAGCCTGGTGTGTTGTAGTCCATGGAGTTGCAAAGAGTTGGACATGGCTTAGTGACTAAACCACACTGACACATCATTATCATCCAAAGTCCGTAGTTTATGTTAGGGTTTGCTCTTAGTTTTGGACATTTTGTGACTTGAGACAAATGTCTAATGATATATATCTATCATTTTGGTGTTCTATAGAGTATTTTCACTGCCCTAATATTCCTGCACCACCTGTTTTTCTTTCCTTCAAATCCTGAGGGTATTAGTTTTTTTTAAAGAAAATATTTCAATTTTTTTTAAATTTCTTACGTAATACAGTGTATGAATAATATAGAAAGTTTGGGAAAAGTGTAAAAAATTAAAAAGGAGAAAATAAACTTTGTCTTTAATGCCACACATAAATAAATATATTGAGAATTTTGCTACATTTTCTCTCCATCTTTTTTTTCTAGTATCTGTTTATGCAGTTTGTCTGCATTGGGTCTTTATTGCAGCTCACAGACTCTCTGGTTGTGGCACTCAGGCTTAGTTGCTCCACAGCATGTGGAATCTTAGTTCCTTGACCAGGGTTTGAACATGCATCTCCTGCACTTCAAGTCGGATTCTTAACCACTGGACTACCAGACAAGCCCTTCTGTCCTTTTGTATGTGTATTTTTAACATAGACAAAGTCATGTAAAATTATGAAATTATGTGCAATGATGTTTTCTGCTTTCTGGAGTGCTATTAGATCATAACCATTATATAAATCTCTTACAAGTTTCTTTATAGGTCCCCTAATGTGGAAATAGATGGGGAAACAGTGAAAACAGTGTCAGACTTTATTTTGGGGGCTCCAAAATCACTGCAGATGGTGACTGCAGCCATGAAATTAAAAGACACTTACTCCTTGGAATAAAAGTTATGATCAACCTAGATAGCATATTCAAAAGCAGAGACATCACTTTGCCAACAAAGGTCCATCTAGTCAAGGGTATCGTTTTTCCAGTGGTCATGTATGGATGTGAGAGTTGGACTGTGAGGAAAGCTGAGCGCCGAAGAACTGATGCTTTTGAACTGTGGTGTTGGGAGAAGACTCTTGAGAGTCCCTTGGACTGCAAGGAGATCCAACCAGTCCATTCTGAAGGAGATCAACCCTGGGATTTCTTTGGAAGGACTGATGCTAAAGCTGAAACTCCAGTACTTTGGCTACCTCATGTGAAGAGTTGACTCATTGGAAAAGACTCTGATGCTGGGAGGGATTGGGGGCAGGAGGAGAAGGGGACGACCGAGGATGAGATGGCTGGATGGCATCACGGACTCGATGGACGTGAGTCTGAGTGAACTCCGGGAGACGGTGATGAACAGGGAGGCCTGGCTGCGATTCATGGGGTTGCGAAAAATCGGACACGACTGAGCGACTGAACTGAACTGAATGTTCAACAGCCTATTTATTAACAAGTTTTTGTGGTTGTTAAGGATCTCTAAAAGAACAGCTTTGACAATAACAACAGCAAAGAAATTTTTACTGCCTGGTACTGTTCTAAGTATAATTCTTAATATTAGGACTTCTAATTCCCAAAACAGACTTGTGAGGAAGGTAGAGTCGTTATTGTTTTTCAGATAAGAAAACAGAGGTCAGAGATAGAGTCACTTGCCAAGGTCCCTGATTTGTAAGTGAGGCTGCATTGCTAGGCATTTTAGTGCTGCAGCCCAGGCATTCCCCAGATGGCACTTGTGGTGAGGAACTCGCCTGCCAACGCACGAGACTCTAGAGACACAGATTTGAATCTTGAGTTGGGAAGATCCTCTGGAGTAGGAAATGGCCCCTGCTTCAGTATTGTTGCCTGGAAAATTCCATGGGCAGAGGGGCCTGGTGGGCTACAGTGCATGGGGCCCCAAAAAGTTGAACATGACTGGACACACAGCACAACTTAGGCATTTAACCACTAAGCTCTGGATTTTCCTACTTTTCCCCCATTTGTTTAGAAATCCAGGGTGTGGAAGTTTTAAAGTCTTCAATCCATTTTGCCAAGTTGTCTTCCAGGGAGTTTTTCACAAGTTTTTTTTACCCCTGGTATCTGTATATGTATGGACTCTGCTTCTTCAATTTCTAGTGAAAATGATAAAACTTTTCATCTTGTTGTGAGTGGATTGCTTCTTTGTGATAACATTGTTTTTTTGGGCTGTACTCAGTTTTGGACACCAGTATTGAAGCAGAACTAACAGTGGGTTGATTCAACATTATAGTTTTCATCCTTCAAATAAGCAGGTACTGCAGTGAATTACTTTTAACCTATTTACTCTTCAGCAAAAACATTAATAATAATATGACATCTCTTTTTTTTATATTATGACTTAGAAAATAAGAAGCAACTAATATGGGTACTTCCTGATCTTGAGCATTGTATAGAGAAGTTTCAAATGAATTTAAAAGAATTTGTTGTTCATTCATTCAGTATGTCTGACTCTTTGTGACCCCATGGCCTATAGTAGCATGCCGGGCTTCCCTGTCCTTCACTGTCTCCCAGAGTTTACTCACACCCCTGTCCAGTGAGTTGATGATGCCATCCAGCTATCTCATCCCCTGTCTCTCCCTTCTCCTCCTGCCCTCAGTCTTTCCCAGCATCATGGTCTTTCCCAGTGAGTCAGCTCTTCACATCAGGTGGACAAAGCATTGCTGCTTCAGCTTCAGCATCAGTCGTTCCAGTAACTATTCAGGGTTGATTTCTTTTAGGATTGACTGGTTGGATCTCCTTGCTGTCCAAGGGACTCTCAAGAGTCCTCTCCAGCACCACAGTTCGAAAGCATCCATTCTTTGGTGCTCAGCCTTCTTTATGGTTCAACTCTCATATCTGTCCATGACTTCTGGAAAAGCCATAGCTTTGACCATACAGACCTTTGTTGGCAAAGCGATGCCTTTGATTTTTAATATGCTGTCTAGGTTTGTCATAACTTCTCTTCCAAGGAGCAAATGTCTTTTAATTTCATGGCTGCAGTCACCATCCACAGTTATTTTGGAACCCAAGAAAATAAAGTCTGTCACTGTTTCAATAACTTTTATTCTCTTTTGTTGTTTTCAGTTGTATTAGAAAGGGACTACTGTCCTTAAGTTTTCTGAAGTGTCTGGGGTTTTTACAGTTGTTTCACTTTCTGCTGTGACAGATGAATAGAGAAGCTTGTGGAGTTATTTACAAGGCTCCAAATTATTGAGCTGCCTAACAATATCATGGGCTTCCCTGGTGGCTCAGTGGTAAAGGATCTTCCTGCAGTTGCAGAAGGTGTGGGTGTGATCCTGGATCAGGATGATCCCCTGGAGAAGGAAATGGCAACCCACTCCAGTATTCTTGCCTGGGAAATCCCATGGACAGAGAAGCCTGGTGGCCTACAGTCCATGGGGTCACAAAAGAGTCGGATAGGACTTCCCAACTAAACAACCACAGTGTCATATGTACTTGTACGTAGAGATAGGGGAGGTTTGAATGGTGCCACTGCCCTGTGGAATGGTACAAGTTATAGAAGAAATGCAGTGATTGTCATGATGATAATATTGGTGATGATGAAGAAGAGGAACATGAAGGCGACTAAGATCTGTTTAGTGCTCACATGTACCAGGAGCTGTTCTGAGTTACCACATTTAATCCTCTCAGTTATCCCTTTAGGTCATTATAATTGTCCTATGTGGCTCAGACAGTAAAACATCTGTCTGCAATGCAGGAGACCCGGGTTTGGGATCCCTGGGTTGGGAAGATCCCCTGGAGAAGGAAATGGCACCCCACTCCAGTATTCTTGCCTGGAAAATCCCACGGACGGCGGAGCCTGGTAGGCTACTGTCCTTGGGGTCGCAAAGAGTCGGACATGACTGAGTGACTTCACTTTCACTTCCATGTATGAGGAAGCTGAAATGGAGAGATAACTTGAGCTGGCCAAAATGTTTGTTTTGAGTTTCCCCTGTAAGATGTTATGGGAAAGCCCGAATGATCTTTTTGGCTGATCCACCAATATGGAGAGCAGCGATGGAGTTGGCCTCTTGATACTTCTCCCTTTAGATCCTTGTCCAGAAGTACAGCTTCCCAGTTGTCAGCAGCAACAGTGTTACTCTGCTATTTTACGGGCTTCTAACTTCAGCATAATCTCTTTCTCTCTCCTTCCTGCTCTGCCTCATCTGTCACACTTTGCTCTTGAAACTTCTCTTTTCCTTCTCTTCTTCTCCTTCCACATAAGCTTCTTTGATATGCTGCATAACTTCTTTGACTATGCCTCAATATATTATACACTTATGCAAAAATTTTGTTTAAATTTCTACCTTCTTTAAACAGCTACTATATGCAAGGCAGTGTACTAGGGAAAAAAGCACAGCATTGAGCAACACACAACACCCCAGACATCTGGAACTTACATACTAATAGGAAGACATTATTCAAATAATAACAGAGATAATATTTTTTAAGGAGTGTTAAAGGCTGTGAAAGAAAAGCTCCTGGTACAGCAGGTGCGTAAAATCATTGGGAAGTCTTGTAAATTCTTCTGAATAGGGGGTTTCAGGTTGACTGCCTGCCTTCCTACTGCCGTCTCTCCTATCCTTGTGCTGTGAATTTCATGGATGATGGTTTATTAGCCCTAGAGCTGTCTGTCTCTTGTTCGCCTCTCCTCTGCCAGTTCATTCTTTAAACACTACCAGATTAATCTTCTTAACACACTGCTTTCTTCAGGCCACTCCCCTGCTTAAAAGATCACACACTACTCTCCTGATACTTAAAATGTCAAATGAACAAACCCAGACTTCCAGGCTGACGTCTAGCAGTTTCGTTTTTATAGCGTGGCCTTATCTCCTCTTCTTTGGGGAGTAAAGCAGAGACCATCCCAGACAATCTTGACATCACAGTTTTTACCCAACTTGAATTCTGTATTCCTCATGTTTGCCACTCAGCTGTGTTTTCTTATGTTCCTTAACAATCGTTCCATGATTTCATTGCAACATTTTAATAGTCTTACTCTTGTTATCTGATAAGGAACTTAAATTTGAGGATCCAGTTCTGAGTAATACTTATTAAAGATGTTAAAGACTAAAACTCAGTAATTCTACTTGTGCATAATAACAGCCTGTTCTTTCTCATCTACTCAAGAAAATCACTTAACAATTCTCACCTATTTCTGCTATATTATCTTTTGTTCATTCTCCCCAGATGATTCCCATGAATGTAAAAGTGAAAATAATGATAGTAGTAAAGCCCTTTCTTGACTCCACTTGCCTTGAAAATTACCGTCCCACTCTTAGCTCTCTTTTATCAAATATTCTGAGTTTTATATTTGCCATCACCTATTTCATCTTACTCTTTTCTAAACCCCCTTTGATTAGACCTGTACTCTACCTGGGGCCTCCCTGGTGGCTCGGATGGTAAAAGACTCCACATGCCATGTGGGAGACCTAGATTCGATCCCTGGATTGGGAAGGTCCCCTGGAGGAGGGCATAGCAACCCACTCCAGTATTCTTGCCTGGAGAATCCCCATGGCAGAGAACCCTGGTTTCTCCAGACCTTTCTTCTAATTTTTTAATATCAGTGGTCTTCTCTGTATCTCTACCTAAATGTCTTAAGAGACATCTTCACCTTTTTGTGTGCAAATTGGAATACTGTTTTTTCTCTTTCCCTCAAAACTTAGGTTTTGTAGTCTCTCCCAAGTCTATGGATAGTGTTAGAGTTAAATTCATCACAGTCTGGTTGGCTGTACCTTCAAAATATTTGTAAAATTTGACCAGCTCCTCCTCTGCTCCCACACTGGTCCATGGCGGCAGCATCCTCTCACTTCAGTTGCTAGAGTAACATCCTGATTGTTCTCTTTTGCTTCCTTGAGCCTTCATTTTTAGCTCAGCAGTCTGGGTAAACCACGATCATATTGTTCTCAAATCTGTGTAATGATTGGCTGTTCTCAAAGTGCTTACAGTGGTTACAAGGCCCCAGATATCCTTTCACCCCTGTTTTCATGCCGACTTCCACTTTCATGCTCACTTACTAGTTTTTTGGCTCTCTCTGCTTCAGCTTCATTAATCTTGGCTATTTCAGGCATGAATGTGTCATCCACCTTTCCATGGTTAACTCTGCCTTACTGCTCTGTTATTTTATTAAAGTTTCCCTCGTGTGTTATCCCACCACAGCTGATTCTGGTGGCTCCGTATGTTACTATATACTCTGGCATCCTCTGTCTTTCTTATTTCAATTTTCCTCTTTCTTAATAGTTTCTGATATACTGAACAGCTTATTTCTACTATTCATTGTTTGTTTGTTTCCCACGTCTAGAGTATTCGCTCCTAGAGGTCAGTGACCTTTGTTTTATATAGCTCAAAGAACTAGAGCAGTGGCTATCATATAATAGCTGCTCATTAAATGAATTTATGAATAACCGAGGCTCTTCCAAGTCTTGTTCCATTAAAGTTCTCAAAGATCAGACTATTACCTTTCCCTTTCCAATGCATATGTATCAATTAGAGAGAAAGTACATGCAGTTGATGCTTTCTAAACACTTTTTACCTGGATTCCTTATCTCCCTGCCTTTTCAGGTGGTGGTAGTTTGTAGGTAGGCTGGAGGCAGCTCTTGGTCCCCTGCTTTGATTTTTGTGATCTACTCACCTCACTAAACCCACTACACTAAACCCAGTTCATATTCTTTGAAATGGACCGAGGATCTCTCAGTAGTGCTTACTACGTGTCATGTAAGGTTCTAAATGTTGAAAAAACATTAACTCATTAAGTCCTCACCTTTCTTGAACCCAACCACTGGCTCCCTTATTATTCCTCCCACATGGAAATTCTAGAGACATCCTGTCTATTTAAACCCTGAATATGGTGTAACTTTAGGCCCTCACCTTCAGACAAGTCTGGCTTTCATTTCAGAGCTCATTATTCCCTAAAGATCAGAGTTGTCATTTTAAACTCTTTGAAGCACATTAGATGCAATTCTACTTTCTTCTAGTCGAGTGTGTAAACTAAAATGTGGAGAAAGTATATATATACATATATATATATATATTTTTTAAACAGCATTTACTATGTTTTTCTGCTTTTTTGAACATTGTGTACCTGCCTTACCATTAGTCATTATAAATTTTAAATTAACTGGAAAATGACATGCAAAAGAGGTTTTGGATATTGTTTAAATATGTTTTAATCATTCCACTATGTCCATAAGAAATTAGAAAGCAGTTTGTTGAGAAGACCTGATATTATTCAAAATATTCAGAAGCTAGATAATGTTTGTATTTGGCCTCTTTTTTTTTTTTCTTTTGTGTACTCCCTCTAGTGTTCAAAAATATGAGTACTGATAATTAGCTTATTCAGATACTAAAGAACACACATTTATGTAGAAATAAGGCCTTCTTTACCTGATATGTGTGTATATATATATTTTTTGTTTGTTTGTTTTTCACTCTGGAGATGATATTATCCAGTTAGTGAATTTTTAGTGTTTGTATGAACAGCATTCTTTCTCCCCTTTCCTGCAGGGATTTGATTGTGTCTGTTTTTTCATATGTGTAATTTTAACCTGTACACTTTAGTCAGGGGAAATAGTGGATTTCTTGAACATCTGTCTTTAAAGATCAGAATTTTCCTCAGTTTTAAAAACTAAAGTCTAGATATTAGTTGGGCACTTTGGATATGAACAGAAATCCTCCCACATGCTAAAATTTAAAAAAACAAAAGCTGTATTAACTAGAGCTGTGTCTTTGAACATAGAATTTAAAGTATTTAAGTAATTGACATAATTTTATTTAGTATACTGAAACATTATCTCAATACATTGACTTCAAGATACCTTAAGAAATAATGAAGATATCTCTAGGAATAACAAATATGAAAATTTAGAAATCTTCTTAACCCAGGGATTGAACCCAAGTCTCATGCATTGGAGGCAAATTCTTTACCATCTGAGCCACCAGGGAAGCCCTTAAATAATGTATGTATTACTTTATATATTATATATATTGTTATTCTCATTTAAAATAGAATATTAAAACTGCTAGCATATATAGAAGAGAAAATAATTTTAAATTGTAAAGTTAACTAAATTATTACTTTTCAGAAAATTTTAAAAATTTGAGCCTACTGTTTGAAGTGAATTTTTCTGAACTGATGTATAAGATGATTGTTATTTATACTTGATTAATGCCCTATGTTTTTAAACTTCTTTGATGCCTACTATTGCTTATAGTCAGACGAAGCACTGATAAAAAAGAATAGAAGTAATAAATTAATTTAAGTGACTTTCAGAGACATTGTTTTCTAAGCTCTGTCTACTCCCTGGAAATACTTTGATGTTATAATGATTAATGCATTTTAAATGAATCTAATACTCCACATTCATACTATATATTTTAAGGGGAAAATTATTCAATACTTTAACCTTATTCATAACAGACTATTGTATGCCTTTGGGGAAACATATTTTTTAAATATGCAGAATAATAATATGGCACTGATGCCTATTTGGGGTTGTTTCATTATAGACAGAATGTACCAAAATGCTTGAGAACTTAACATCTGCTTTCTGAAGTTGTTATTACTAATAAATATAATGTCTAATGAAGTCCATTACTCACCAACAACCCTCGGTCCTGATATACTCTGTATTTAATACTAGGTTGGCCAGTAACACTTCTTGAAATTTTTTTTTTTTTTTGGCTAGATGGGGATAGTTACTGAACCACTATCTGAATTCCTGTTCATAATGCTTTTTTTGGTCACTCTACTGATTTAGCAGTATTTATTGGAGATAACGCTTGTATTGCTACACTTAGCTCTTTCTTAGATTTGAAATATTTCTAACCATATTACATTTTTATTGGTCCCTGATCATGTGTCTTCTTTCCTCAGGAAATTGATAGAAAAAAAGGGATGTAATTTAAAAAAAAAAAGCACTGATACCTGAGCAGAGTTGCAGAGGAAAAAAAAAAAGAGCAGGGGCTATCATTTAATTTAAAAATATAGTAATAAGCTTGCTTTGTATAGTGTTAGAATACCATTATAACATTTACTGAAGATGGGAGATGATTTACTAAGTTTGGCTTCCCTGATCACTCAGCTGGTAAAGAATCTGCTTGGAATGTCAGAGACCTGGGTGCGATCCCTGGGTTGGGAAGATCCGCTGGAGAAGGGAAAGGCTACCCACTCCAGTATACTGGCCTGGAGAATTCCATGAACTGTATAGTCCATGGGGTTGCAAAGAGTTGAACATGACGGAGCAACTTTCATGTTCATGTCTGAGTTTACACAAGAGGATGATAGCTTTAAATTGTGAGGAAATCTAAACCAATTAAGAATTCTTTAGTAAGAAACTTTGATCTCCTATGCAGTTATATAAAATTGTCTTATTTTACCATAGATGGAAGTGTTAGTTGCTAAGTCGTGTCCAACTCTTTGAGACCCCGTGGACTATAGACGGACAGGCTTCTTTGTCTTTGGAATTCTCCAGGCAAGGATACTGGAGTGGGTTGCCATTCCCTTCTCCAGGGGATCTTCCTGACCCAGGGATTGAACCCAGGTTTCCTGCATTGCAGGCAGATTCTTAAACCAACAGAAAATGTATGAGAACTGATTGAATTAATGTTTTCATATGTCCTCTTCAAAGTCACCCTGTATAGTACTCCTGAACTTGGCAATGACCTGAAGTACTTTTTGACAAAGAGGTACATAGCAGACAGCACTTTGGCTAACTTATTTCCCTTGGATATTTGATAATTTCAAAAATAACACAGACACTTAACCAGCATTTAAGAAGATATCATTACAGATATTGGTTCCATTTTTAGTATAGGAGAAGTACCTGTGTGTATTATAAAATTCTGAAAGTCTGTGGGAAATCTTGTGTGTTTCAAAAATAGAGATCTAAATAATACTATATTATATTAATATATTTCCTATAAATTATTGAAAGCATATTACTTTTCTCAGTGCAGGTGAAAACCAGTATATGGCTAGGAGTATAACTTTAAAAAATGCTTTTGTGCATTTAAGAAAATCTTCTTAATACAAGTTCCATTAATACACAGAATTTGGTAAGTGATAAAGAAAATTTTAGATTGTAGTATTTTAATAGAATAAGGTGAAATATGTTGCAATTTTCCTAGAATATTTCTTTTCCAAAATAAAATTTGAAATAGTTTGCTGACACGGTCTCCTTCAGTGTCTGCCGCCGAGGACTTTGGGGCTCTGGACGCATGTGGGGCTCTGGGCTTGGGATTCCTGGTGGCTCAGAGGATAAAGCATCTGCCTGCAATGCAGGAGACCCAGGTTTGATCCCTGGGCTGGGAAGATCCCCTGGAGAAGGAAATGGCAACCCACTCCAGTATTCTTGCCTGGAGAATCCCATGGACAGAGGAGCCTGGCGGGCTACAGTCTACAGGGTTGCAAAGAGTCAGACACGATTGAGTGACTTCACTTTCTTTCTTTCTTTCTTTCACTTTCTTGCTGATTATATTCAAATAGGAATCCATTACTAAAGAGAACCAAGAAATACCAAAATTTGATTTAGTATCTGATCTGTTATTCTAACAGAAAATAAAGATTAATGGCTCATTTTTTTTTCTTTAATCACCATAATTTCCATATGTTTTTAAATGACATTTAGCAGGGAAACAGAATTACAAACATAATTATCTAATAAGAAAAGTGCGATCTTTTTTTTCTTTAATGAGCATGTTACCGACTGGGCATTTTCTCCCTTATAGTCAGAGTATATGTTCCATGAGAGTAAACACCTCACATATATTACTTTGTTCTCTTAGTTTAGAGCAGTGCCTATCATGCAGTGGGGTAGTGGGGTTTCTCAGGTGGCACAGTGGTAAAGAATCTGCCTGCCAAGCAGGAGCTGGGTTCGATCCCTGGGTTGGGAAGATCCCTTGGAAGGAAATGGCACCCACTGCAATAAGTAAAGTCACTCAGTCGTGTTTGACTCTGTGACCCCATGGACTGTAGCCTACCATGCTCCTCCGTCCGTGGGATTCTCCAGGTAAGAATGCTGGAGTGGGTTGCCATTTAATATTCTTGCCTAGAAAATCCCATGGACAAGAGGAGACTGGGTGGGCTACGGTCCATGGGGTTGCAAAGAGTCGGACAGAACTAAGCATGCACCACATGAAAAGCAGATTCCTTCTTAAAAAATGTATACTTTCTGTCAATCTCATTAAATTCAAATAGAGAATTTCACTGAAGGACATACCTTAATGTTATGTTTTGTTATTTAAAAGAATGGATCTTGTAGCATGCTGATTAAAGTCAGTCCATGAGAAGAGAATATTTGAGTTCATGCTAAACTGCATAAATTTTATACTCTTTTCTTTGTTTGTCTTGTAAGTTGAATAGAATTCAGTGCTAGGATGAGAATTTCTTGCTTTCATTTTATGATATTTTCTTACATAACAACTAAGAAACTTAAAAAACAAAGTGAGTGACTATGATATGAACTACCTTAGAAATGAAAGGTGAAAAGATGGAGCAGTTGCCCCCAGAGAGTTCAGGAGAGAGGCTTTTAAATTTATTCATAGAAGCATTAAAGTTGTTATCTTGAAATAATACAGAATATTTTTCCTGAAAATATATAGTAAATGTGAAAGAACTGAAAGTGAAAGTGAGTCGCTCAGTCCTGTCCAACCCTTTGGGGCCCCATGGACTGTAGCCTACCAGGCTCCTCCTTCCATGGGATTTTCCAGGCAATAGTGCTGGAGTGGATTGCCATTTCCTTCTCCAGGGGATCTTCCCAACCCAGGGATTGAACCCAGGTCTCTCGCATTAGAGACAGACACTTTACCATCTGAGCCACCAGGGAAGTCCCTTTTTATAGAAGCACTAAAGTTATTATCTTGAAATAATACAGAATATTTTTCCTGAAAATATATAGTAAATGTGAAAGAACTGAAAGTGAAAGT